>CM052804.1:4664229-4823140 GCA_028533885.1 Nasua narica | reverse complement strand
CGGAGGTGGGGGGGTGGATAGGGATATGGACATTGGGGAGGGTATGTGCTATGGCAAATGCTGTGAAATGTATAAGCCTGATGATTCACAGACCTGTACCCTGGGGTAAATAATACATTACATGTTAAAAAAAAAAAAAAAAAGAACCACCTGCTTTTTAAATTCCTTCTTAGTACCTACCCAGACCAGCAATGATTATTTGTCATTGCTCTCACTAAAAAAGTAAGCTCTATGAGGGACAAGAATCTCAGACCGTGTTATGTAATTGCATTCCTTGCACACAGTAGGTGCTAATAGATATGTTACTGATGGAATAAAATGGATGAAAAGGAGTATCTACCTTACCATGCTTCATTTTATCTAAAAATAAATCTAAAGCTAATAAGTTGAGCAGTTTTATTACAAAAAGGGAATTTTAAAATTACTAGTTTAGTTTCAAGAAATTTTAAGGAGATAAATGAGCCTAAGCACGCCCCTTCTGCAAAACAGATTCCAGTGTCTTACTAATTATTCCCTACCTGACGTAGGGGCAGGGAAAAGGGGAAAGGAGCAAAGCTGGCAACTACAGCCAAATGAAGACAAGATAGGAAAATAAAGTATCTCTGGAATATGCTGTAAATATATTAACTGGAAAAAGAGCTTTTTAGGAAGCACCCTATTAAAAAAAAATCAGTCCTGTATCATAGTCATATCACAAACTATAATCATTGTTACACAAATCCCTGCTTCGACTTAACTGAGTTCCTAGGACTAGAATATTGAAACAAAGTGCTCAATACTTATATGACACCTGTATTCCTTTAACACGGATTCATCAAGCCGGTCTTTAAAACTATCTCTAACAAGAAGATTATAGAGACGCCTGGGTGGCTCAGTGGGTTAAAGCCTCTGCCTTCGGCTCAGGTCATGATCTCAGGGTTCTGAGATCGAGTCCCACATCAGGCTCTCTGCTCAGCAGGGAGCCTGCTTCCTCCTCCTCTCTATGCCTACTTGAGATCTCGCTCTGTCAAATAAATAAACAAAAAAATATGAAGATCGTATTACCTACCTTTAAAATTCTAGTCCGTGACACATACCACTTTCATTTATTTATTTATTTATTAGGGAAGAGAGAGAGTGAGAGAGAGCATGAGAAGGGAGAAGGTCAGAGTGAGAAGCGGACTCCCCATGGAGCTGGGAGCCCGATGTGGGACTCGATCCCAGGACTCCGGGACCATGACCTGAGCTGAAGGCAGTCGCCCAACCAACTGCGCCACCCAGGGGCCCACACATACCACTTTCAGACTAGCTTTTATCTTGCGGAAAACGGTTCCCAGACCAGATATGGGACACAACCTTAATTCATTCCTCATGACATCCACATTTAATTTGCGATTATGCAAAGCAACCATGAATTAAATGCCAAGACATTAACTACCAATTACACATTTGCAAACACTGCAATGAAGACCCATTGCTTTAACAAAACACAAAGCCATATGCCGGTTTCTTCCTCTACTATATCCACTAGTAAGGTCCTAAGGTCAATCGCATGACCATTCAAAACAAAAAGGGGGGAAAAAAAAAAACAAGAAGGGGGGAAAAAAGGCCAGAACATGCATCATATTCCTTTATTACTACCTGTTTGCATGCTTTTTTTTTTTTTAAGACTTTATTTATTTGACAGAGAGAGAGATCACAAGCAGGGATAGAGGTAAGCAGAGAGAGAGGGGGGAAGCAGGCTCCCCGCCGAGCAGAGAGCCCCATGTGGGGCTCGATCCCAGGACCCTGAGATCACGACCCGAGCCAAAGACAGAGGCTTTAACCCACTGAGCCACCCAGGCGCCCCTGCATGCTTTTCTTTATCATTAAAATGTTTTATTTTGGGGTCCCTATGCTCATGTAGCTTACATTTTAATGAAGAGAAAACAAATACGTAAAAAATAAAAACAGTGAGAGGCCCGACTGATGGGAGCAGAAGCACCATGAATTAATCAGAAAAGTCTCCGGCGGGGCCTGGGTGGCTCAGTGGGTTAGGTGACTGCCCTTCAGCTCAGGTCATGATCCCAGAGTCCTGGGATCGAGTCCCACATCGGGCTCCTAGCTCCATGGGGAGTCTGCTTCTCCCTCTTGATCTTCTCCCCTCTCAAGCTCTCTCTCACTCTCTCTCAAATAAAGAAAATCTTAAAAAAAAAAAAAAAAAAAAAAATCTAAACAAGAAAAGTCTCCGAAGGTAGTTATCAATCAAGAGTGGAATAAAATGGCTGAGGGTTCAGCACTATCCAAGAGAAATACTGTAATATGAGCTACATATGTAATTTAAAATTTTCTAACTACTACATTAAAAGCAGGCAAATTTTTAATGTTTTAAATCAATATATTAAAAATCCTTTTGGGGCACCTGGGTGACTCAGTGGGTTAAAGCCTCTGCCTTTGGCTCAGGTCATGATCTCAGGGTCCTGGGATCGAGCCCCACGTTGGGTGGGCTCTCTGCTCAACAGGGAGCCTGCTTCCCCTGTTCTCTATGCCTGCCTCTCTGCCTACTTGTGATCTGTCAAATAAATAAAATCTTAAAAAAAAAAACCAAAAAAAAACAAACTTAACACATAATTGACATTTAAAAAATTAAGATATTTTACTTTTCCCACTATGAGTTTTCAAAATCTGGCACATATTTGTACACTTTCCAGCACATATTAATTTGGACTAGCCATGTTTCAGGAGGTAAACAGTCACACGTGGCTTGTGGATACTGTCCTGAACAGCACAGGTTTAAATAGAGAACGAATTTGTTGATGGATTTTATAGGAGTTATAAAGCATCATCAAGGATAATCCCAAGGTTTTGACCTCCCAAGTAGATGTAACATAGTGCTATTTATTGAGTGGGGACACCGGAGAAAAAGATTTCTAGGAGTAGAATCAACAGTCTTTTGCACATGCAGTTTGAGATGCCTATTAGACATCTACTGGAACTCCTCCAAAGATCTGATGCCAACTGAGTTCATTAGAAAATAAATATGAACATTCAATTAATCTTGATAGGAAATCCTTAGTCAAGAACCCTCAACTGTCCAAAATTAAAAAACAAATCAAAAAAACCTTTGGCTATGCAAATTAAATTGAATAAATATTTCAGACTTTTGAAAGGCTATACCTACACTTAAAAAGCAGGGATCAATTAGGCAACGCTTCCAACTCCCTCTTCCTTAGAATGAGAGAAGTAAACATTTGAAAAGTAAATAGGGATCTTGTTTCAATCAAAACTCTGAGGTTATTCCCAATTTAAAAAGAAAATGGGAACTAATCTTCCCAAATTTTCCTGAATCTTATCTTCAAATTATATTTGCATTCCAAGTAGGATATGCAGTGGAATATTTTTTTATGGATCACCAATGCTTCTTTTTCCCCTAGCGCAAATTAAGTGGCCTCAAGTTTAGTCAACTTAAACCTAACAACTGAAAAAATTCAAGAAAAACTTTATTTACATGAGTAATATACAAAATTTTAACATACCAGGAAAACCGCCAAATTCTTTTTTTGTTGTTTTTTTAAGATTTTATTTATTTGACAGAGAGAGAGCGATCACAAGCAGGCAGAGAGAGAGGGAGAAGCAGGCTCCCCGCTGAGCAGAGAGCCAGATGCAGGGCTTGATCCCAGGACCCTGAGATCATGCCCTGAGCCGAAGGCAGAGGTTTTAACCCACTGAGCCACCCAGGCACCCCAGACCGCCTAATTCTTGATTGACCCACTAACTCAATCTTACAGAACAATCTCTTATAAAGACAATCTTTATAATCTATGTGTCTTTCTTTTTCTGGTGCACAGTATAACACCCCACCACATGGTAGGCATCTGATAAGTATCAGATAAGTAAAAAGTTCCTTTGGGGCCCCTACAGGAAATAAAGGAAGTCTTAAATATGAACATTTTAGGATTAATAGAGGTTATCAATAGATATGTATAGCAAATGTTAATGGTTAAACTAGGTGGTAAGCATACAGGTATTCAATGTAAAGTTTTTTCAACTTTGCTCTACATTTGAGTTTCCATATTAAGTTTTGAAAAATAGGACCTTTAAAAAAATGTGTGATGATTTAAAATCTAAAATTTAGTAACAAGAAAAGATGCACAGAGAATTTTGTTGAAAACCACTGAATCTAAGCATGAGTTTCTACTTTGTAAGAAGTGTGCTATGTAAAAGTTCTACAAGATGATTACCTTTTAAAATTCCCCTGTAACCTGAAGGGGCACTAGTGTCCAAATATGGAAGATGCTAGAGCAATAATTCTTTAGCACAAGTACGAAGTACATATTTATTAGTTGTTTAGAGGGACTTCACCAAAATTCTTCGAATAAGATACACTGAAAATCATTATCTTTTAAAAAACTATAGGATTAGTTTACATATGAAAAGAATCATAAAAGAATCATATAAGCACAGTATTCTATCATAAATTATGCATAAAATAAAACTTTAATCTCAAAATGAAGTTTATCCTCAGTTTCCTCCAAATGCCCTTAGAGTTCATGCAGGAAGTCCAACTATCAGCTCAAACTCAATCTCCCAACTTCTACAGGTTTAAGTTTTACACTCTATTTTGAGCCTTTTTTTTTAAGACAATTTGCATTGCAGACAACTTGTTTTAGTCTAAAAGAATGACTTTCACAACTTTCATGTTATACATTCAGAGTTGAATAAAAAAAATACTTCCACCAGGTTGTTATTGAATTAACTGATATAGGTATCAGAGGTTTTGTTATACTTGCAAAAGTCATCTTTAAAAGTTACCTCTTTGTTACAGACTCAACCTCACAAAAGGAAGCTTCTTTGTCTTAAAACCTGCATTCACTTCCCAGCATCTATTCATCTCTACTTCCTCTTCTTGCTGTCAATTTACTAATTTCTGAGTAAAATGCAAATGTCCCTATAACATAGAAATGTTTCTGCCTGACTCCGGCCATTAAATTTCTTAACCTCTACCATTAGTTAAGAAAATACTACAATTTTGGGGTGCTTAGGTGGCTCAGTGGGTTAAAGCCTCTGCCTTCCGCTCAGGTCATGATCCCAGGGTCCTGGGATGGAGCTCCGCATAGGGAGCCTGCTTCCCCCTCTCCCTCTGCCTGCCTCTCTGCCTACTTGTGAGCTCTGTCAAGTAAATAAATAAAATCTAAAAAAAAAGCAAACTACAATTTTACACGCGTCAGGAAAATTGCAATGTTGTTAAACTCACAATTTAATTTTATTTCCAAACTGGTTTAAATGCTCAAAATAAACTGTTTTGACAGGACACAAATTCTAAATGGATTAAAAAAATAAAGAGCCTGAGAAGAATTTAAAGTTCGTTCTTATTCTCTTATAAAAGTAAAATCAAGTCTCCTGAGGAACAAATTGCATGTTGTGACTATAATTTGATGGATTCTGGTATAGGACTAGAATCATATAGAATATTAACCAAACCAGGATATGCCTGGGTGGCTCAGTCAGTTAAGCATCTGCCTTCGGTCATGATCCCAGGGTCCTGGGATGGAGCCCTGCATTGGGATTTCTGCTTCCCCCTCTCTGCCTGCCTCTCTGCCTACTTCTGATCTCTCTGTCAAATGAATTAAAAACAAAACAAAACAAAACAAAGCTTTAAAATATTAACCAAACCATCCTAAGGGTTTTCATGAAGCATCAACATACCAAGTGTAGGACAGAACTGATATGTCAAGTATATAAATGCATTCATTCAACCAAAGATAACTATATTATGCCAGTCTAGTTTCTATTCTCAAAAAAATTAAGTTTTTCTTAATAAGTTTTATTGGAAGTGCATATGTCAGTTCCTCACCTGTCGTTCACAATAGGCTTTCATTAGTTTACTAAGTGGTGTATGCCTCTTAATCTTAAACTGCACCACAGAACCATCCTGCCCCGCCACCTTCAAATTAATATGATCGTTGTTCTCAGTCTTGACTCCTTCCTGTTGAAAGAAAAATAAAAGTATAATTTGGAAAATGTGAAAAACAAACACCTTTTAAAGTAGCAGCAGCCCAACTTGCAGAAATCAACAGGTTTCTCATTCTGTATGATAAAAGAGTATACAGCTGTTTTCAGCCGCTGAAATCAATCTGAAAGATGAAAAATCCTGGAGCAACGATATTAAATAGCTGTCACAGAAACAGAAAAGCAGACTACATGCAATACCATCAGCGATGACCATCGATTTTTAAAGATAGATCCCACTCAATTCACTGAAAGGCATTCCTGCATCTGAATTTTCTAAAATGGCATATTTTATCCCCCAAAATATGTCATTTCCCTTAAAAAGATTAAAAACAACTATCTTTTCTCTCTATAAAATACAGAATGCACGGATAAAAATCTAGAACTTGCAGTTGAAAACTCATTACAACTGTCTTGTTAAAAAGTTACTAAACTCAGTTTAATAACTTATAGCTCAACTACATTTAAAAAAAAAACCTAATTGAGGACTATCCCTCGGTTCTCTCTGAAGCAGCGGTAATAATTTAGAACCACTATTCTTGTTCGCTTCTATTAAGCAGCCTCACTTTTGTTTATTTTCAGTTAAGAGCTCTTATTCTCCCCTCCCCTTTGTTGTCATGGTCAAATGCCGTTTTCTTCCAAGTCTTCCTCGTAGATTTCCACCCAACCTGAAGTTCACCAAAATTAAGGGCTGGTGGAATTCTGTAGCCCCCAAGTCATTTCAGAAAAGAAGGGATAGGGGGTGTCACAGAACAAACCCTACGAAAGTCCCGTGTGCCAGGAAGAAGTGTGTGCCTTAGTCCTCAAGGGAAGAGCCTCCCGGTGCCTCAAAACCCGCGTTAAAAAGTTAAGCCATACCAAGTCTTTCTGCTCGCACCTCTGCCTCCAACTTCTCGAAACCGCATGGTCTCGGCAGGTTAGGGGTGATCTGGCACCCAGGGAAAAGCCCCTGCCCAGCCCCCTGGGGACCCTGAAGTCGCGAAAGTGGGAATACTCCCCGGGAATCCTGGAACCCCCGACCCCTCACGACGGCCCGATGGGGAACCCATCGGCAGCCCATTGATTCTCCTGGAGCCCTCGCCAGGCCGGCGCGGCGCGGGGCAGGGGTCCCCAGATGCCCGTAGCCCCCCATCCCTGAAGGGAAAGCCCGGGGCGGAGGGAACTCCCCGCCACCGCGGAGGCGGCAACACCCGCCGCGGCCCCGCGCGGGGTCCGCGGAGGGTGGGGACACCGCGCGCCCTAACGCCCCTCCGCACGCGCGCCCGGCCGGCCGGGCCCGAGGAGCTCCGCTCGCGGCCGGTGGGCCCGCGGGCGTCCGCGATCCGCCCGCCCTACTCGCGCCCGGCGCGCACTCCGAGGCGGCCGGGGGCGGGGGAGGGCGGCGGGGCCTCCTCCGGCGCGGGAGGGAGGAAGAGGGGAGGGAGAAAATGGCGCGGAGCGCCCGGGCCTGAACCGCGGCCGGCCCCGTGGGGGGCCCAGGAAGGCGCGGGGAGCCCGCGGCGGGCTCAGGCCGGACCCCGGCCCGCGCCGTGACCCCGACCGCGCGGGGAGCCGAGGAAACCGGCGCCGAGCTCACCTTGGGCTTTTCGTCGGCCATGGCGAGCGCCGGAGTCTCCTCAGCTGCCGCTTCACAAAAGAGGTACCAGGTCCGCACCGAACGAGCACACAAGCAGCACCAGGAGCGGCAGAAGAAGGAGGCGGCAGCGGTGGAGGAGGGAGAGGGCGCGCGCACGTCGTGCGCTCCCTCCCCCCACCCTGCGTGCGCGAGCACGAGCCGCCGGGGGTTTCTATTGGTTGCCGCCTCGCGGGAGCGCGCAACGCTTACATAACCACCCCCACCCCACCCCCGCCTCGCACCGCCCCGGCCTGGGCCAGGCGCCCGCCAGGCCGGCGGGAAGAGGCGCGGACACGCGCACCCGGCCCGCCGCGGGGGCGCGCCTGGCTCTGGGCGGGGCTGTATTGTCCTCCTTCTGTGGTGGAGCTTAATCAAAATGGCTTCCAGCTGGTCCTCGGTGGGGACGAGGAGGCTTGAGGCCTAGACCTGAAATTCAGGCTGGGAAAGGCAGACTGACTAGAGGAGGAAGGGGGAGCCTAAGTCAAAGTCCCAGCATGAGGTTCTGGGGAAAAAACCCTCTTGTTTGGTGTCCCAAATGCAGCTTTCCACACAGTTGGAGGAACATCACACTCACTCAGCCTCTGATCCTTTGAATTTTAAAGATTCAGCCTCAATCCGCTTCCCACTGGGCTCTTGGCTCAGTTCGGTGCCTACTTGCTTCTTGCTGGTAAACCCGTACTTTGCTAGCTGAGGAAAAATGTTCATCCTACAAACTCGTTACTCATGGCTTGGCTCCCAACCTCCGAGAGGAAACAGGACCCATCAGAGTGAACCACCCAATATCGAGCTTCCAAACCAATCGGTCGGGTTAAAAAATAGAAGTAGGTCCCTCCTGTCTTAGGAGCAATCTTGATTTCAGTGCAGTAGATTCCTCCCGCTACCCTAGGTAGGTTTTATTATTTCCTTCGTCTTTATGCTTTCTTCCACTCCTCCCTTAGCATAGAAAAAGACTCTCTCGGTTCTGTTTCCTTCTTAAGTTACCACCATATCTCGCTCCATTCTTGGCCAAACATCTTGAAAAACTGTCCATGCCAGCTGCCTCCACTCCCTCACCTCCCACTCACTCCTCAATCCACTGCAGTCTGGTGCTGTCCCTGGAGCTCCACTAAAACTGCTCCCTGCAAGGTCACCACAGACTTCTGTGCTGAATCCAGTGCGCTTCCCCATTCCTCATTCCTGTGAATTCCCTCCCTGTGACTTTGGGCTGTTGATTCCGGCCTGTCCTTGATCCCTTTGCAATTCTTTTCCTCCTCAGCCCTTCCCTTAGATGTCCCATGCATTCTGTTTTAGATCCTTTTCTCTTATCATTCTATTCCCTCTCCGATGATTTCACCCATCTTCTATCACCACCTATTAGCCAATGATTCTCAAATAGGTGTTTCTAAATTAGATCTTGCTCTGAGCTTCCAACCCATAAATCCAAGCAACCTGTGAACATCTCCACCTGGCTGTCCCAGAGGCACATCAAACTCAGCAAATCTCAACTAAAATTCCTCATTTCACCTTCTGGGATCTGCCCTTCTTTGAGTTCTTGGTTCACTGAATGGCACGCCATTACAACTGTTGCTCCTCTAAGCCAGAGAGCCAGGGGGCATCCTTGACTTCCTGCTCTTCACCCTGGCCCCTCCCCATGCAATGGATCTCCGAGCCCAGTCTATTCCACCTTCTACATACCTACCAAATCTAGCTACTTCTCTTCGGTCTCTGTCTGATCTCTCTAGGCTAGTCTGCATTTGCTGGGCTTCCAGCTGATCCTCCATGGGGAAGAGGCTTAAGGCCCTACATGAAAGACAGGCCAAGGGAGGTCAATTAATCAGGGCAGGCGGGAGAAGCCTGAATTCAAGTCAGCTTACCCCAAGACTACTGCAATAGCCTCCTGTTTGGTTCTTGTTTTGTAAGGTATGTCCCTCTTGTGCCTGTATATTTGAGTGAACCAGAATCATCTGAGATATCATTTTTTGTTTGTTTTGGTTTGGTTTGGTTTGGTTTTAAGCAAGCACTACTCCCAACATGGGGCTTGAACTCACCTCCCTGATATCAAGAGTTTCATGCTCTACCAACTGAGGCAGATGGGTGCCCCTAGAGTACTAGTTTAAATGGATATTCTTAGGGGCACCTGAGTGGCTCAGTCTATTGGGCATCTGCCTTTAGCTCAGATTGTGATCCCGGAGTCCTGGGATCAAGTCCTGCAACTGGCTCCCTGCTTAGCAGGGAGCCTCCTTCTCCCTCTCCCTCTGTCACTCTTCCTGCTTGTGCTCTCTCTCTCTCTCAAATAAATAAATAAAATATATATTTTTTAATTTTTTTAATAAAATATATTTTAAATGCATATTCTTAGGAAAATAAAATAAAATAAATGCATATTCTTGGGCAGTGTGGTTCTGTAATCCCCCATTTTTTTAAAAGATTTTATTTATTTATTCATGAAAGACAGAGAGAGAGGAAGAGGGATGTGGGACTCAATCCCAGGACCCTTGGATCATGGCAGGCACTTAACCAACTGAGCCACCCAGGCACCCTAGAATCCCCCATTTTTAACAAGCTTCCCTGATGATTCTTTTTTTTTTTTTTTCCTGATGATTCTTAACACACACTAGCCCAAGAAACACAAACCATTCTAAAGTAAAAACAAAAGAAGTTTTTGCCACTCCTTGGTTCCGTGGCAATCCTCTGCCTTGAAGGGTAAAGTCCAAAATTCGTATAAGACTACAGAGCCCTTTGAGAGTTAATCCAGGCTAACCATTCTAGCTCTTTCTCATCATTTCCTCTGGAAGTCTCTGTTTCAGTCATATTCAGTTACTTGGGGTTCCTGAATGGGCTGGCTCTCTATCAACTCTAAGCTTTTGTCCATTGTAGGTACCCAAAGATTCACTGAATGAGTAAATAAATTGAAGCTATCACTATGTGTAAGGTCATATGCTAAGCATTGGGCAAAGTCCCCGACTCAAATAACTTATAATCAGGTCAGGGGTGGGTAGGAAATACACAAGAAGTGAAAGGGGAAGAGAACCAACTGCTGGGCGTTAGGCACTGAGCAGGGCTTTACTAATATTAGCTCATTTTCTCCTTACACAAACCCTTCCAAGTAGGTGCAGTATTTATTTGCTACTGAGGGTCAAAGGAGTTAAGTAACTTGCCCAATATGACACAGCTGGCAAGTAGTGTTGATTGAGGTTCTACTGTATGCCCGGGAATGAACAAGCTGGGTGCTATGCCAGGTACTACAGAGAAAGAAAGAGAGATCCTATCCTTGCTCTCCTGAATCTCGGTCTTCTGTTGTCATCACATACCTTCCCAGCCTGATAAGACTGGAGAACCATCAAAAAGGAATATGTCATGTTAAATTTACCCTAGTTAATATGTGAGGGCCTCCAATAATCAAATAGTTGATTAGTCTTTAGCTTTTGAGCGACAGGTGTGTCTTACAATATCCTTCCTCTCCAAAGTTATGCTAAATTACAAAATCACCTTCAGGCAAAGGAGGAACGCCTATAAAAACTAGTTAACATATTCAAATGTGTGAGCGATATATATTCCAATGGCAGGGGCACTTGGGTGGCTCAGTTGTTAAGTGGCTGCCTTCAGCTCAAGTCAGGATCCCATGGTCCTGGGATCTAGCCCCACATCAGGCTCCCTGCTCAGCAGAGAGTCTGCTTCTACCTAGGGAATCTACTAAAGTTGTATACTGAGAGTCTCTTTCCAATTTCTAAGGGGGAAAAGATAGAAGTTACCCAACATAAAGTTTATCCCTCCATCATTTTTTAAAAAGATTTTATTTATTTATTTATTTATTTATTTATTTATTTATTTATTTGGCACAGAGAGGAGAGACAGCAAAAGAAGGAACACAAGCAAGGGGAGTGGGAGAATGAGAAGTAGGCTCCTTGCAGAGCAGGAAGCCTGACGTGGGGCTCAATCCCAGGACCCTGGGATCATGACCTCAGCCGAAGGCAGACACTTAAGGACTGAGCCACCCAGGTGCTCCCCCCTCCAACATTTTTATAGGGGAGGGAAAGGGGGTGGCTGTGCACTGGAAGAGGGTGCTTTAGAATAAGAAAGGAGAAGGGGTAGCAGATACATAAAAGAACAATGGCAGATGTTCATCGAGTGATTATTATCTGGGGATTCTGTGCTAAGCCCTTGATTCTCACAAAACCTCTATTATTGGGCGCCTGGGTGGCTCAGTTGGTTAAGCGACTCCCTTTGGCTCTTTGGCTCGGGTCATGATCCTGGAGTCCCAGGATTGAGTCCCATATCGGACTCCCGGCTCTGCGGGAAGTCTGCTTCTCCCTCTGACCTTCTCCCCTCTCATTCTCAGTCTCTGTCTCTAATAAATAAATTAAAAAAAAAATCTTTAAAAAAAAAAAAACCTCTATTATTGTCCCCATTTTACAGATGAAGAAAACGAGACATAGAAAGGTTGACTAACTTGGTCACCCAGCTTGAAGTGGCTGAGCCAGAATTCTATGGAACGTGGGCTTTCCAACTCAGAGCCCAGTGCTTAGTTCCTGCAGAACCACATATAGATCCGCATGCAAGGAAGAGAAAAAACAGGCAGAAAAAAATCCTAGAATAGTGCTAGGAGCACCAGTTAAGTTGTTTTGACTTAAATTTTCCTTTGGCTGTCTCTCAGCAGAATGAAAGTTCCATGAAAGCAGAGACCTGTCTTATTTGCAGTTTTATCCCCAACAACTTGTGTAGTTCTTGGATCCTAAAGGATGAGAGAAGTGGTAAGTGAGGAGGAGAGCTCTGTGGTGAGTGTTTTCACCATTAGGGGCTGGGTAGGAATTTGGGCAAGAAAGACCTCATTCCTCTAGAAATGTAATTAAATACCAATAATTGGTGTACGAACTTAAGTAAGGGTAGAGTGAACTGGCCAGAAGGTATTCCTCAGGGCCAGCTGCCAAAGAAAAAACAATATTCCTACAAGTAGTAGGAAAACAAGAATCACAGAGTCTTGTTTAGAGCTTTGTCTTTGCCAAAAACCCCAAGAAACACATAACTGAATTTGTAACACAGACAACTAAAGTATGTAGTTTATAACATCAAATTTCCTTCACATTCTAACAAAGGTTAGTTGAGTCCTTGAGCTATCTCTGTGAACGCTGTAAGAACACTGAATACTGAATGCCTAAATACTGCAGGAAATCTGGAGGCAGAATGGTGATATTATAGAAAACTTCCAGCTTTCTATCTTTGCGTCATGGCAAAGACGGGACTCAAGATAGTGCCAACAGTCAAAGCCAAGAACCTGCTATATTGCACTTTAAATGTGTCAGCTGGGGTATAACTGTAGGGAAATATTGTCCCACATCACAATACTGTACATCACTGTCTAGTAATATACATATTGCACACACATAGCTTAGAGGATGGCCCTGTAAGGGCCTTTTCGAAGGCAGGTATCATTGCTAGTCACCTTCAAGGTCTTGGCAAGTGACAAAGTCCTGAGACCCAGTGATCAATAAATATTTACTAGCATAGCAATAGTCACATAGTACTTGTCATGAGAATACCAAAAATGCCTACAGGGGGTTTATTGAATGCAGCTTCTACACTGGAATGACAATTTCTTCTAATCCCATTAATGCAGAGAAGTCCTACTTCTCTGTCCATTCGGGACTCAAGCAGGGCCCAGTGACTCGAGGCTGTTTGCTTCCTAAAATGAACAGAAATTGACCAAAGCTTCTATTTTGCAGTCGTGCCAAATATAGATAATATCTATATCCTGCAAGCTCCTGTTTGTGAGTGATGACTCTCACCCCGCGGTGGAGAAAATAGCTGGGAGAATGGTTCTCAAAAAGTGGTCCCTTGGGCAACAACATCACCTGTACTTGTGAATTCGGTAGAAGTGCAAATGCCCAGGTGCCAACCTCGACCTAGCGAGTAAGAAGCTCTGGTGATAGAGTCCATGGTCCATGAGTCAGTGGTGTAACAAGCACTCTCGATAATTCTGAAGCTCACTGAAATTTGAGAGCCACAGGACTAGAATAGCTTTTACTCCTCGAAGAGTGACTTTGTCACATTTATAGTTGTATTTCTCAACTTGAAGTCTTACATGGGGCTGTAAAGCAAGTTTTCACAAATAAGGCCTTATTTGTGTGTGTGTACATATGCATGTATCAATATATGTATATATGTATGTGTTTAAAATATTTATCAGGAAATTATTTTTATTTTGTAATTATGTAATTTTTAAACTTTTTTTTAAGCTTTTTTATTTCTTTGACAGAGGGAGAGAGCTAGCACACAAGGAGGGGGAAGCAGCAGAGGAAAAGAGAGAAGCAGGATCTCCACTAAGCAGGGAGCGTGACATGGGGCTCAGTCCCAGGACCCTGGGATCATGACCCGAGAGAGCAGCAGAAGGCAGGCGCTTAACCGACTGAGCCACTCAGGAGCTCCTATTTTTTTAAAGTAGAGTCCACACCTAGTGCAGAGCCCAATGTGGGACTTGAACTCACAACCCTGAGACTAAGACCTAGTCTGAAATCGAGAGTCAGTTACACAAATGACAGTCACCCAGGTGCCCCAGGGAATTATTTTTATTTTTAAAGATTTTATTTATTTGTCAGAGAGAGTGAGAGAGAGAGAGGCCGTGAACACACAAGCAGGGGGTGGTAGGCAGAGGGAGAAGCAGGTTCCCTGCTGAGTAAGAAGCCTAATATGGGACTTGATTCCAGGACCCTGGGATCATGACCCGAGTGGAAGGCAGATGCATAACCCACTGAGCCACCCAGGCATTCTGGGAATTATTTTTTAAAAGAATAAAAATTTGGGGGGGATCTGGCTAGCTCAGTTGGTAGAGCATATAACTCATGATCTTGGGGTTGTGAATTCAAGCTTCACAATGGGTGTGGAAGTTACTTAAAAATAAATAAATACAATAAAGAAGAAAAGATTTTAATTCCTTCACATTTGCATAAAACAACATTTATCTCTCAGTTTTGTCCACTTATCTCTCAATTTTATTTTATTTATTTATTTTTAAGGCTTTTATTTATTTGAGAGAGAGAGAGCACACATGCGTGCTTACCTGTGAGCAAAGGTGCAGGGGTGGGGTGCTGGGGGGAAGAGCAGAAGGGGAGGGAAAAGGAGAATCTGAAGCCGACTCTGTGCTCAGCTGGGAGCCCTATTTGTGGCCTGACCTCAGAACCCTGAGATCATGACCTGAACTGATATCAAGAGTCTGACACTTAACCAACTTACCACCCAGGTGCTTCTTATCTCTCAATTTTTTTTTCTAAAGATTTCCCTTATTTATTTCACAGCGAGAGAGAGAAGAGATCACAAGTAGGCAGAGGCAGGCAGAGAGGGAGAGGGAGGGAGGCAAGCTCCCTGCTGAGCAGAGAGCCTGATGTGGGGCCATCCCAGGACCCTGAAACCATGACCTGAGCTGAAGGCAGACGTTTTAACCCACTGAGCCACCCAGGCGCCCCTCTTATCTCTCAATTTTAATCTGGTCTTTATCCACATGTAAATGTCTATATAATTGTAGAAATTTTAATTGTAACTAATTGTAGAAAAATTTTTGGTTTATTTTTGAATTTAAAATTATCTGGTATATAGGCTAAAAGAGGACTTTTCCCTTTTTTTAAAGTTTTTATTTTAATTTCAGTTAACATACAGTGTTATATTAGTTTCATGTGTATTACATAGTAATTCAAAAGTTCCATTAAAAAAAAAGTTCCATATAAAAGATGACTTTCTTTGGTGTTAGCAATACTCATTCCCACTAGTCTTTCTTTTTTTTTAAGATTCTTTCTCTCCTTTTTTTTAAAGATCTTATTTCTTTTTTGACAGAGAGAAACAGCGAGAGAGGGAACGCAAGCAAGGGGGAATGTGGGAGAGGCAGAAGCAGGCTTCCCGCCAAGCAAGGAGCCCGATGTGGGGCTCAATGCCAGGACACTGGGATCATGACTGAGCTGAAGGCAGATGCTTAAGGACTGAGGCACCCAGGCACCCAAGATTCTCTTTTGAAGTAACCTCTACAACCAATGTGGTGCTCAAACTCATGAGCCTAAAACTAAGAGTCCCATGCTCTACCAATTTAGCCAGCCAGGCACCCTTTTTTCCTAGTCTTTTTTTTCTACATGAATATTGATAGATACCTTTTATTTTTTTATTTTTTAAAAATATTTTATTTATTTATTTGACAGAGAGAGGGAGAGCACAAGTAGGCAGAGAGAGAGGGGGAAGCAGACTCCCCGCTAAGCAGAAAACCCAATTCAGGGCTCGATCCCAGGACCCTGGGATCATAACCCTGGGATCATAACCTCTGCTGAAGGCAGAGGCTTTAATCCACTGAGCCACCCAGGCGCCCCGATACCTTTTATTTTTTTTTACAAAATTTTACTTTTTTTTTTAAGATTTTATTTATTTATTTGACAGAGAGAGAGCCTGATGCAATGCGGGGCTCAATCCCAGGACCCTGAGACCATGACCTGAGCCGAAGGCAGAGGCTTTAACCCACTGAGCCACTCAGGCGCCCCTCAAAATTTTACTTTTATCTTCGTAAAATTTTGCTACAATTACCTCTTAATGATTTCATAAAGCTTTTCTGTGAGACATTTAGATTACTTCCTTTTTTTCTGGTCATTATTCAAAATGTCCTTGATTATTTCCAGGAAGTACAATTATAGGGACAAAAAGGTGAACATTTTATTTTATTTATTTTTAAAAGATTTTATTTATTTGACAGAGAGAGAGATCACAAGTAGGCAGAGAGGGAGGCAGAGAGAGAGGGGGAAGCCGACTTCCTGCTGAGCAGAGAGCCCAGGACCCTGAGATCATGACCTGAGCCAAAGGCAGACGCTTAACCATCCAAGCCACGCAGGCGCCCCAAGGTGAACATTTTAAAACAGCTTGAAAGACTTTTCCATGTTCTTCATAGTTCTTCGAAATAGCTGAGTAATATCATTGCTGTTGGGTTCACTTAGTTGTTCCTCTCTTCCTCTAAGGTTGAACATTGATACCAGCAACTGTTAACAGAGGTGATTTTGTCCCCTGGGGAACATTGGGAATACCTGGAGACATTGTCAAATGTTACAATTGTTGAGGGTATTATTGGCATCTAGTGGGTAGAAGTCAGGGAATCTGCTAAACATCCTGCAGTGCACAGGACAGCTCTCACAACATAGAATTTTCTGGTCCAGTATGTTGATAGTGTAGAGATGGAGAAATTTTTGTTTTTGTGTTATAGATAGCACATACCAAAATTCGTGTACCATTTTTGTTTTGAAGTTATTTGAAATAAGTTTTTTTTTTAAAAAAAGATTTAATTTATTTATTTGAGAGAGGGCAGAGTGAGAGTGAGAGAGCACAAGCAGGGGAAGTGGCAGAAGCAGACTCCCTACTGAGCAGGGAACCTGGCGAGGGGCCTGATCCCAGGATACTGGGATCATGACCTGAGCCAAAGGCAGACACTTAACCAACTAAGCCACCCACGCACCTCCCCCCTTAATTATAGATTTCTATCTTTTCCCAAAATAGTTATGTTGCTTGATACGATTATGTATTTATTCCTCTGCAGGCTAGGGAGATTTGATTTTACTAGGATGCATCAAATGCATCTACTTAGCACTTTTATATAGGCCACATCTAGAGATATTGTGCTGGAGCACAATTCTGGCTTGATCTGAGAATGATTCTTAGTTTGACTTTGGAGTGACTGAAAGTGATTTCTGGTTTGACTTTTGGGCAATAAATATGTTTTGTTTTAGGAGATTTTCATTTGACTCCAAAAAAATTTTTTTAATAATTTTATTTATTTATTTGACAGAGAGACAGAGAGAGATCACAAGTAGGCAGAGAGGCAGGCAGAGAGAGAGGGGAAAGCAGGCTTCCTGCTGAGCAGAGAGCCTGACGATCCCAGGATGCTGGGATCATGACCTGAGCTGAAGGCAGAGGCTTTAACCCACTGAGCCACCCAGGCACCCCGAGTCCAAAAATATTTTATTCTTTCTGCCTTCCTTGGGTTCTGATATACCACAGGTTGAAATTTCTCTTGCATAATGGAAGAGTCTTCAGTATAGATATAGGAGTTCAGGAGTTAAACCAATCAATATAAGAAGAGGAGGAGCCTGTGGAAGACAAAGAAGACAAAAAGATTTGTATAACGATACTCTGTTTTTCCAGAAGTATTCATTTATGATTATATGTAAGAAAAAGAGGATTTATAAACTACGTAATTGAATCTTGGGGCTCCTGGGTGGCTCAGTTGGTTAAGCATCTGACTTGACTCAGGTCATGATCCCAGGGTTATAGAATCGAGCCCCAAATTAGGCTCCCTGCTCAGCGGGGAGCCTGCTTCTCCCTTTCCCTGCCGCTCTGCCTACTTGTGATCTCTCTCTGTCAAATAAATAAATAAAATCTTTTTTTTTAAAGATTTTATTTATTTATTTGAGAGAGATAGAGTGAGAGAGAACATGAGAAGGGAGAAGGTCAGAGGGAGAAGCAGACTCCCCATGGAGCCGGGAGTCCGATGTGGGACTCCATCCAGGGACTCCGGGATCATGACCTGAGTCGAAGGCAGTCACGCAACCAACTGAGCCACCCAGGTGCCCTAAATAAATAAAATCTTAAAAAAAAAAAAAAGAAACCTCATTCTTGGAAGTATATTGAGAGGGACTAGAAGGAAGAAAAAGGTTCATAGATAGAATAGTAATAACTCTATTAGCTGTAGTTTTCTTTAAAAAAGAAAAAGTGAATATATTCAAATGATGATGTAAAGTTGCTGGTGTGTTGTGCTCTTAGACCAAAATATGTTTCTTCCTTTTTTTCTAAAAAAAAATTTTATTTATTCTTTTGAGAGAGAGAGAGTGGGAACGCACTCGTGAGCAGGGAGGAGGGGCAGAGGAAGAGGGAGAAGCAGAATCCCCACTGAGCAGGGAGCTAGACACAGGGCTCCATCCTGGGACCCTGAGATCACATGATCTGAGCCGAAGGCAGATGCCCAACCAATTGAGCCACCCAGGCACTGCCAAAATATGTTTCTAATATTTTTTCCCAGTATTATCCAGCCCTAGATCAGACAATTTCAATGCTTCTCTTATTTTCAAGTGAGGGTCTTTTTAAGATTTTTCTTTTTTTAATCTTTAAGTAATCACTACACCCAACATGGGGCTTGAACTCACAACTCCAAGACCAAGAGTCGCATGCTCTACTGACTGAGCCAGCCAGATGCCTTATAAATGACAGTCTTAAAATATCAAGAAGCTGTACTACTAAAATTTTCCAAGGTCTTTTGTCAAATAGTTTTTTCTCAGGTCTCCCTTTGAGAAAGGTGGTTTTTCTTTTTGGTCTTTCATCCTGTTTTTTAAAAGATTTTATTTATTTGAGAGAGAGAGACAGGGAGAGAGAGAGAGAGAGAGAGAGAGAGAGAGAGAGAGAGAGAGGGCATGAGCAGTGAGGGGAAAGGACAGAGCAAGAGGGAGAAACAGGCTCCCCATTGAGCAAGGAGCCCAATGAAGGACCCCATCCCAGGACCCTGGGATTATGACCCAAGCTGAAGGCAGACACTTAACCAACTGAGCTACTCAGGTGCTCCTTTGTTATTATTTGTAATTAATTTTATTTTTTGAGAGACAGAGAGTGGGGGAGAGGTGGAGGGAAAGGGGGGGAGAGAGAATCTTAAGCAGGCTCCATGCTAAGTGCAGAGCCCCATTCCGGGCTTGATCTCACCACCCAGAAGATGATCTGAACCAAAATCAAGAGTCTAATGCTTAACCCACTGCCACCCAGGCACCCTAAGATTTTATTTTTAAGTAATCTCTACACTCAATGTGATCAAGAGTCACATGCTCAAAAAAAAAAAAAAAAAAAAGAGTTGCATGCTTTACTGAGCCATCTAGGCGCCCCTGAATATTCATTTTACTTTCAGAAAATATTAGGACTCTTTTCACTCCCTGGAAAATGGACATGAATGCTTTCCTCATACTTCGTAGCTATACCACTGGTGTTAGAAATACTCAGATCAGTGAAACTGTGAAACATCTGGAAAATGCATTAAGACATAGATGGTAGAACAGTGCGGAATTTTGTGCAAAACTGCATGAAAGTTCATCCTCTGGATGGCTGTCTCCAGAGACAAGGATTTGGATGAAATTTTGACAGCCACGAGGATTTTTTTTTTCCTTTTCTTAACAATATGTACCTCAAAAGAACGAAGTATTGGGGTGACAGGATTTTCCTAACCACTCCAAGTCACCTTTTTCTACCAATTCAAATAGGCCTTTCAGAAGAACCTCAGGAAACAGAGCGTTTTCAAATTATGCCTTGTTTCCAGATCAAATTTCTTTTCTAAATAAAAGCAGCTGCTACATTTTCAGGCAGTATTTCCTAAGACTTATCTTATTGCCTTCAATTCGTTAAAAAAAAAAGTTGCTTATTTGCTAATTTAGAAACAGTTCTATTCTCTTCCCAGTAGGTGTATTTGCAAATACGGCATTTATAAATTACTCCTTCGAGTTATTGGAGCACTTCTGAGCTTTCCATAACAAGGTCTGGGATTCCCTAATTTGAGACCTCTTTTCTGCTTTGCTTTGGTGAGATAACAAACTAGTATTTGTATTTAATTAAGCAAGCCCAGCTGTCTCGATTTCACAGTTGTTTCAGCTGCTTTAATTTTGTCTGCGTGCCTTCCGGGCGTTTTGGGCTGGGAGTGGCGGCAACCACCTTCGTACCCAAGGCCAGTGGACCGACGGGGATCGGGCAGGGCCTGCACCCCGTTCAGACAAGCAGCTGCGACGACGTTAATTTGCAGACCAAAGAGGGGCGAGCACAACCAGAGTCGGGAGACACCACGAGCTCGCTCGTCGCGGAGCCAGACAAGACCCGCACTCGCCTCAGGGAAGCAGCCCTAGCCCGCGCACGCGCAGCTGCACCGCCACGGCTCCCGCCGTCTCCGGGGACCTTTTCCCCGCCCGGCGCGGGGCTGTCCGCGGCGGCGCCTGACCTGGCTGAAGGGTTACTGTGAGGACCGGGTGCCCTGGCTCTGTTTTCCCTTTCGTGTTGTCGCCTGCCAGGAAGGCGGGACATGTGTAGTGTGTCGCGGAGGGAGGATCGTGGCCGAGAGGAGAGGCCCCTGAGGAGCTTGGCGTTTGGGCCTGCAGGCAGTGCAGGAGGCGCTCTGGAGGGGGGGGTCCTCTCTCGCAGCCGGCTGTGAGCGGGAGGCCTGAGCCCGGAGCATTGGCGGCGGTGCAAGTTCCAGGGGGCTGAGGCGAGGCACAATGGAGGAACTGGACGGCGAGCCGACCGTCACTGTAAGGGCGCCAGCAACAGTCTTGTCTTCGCGGTCCAAGGCTTGTGTCTGCTTGATCACTGTAGGCTTGTCTACCTCCCGCGAGGCTCCCAGCCCCCTCCCTCAGCTCAGTTGCCACAGTTCGGAGGTCCCATTAGCTAGGTGCTCGTGTTTGGGTCGCAGTGGTCGCTAGATTTCTACTCTTTTTTTTTTTTTTTTTTTTGTATACTCAGAAAGGCCTGGCTCGGAGGCCTCTCCCCTCAGTCTATCCCTCACCCTGTCTTGTCTTTCCGACTTTCCCATCCCACTTCCCTCGCTTTTCTTGTTGGACTAGTGCTCTAGTGAGCGGGCTCCGGCCAAGCAGAGGTCGAAGGGGCTTTTGTCTTCCGCAGAACTAAGCTTCACATCGCAACACCGTGAGCTTGGCTTCTGCTTCTTGTGCCGTGGTGGCCCAGGATTTACTGAAAGTATTTGTTCTCGGAGACTTCTTGATCTTATTGCTCTGTTCGCTTTCAGTTCTGTCTGGACTTTAAAGAGAGTGTCAAATATGAATGATCTAGGATGTTCGTAAATGGATTCGTGGCTTTTAGATACGAGATACCTACCGTTCGTCCTCCTTGGAGCACTCTTTTCCTCTCAGGTTTATCTCCTCACTTTTCAAATGCAAGAACCAGCACCCTCTCCCTCAGGAAAGCCTTCTCTTACCTCCCTGGCTAAGGCAAATATTTCTGTCCATTATATATTGGGTTGGTCTGCACCTCCTAGGTCTTGGGAAGTTATAAGCTTCACTAAACTGCAGGTTGCCTGATCTTGTATTTATTGCTTTCGAGAAAGTTGAGATCCCTGCAGTTTTCAGCTAAAGCCATCAGATGGAAAAGCAGTGCCTGACAAAACCAAAGATTAAAGATGGGGTCATTTCAAAGCTAACTGGACAAAATGAGGCATGAGATCGTAAATAGCAGTTAATGTGGGTTGTTACTCTATAACACTTATTTCTGTAGAGTGTTAACATTTTAAGACCTATATAAATTACTTTAAATATTATATATCAAGGCTCTGTCAGTGTCAGTGGAAAG
The DNA here is from genome assembly GCA_028533885.1 of Nasua narica. Taxonomy (NCBI): domain Eukaryota; kingdom Metazoa; phylum Chordata; class Mammalia; order Carnivora; family Procyonidae; genus Nasua; species Nasua narica. The sequence continues at coordinate 4,801,245 of CM052804.1, read as the reverse complement.
AGAAATTAGAATATCAGAATCACTGGAACTTTTTCAAAGTCATCTTTGCTTTGAAAAAGCAAATCTTGCTTTTCCCTCCTCCACTTATGTCAGAATCTTTTGATGGGGGCACCTTTCCAGTAATCTGCACAACCCCGGGGAGTCACTACTTTGATATTGAGCCATGATAATTAGCCTTGATTTTACGAATTGAATGAAGATGAGCCAGGCATATATATATATATTTTAAAGATTTTATTTATTTATTTGAGAGAGAGAGCAAGAAAGAGCATGAGAAGGGAGAAGGTCAGAGAGAGAAGCAGACTCCCTGTGGAACTGGGACCCTGATGTGGGACTCGATCCCGGGACTCCGGGACCATGACCTGAGCCGAAGGCAGTCGCTCAACCAGCTGAGCCACCCAGGCGCCTGAGCCAGGCATATTTTTAACACCAGTAGTGGTGATGGATTTGTAATAGCTCAGTTCCATGCTGGTGTTGGGGAGACCAGGTAGGAAATTGATTGACCTTGTTGACACAGCCTTACAGAGAGGCGTTTTCTTGATAGAACTCCATAGTCTAGAGTCTGAACTTCAACTATGCAAGTTCACACTCCGTCATGTCTGTGTTTGAGAGGTAATCTGTTCTTTGAGCTTACTCTAAGCACGCTGTCAAGAGATTGATGAATAATCCTGAATATCATAGATTCACCTTTTATGGCACTTGTGTCTGCTCTTCACACAACTGCTTCCTATCCTTAAGACACATGAAGGCCAGTTAGTAATCAGATTTAAGGGTGTTTATGTGTAGATTCAAAAGAGGATAGAATAATCTTGAGTCATTTTTCTAGACCAGTGGTCATATCCTTTTGGTTCATAGATTGTTAAGTAATATAAGTTACAGTTTTTGTTTTTTAAAAGATTTTATTTGAGAGAGAGAGAGAGTGAGCGATCGAGCACAAGTGGGGGAGCGGCAGAGCGAGAAGCAGACTCCCTACTGAGCAGGGAGCCTGGCGAGGGGCCGGATCCCAGGAGACTGGGATCATGACCTGAGCCAAAGGTAGACGCTTAAACCGACTGAGCCACCCATGTGCCCCTAAGTTACAGTTTTTGTTGCCTATTTTGTTTTGTTTCTTCTAAGATAAATACCTGGAAGTAGATTTGCTGGGTTATGGGACAGGTTCGTATTTGACTAAAATAAACTGTCATTTCTCCAAATAACATTTTTGCACCAGCCAAGTGTGAGAGTTCCATTTGTTCCACATCCTCATCAACTCTTTGTATGGTCAATCATTTTAAGTTTTAGACATTGCCATTCTGGTGGGTATATAGTGGTAGCTTATTACCACTTTGATTTGTATTTCCCTAATGATAAAAGATATGAGCATCTTTTAAAATATATATATATATTTAAATATTATGTATATTTTAAAACTTTTATTAATCTGTTTGACAGAGAGAGACATAGCAAGAGAGGGAACACAAGCAGGGGAAGTGGGAGGGAGAAGCAGGCAGCCTGATCATGAAAGCACTTAACTTTCATGATCACTTATTTCTAGGGTTCACTTGCAAATCATTTGAAATCAAAGCCTTTAGTAAAAATAACAGTGTCTGTGCCTTTTTTTTTTTTACTAGTTGATTCCAGGAGTGAATTCAAAGAAGCAGCAAATGTGTTTTGACTGGGGTCCAGGGGAGATGCTGGTGTGTGAAACCTCCTTCAACAAAAAAGGTAGGTTTTTGTTTTTTTCTTCTAGGTTATCCATCTTGGCACATTTGTTGTTTTTTTCCTTTATTCTCAGATTTAACTAACTGAGGCAAGAATCAGTTGAACTTACTTTGTACCATTTTCATTTTTAAACCTTTAGTTGTTTAAGATTTTCATTAATTTATGGTATCTGGAAGATGTTGAGTCCAGGAAAAAAAATTAGTAATCTTTGTGGTACTCCTTCGTATTTAAAAATTTTAAGTTTTTCCCCTTCTTGTCCAGAATGACTAAATTCCCTTCACAGCAGCCCCTTTTCCATGAAACTGCAGCTCTCATAGTCCTTTTGTAGTATTGTGAACTTGATGAATTCTATTAGCTGTTGATATAAACCACAAAAGATCTGTAGAGTGATATGGCTCTTTCTTTTTCTCTAAGCTCCTTCAGATTTAAAAAAAATTTTTTTTTAAGATTTTATTTATTTGACCGAGAGAGACACAGGAAGAGAGGAAACACAAGTAGGCGGAATGGGAAAGGGAGAAGAAGGCTTCCTGCCGAGCGGGGAGCCTGATGTAGGGCTCAATCCCAAGACCCTGGGATCATGACCTGAGCTGAAGGCAGACACTTAACAACCGAGCCACCCAGGCACCCTTAAGCTCTTTCAGATTTTGGACATGGATCTTTTCTTTCTGTTTACAGGCTCCTATACTAGCAAGATAAAACTAAATTTTGACATTTGATTTTGGTTTCTCCATTTCAAGAGAAGTCTCTGGAAATGTTGAAGAGATTTTCTTGCAAATCTTTGACAGATTCTTTATCCAAATGTGGAGGCTTTCCTTTTTTATAAAGAGGGAATTGATCTAATGGAAGTCTTCTAATTTTGGCAAATTATGTGATGTGCAGTTCCTGCAATTTTGAAGTGATGTATTTAAAATATTTTATTTATTTATTTGGGATAGAGACAGTGAGAGAGAGCATGAGAGGGGAGAAGGTCAGAGGGAGAAGCAGACTCCCCGTGGAGCTGGGAGCCTGATGTGGGACTTGATCCCAGGACTCCGGGATCATGACCCGACCCGAAGGCAGTTGTCCAACCAACTGAGCCACCCAGGCGCCCCTTGAAGTGATGTATTTAAAAAAATTATTTTTTAATATAGTTTGTCTTAATTTTATTATTAACAATTGTCCCTGATGTTGCCAAATATTTATGGCATATTTTACTTATTTATTTGCTTGTTTATTTATTTATTTATGTATGTTTTTATATTGTTAATCTTTTTAAAATAGATTTTATTTATTTATTTATTTGACAGAGAGAGAGAGAGAGAGGGAGAGAGAGAGTGCACAAGTAGGGGGAGCAGCAGAAAGAGGGACAGGGAGAAGCAGGCTCCCCGCTCAGCAGGGAGCCCAACGTAGGGCTCCATTTCAGGGACCTGGGATCGATCCGAAGGCAGACGCTTAACCGACTGAGCCACCCAGGCACCCCTATGGCATATTTTAGTATTAAAGATCTCAAGCTTGGCAGAGCTCTGGAAGCTGTGAAAAGGACAATTGCTCAGAAGAGAACCTTCTTTGAATATGTCTGGCCTCTTTTCATACTTAATGGGAAAGCTTATCAGCATTTTTAATTTGTCCTCGATTGTTAGAAACATGAGGTTTTCTGTTATTTTATGTCTGTTGAAATCTTGTTAGAGACAAGGTGTTGAACATCATCACAGCTTGTTCAAGAAGCTGTTATGTAAGAAATATCCACAAGTTGGTGGTTTATAATTTCTCATTGTAGATCCTTTTTATTACTGTCGTGAAATAATTTAGTCAACTCTTGATTCTTTGTTTTAGGGGTAATGGCAGTACAAAGTAATATAGAAATACTTATTTGAATTTGAGGTCTATAAAATTTCGGTTCTAAGTTTCTATTTCTTTTTAGATTATTTGTTTGTTTATTAGTGAGAGTGTAAGAGTATATGTGCACGAGCAGGGCTCAGGGGCCAAGGGAGACGGAGGAGCAGATTCTGCTGAGTAGGGAGCCCAACTCAGGGCTTTATTCCAGGACTATGGGATCACGACCTGAGCTGAAGGCAGACACTTAACTGATTGAGCCACCAAAGTGCCCCTCTGATGTAGGTTTATCTTATTTATTGAGTTATACATAAGCTAATATTAAGTGACTTTAATTTTTTTCAGCATATTTCAGTTGATAGAATCAAAAGGTAGTTCCAGAATAAGATCAAGTCCCATGTTGAGCCTAGAGCTTACTTTTATTATTATTTTTTAAATTTTATTTTTAAGTAATATCTACACCCCACGTGGGGCCTAAACTCAAAACCCTGTGGTAAAATCACACACTCTACCCATTGAGCCAGCCAGGCACCAGAGATCTGGAGCTTAATTAAAGAAAAAAAAGTAAAAAAAAAAAAAAAAAGATAATTCATACTTTTTTTTTTTTTTCTGGATAGAAAGCAGGTGTGCTACAAGTGGGGCGTTGGGGGCAGAGGAAGAGGGAGAGAGAAAATCTTGAGCAAGCTTCATGCCCAGAGTAGGGGCCAGTGCAGGGCTCGATCTCAACGACCCTGAGATCATGACCTGAGCCAAAATCAAGAGTTGGATGCTTAACCGACTGAGCCACGCAGGTACCCCAATTCATACTTTTTATTTATTTATTTAAATATTTTATTTATTTGAGAGAGAGAGAGAGAGAGGAGCACAAGTGAGGGGGGCGGTGAAGGGCAGAGGGAGAAACAGACTCCCCACTGAGCAGGGAGCCTGATGCGGGGCTCCATCCCAGCACTCTGTGATCATAGCCTGAACCAAAGGCAGACACCCAACCAACTGAGCCACCCAGGCACCCCCAATTCATACTTTTTAAAATGAAATCAGTAGCAAAGAAGCTGAAGCTTTTGTAATTAGATAATTAAAAATTTCAAGTGAGGGGTGCCTGGGTAGCTCAGTCAGTTAAGGATCTGCCTTCAGCTCAGGTCATGATCCCAGAGTCCTGGGATCGAGCCCCACATCAGGCTCCCTGTTCAGCGGGGAGCCTGCTTCTCCCTCTCTCTCTGCCTGCCACTCCTCCTGCATGTGCACACGCGTTCTCTCTCTTTTTATCAAGTAAATAAATAAAATCTTAAAAAAAAATTTAGGGCGCTTGGGTTGCTCCATCTGTTGTGTCTGTCTTTGGCTCACATCATGATCCCAGCATACTGCGATAAAGTCACGAATTGGGCTTCCGGCTCAGCTGGGAGTCTGCTTCTCCCGCTGTTCTTCCCCCTGCTCGTGATCTCTCTGTCTCTCAAATAAATAAATAAAATATTAAAAAAAAAAAAAACTGAAGTGAGTTCTTGTATGAGGGTAATGGTGATTGATGTTGATTTTTTCCGTTTTAGAAAAATCAGAGACCGAGCCAGGCTGTCCCTTTATCTATATCATCCGAAAGGATATAGATGTTTACTCTCAGATCTTGAGAAAACTCTTCAATGAATCCCATGGAATCTTTGTGGGCCTCCAGAGAATTGAAGAAGAATTGACTGGAAAATCCAGAAAAGCTCAGTAAGTAGGCTGCTGATAGGTGCTGAAGTCCACATTAAGTTATGAAAGCCAAGTGAAATGCATTGTTTTCCTTTTTTTCTTAAGATTTTATTTATTTGAGAGCAAGAGAGGGAGAAAGAGAGAGGGAGTGAACACAGGAGTGGGACAGGGGGAGGGCAGAGGGAGAGGGAGAAGCAGCTTCCCAGCTAAGCAGGGAGCCCAACACAATGCGGCACAGGGCTCCATTTCAGTACTCTAGGATCCTGACCTGAGCTGAAGGCAGCTGCTTAGCTGACTACGCCACCCAGGCGCTCCTAGAACTGTTTTTTTTTTTCTTTTATTATTAAGGATTTTTATTTATTTATTTGATGGGGTGGGGAAGCAGGCTCCCTGCTGAACAGAGAGCCCAATGCGGGGTCGATCCCAGGAGCCTGAGATCATGACCTGAGCCCAAGGCAGAGGCTTTAACCCACTGAGCCACCCAGGCGCCCCTAGAACTGTTTTTCTTGCTGAAGATTGCGCTTCGTAACTAAACCAGTTGCTTTCTTTGGATATTTGTTTAGTTTTGTCATTTCCTTTTTTAAAGACTTTATTTTGAACTAATTTTGGACTTACAGAAAGGGTACAAAAAGAATAGATTCCTGTGCATCCCTCACCCAGCTTTGCTACATTAATATCTATATATTACTGTTACTTGATGAATAACATGTTACTGTTACTTGAACCAGGAAACTTAAACATTGATGCATTATGATTCAAGGCTTCATTTGAATTTCACCAGTTTTTCCACTAAGGTTCTTTTTTCTCCTCTGCAAGTCAGATTGCATTTAGTTTTTTTCTTAGTCTCTTTAATGACCTTGACACTTGAAAAATACTGACTAGTTATTTTGGTGACTGTCCCTACATTTGGGTTTCTCCTCTGTTTTCTCATGATTAGAGAAAGGTTATGCATTTTTTTTAAGATTATTCATTTTTAGTAAGAATATCACGGAACTGATATATGTCCTCAGTATGTCACGTCATGGGGTTCATGATGTTGATGTTTTATTCTGGTTTTGTTGACCTTGATCCCTTGCTCAATGTGGTTTCTACTGGGTTTCTTCACTGTAAAGTTGCCATCTTTCCCTTTGTAGCAGAAACTTTTTTTTTAAATTTAATTTTTTCAGTGTTCCAAGATTCATTGCTAGTAGCAGAAACTTTGAGATTATGCGAATCCTATTTCTCCTTAAATTTTCAACCACTAGTTTTAGTGTCGATCAGTGGATCTCATCTGCAACAATTAATGTCAGTATGGATTCATGGATATTTATTTTACCCCATTGATAATCTTATATGTTATTTGTTTTGTTGCTCAAGTTTTTCTGGCTTTGGCCGTTAGGAGCTCCTTCAGGTTGGTTCCTGTCTTTGAGCATGCTCCTATCTTCTGTTGAGAACTTCCTTGCTTTTTGTCACCACAAGATGCACCAGGCTCATCTTGTATGTCATTTCATTTTTTGTAGATTGGTCCGAGTGAGTAAGAACTACCGATCAGTCATAAGGGCATGTATGGAGGAAATGCACCAGGTTGCAAGTAAGGATTATATGTGTGTACATTTGACAGTTATTGAAATGTTTATCTGGCTGTAAATACTGCAAGGTAGAATCTGTTTGACTCTCCAGTTTAAAACTCTTAACTCTCCTGTCTTCCATAATTCGTAATTTTTTGGCAGTTCTCTTGGGTACATTTTTCAAGTTAGAACATATTGAGTCAACAGGTGTGAGACTAAGGGCCAGATTAACAGTCTTTGAAAATCACATTCCTGGTTCTTTAACCTTGGTGGTTTCTTTCTCTTTCTTTCTTTCTTTCTTTCTTTCTTTCTTTCTTTCTTTCTTTCTTTCAACTTACTTATTTTGAGAGAGCACATGTGAGCTCACGTGGGGGAGGGGCAGAGGGAGAGAGAGTCTTAGACTCTGTGCTGATCACAGAGTGCGACTTGGGGCCTGATCTCAAGACCTTGAGATCATAACCTGAACTGAGTTCTCCTAACCAACGGTGCCACCCAGGCATCCCTAACCTTGGTGATTTAAAGTCACCCTTTAAGAGCCACATGACTCCTGGATGCTGAGTAGAGTCTTTTATAACCTGATGGCCTCTGTCTGTCATTTGCAGTTGAAAGTGTCACTTGTAACTTGAGGGCGTTGGGTTTTGCAAATCATGGATCTGCAACAAAGAGGTATAAGCATTTTTTTAAAAATCTATACTGAAAGGGTGCCTGGGTGGCCCAGTCAGTTAAACTTCCGACTCTTGGTTTTGGCTCAGGTCATGATCTCAGGATTGTGAGATCAAGCCTTACTTTGGGCTCATGCTCAGTGTGGAACCTGCTTAAAATTTTCTCTTCCTCTTCTCCCAACTCCCTTCCCCCACCAATACACGGTCTTAAAAAATAAAAATCTGTAGTCATTAGAGGAAACAAAGGCACAAGCCAAAGAACCTGGTATATGAAGCTATAATTATGAGACTAAAAGTTTCATTGCTCACTTAAAATGTTTTGTGTTTTGTTAGTTGCTGCTAAAGATCCAGCCAGTGGTCGCCAGTTCAGCAGCCAGGTAAGAGTGGCCACTTTGTTGTCCTGCTGGCGCCATTGTTTCCTCCTGTGTCCTCAGCACCCACCAAGGGTGACTTTGCAATAATTATTTTTGTTTTGTTTATTTACGTTTTTAAAGATTTTATTTGAGAGTGAGCATGTGTGAACAGGGGGAGGGACAGAGAGGGGGAGAGAATCTCCAGCAGACTCCCAGCTGAGCGGTGAGCCCGACAAGCTGGATGCAGGGCTTGATCACACCACCCTGATATTATGGCCTGATCCGAAATCAAGAGTCACACCCACGTGCCCCACAATCATTGTTTTTGCAGAAGCCTTTTTTTTTTTTAAAGGCTTCATTTACTTAGAGAGACACAGTGAGAAAGGAAATACAAGCAGGGGGAGAGGGCAAGGGAGAGCAGACTTCCCACTGAGCAGGGAGCCTGATGTGGGGCTGGATCCTGGGATCATGACCTGAGCGGAAGGCAGATGCTTAACGACTAAGCTACCCAGGCGCCCCAGCAGAAGTCTTTTCTTTCTAGCTAGACGGGCAGCTCTTTGGGTGTGGTAAGGATCTTCTTGAACTTCCTGGTGCACTTTTCAACACATAGCACATCGGAAGACAAGGGTGTCCTTTATAAGTATTTGTATGAGTTTCTAGTTCTTTTTTTTTTTTTTCTTAAGATTTTATTTATTTATTCGATAGAGATCACAGGTAGGCAGAGAGGCAGGCAGAGAGAGGGGGGAAGCAGGCTCCCCGCCGAGCAGAGAGCCTGATGCGGGGCTCGATCCCAGGACCCTGAGATCGTGACCTGAGCCGAAGGCAAAGGCTTTAACCTATTGAGCCACCCAGGCGCCCCTGTATTCGAATTTTTAATATTATTCACTGAAGGGACGCCTGGGTGGCTCAGCTGGTTAAGTGACTGCCTTTGGCTCAGGTCACAATCCCGAGCTCTGAGATCAAGTTCCTAATCGGGTTCCTGGCTCAACGGGGAGTCTGCTTCTCCTTCTGGCCCACCCCCCCTCGTGCTCTCTCTTTCTCTCTCTCAAATAAATAAAATCTTTAAAAAAATATTTACTGAATATTTTTCTAAGAATCATTTCCCATTTACTTAGAGCTTCTTTCTAAATCAAAATGTTCATGAAGACCTTGGGTGTGATGAACTAATTATATTCTTCTATAATGTATGTTAAACTAAAACAAGAACTATTAAAAAAATGTTAATCTGCCTACTACCCCCTAAAATTCACTCACTGGCTTCCCTGTGGGAAATCCTGCCATAGGAATATTCAGTAAATAATGAATGACCATCATGTGATTCAAGCCCTGCTTCATTCCTTTGCTGTAAGAGAAATGTCAGGAATGTTTTCAGTTAAAACTTTTGTCTCCATTTCTTCCTTAGGTCTCCATTTTGTCAGCAATGGAGCTCATTTGGAACCTTTGTGAGATTCTTTTTATTGAAGTAGCCCCAGGTGAGCATGAAATCATCCTTTCACAATACCAAAGGTGTCCTCCTGCCCTTTCCTCTCTGTCTTTCCTGTGTGTCGTGATGAGCATTTTATTGCCAAGAAGGCTCTTTTCCTCTTCATGAACACAACCGGCAGAAAGCTGTATATAACACTCTAAAAACCCTGTTGTTCTGTCAGATACTACCAAAAAAAGTATACCTTCTAAAAACCAAAGATCTTGGGCATGTGACCCCTGAAAAACACCAGGAAAGCATAGAGGACTAGTGCGTGACAGTGATGGTCAGGATTCATATGGTGGACCAATCAAGCTTCAGAAAGTTTTAGAATCAGGGGAGAGGCATGGAGTGGGTTATCCTTCTTGCCCCAGAAAGAACCAACTCTGTCCACACCTTGATCTCAGACTTCTGGCCTCCAGAAATGTGAAACATTAAATGTCGGTTGTTTGAAATTAAAAGTTAAAAGAAAGGAAAAAAGTTAAAAAAAGAAAGGGCTGTGAGGAGGGATTAGATGATAAGAGGCAAAGTCACTTGGAGAATTCTGTCCCCAGTGATTGGAGGAGGGGGCAGCCCTACATGGGAACTATGCCCTCTGAATTATTCCGTGTTCTTAAACTAAATTGTGGTCAGTATGGTATCCTGGCTTGAGTGGGCTCTGTGGAGGTGCTGCAGGCTCTTTTGTATTCTCTTGATTATGTTTGCTTTTATCCATAAAAGGAGTGTTAACAATCTCTGTGCAGTCATAGCTTTTTACTCGTACTCCTGCTAAAGCCCTGAGCAATGTGAAAATTAGTTGATTCTATGTTTACCTCCTCCAGTATATTTTGAGGGCTATTGCTATGTTTTTATCCTACCTAGCACCAGTCAGTCAGTAGCAATCCCTAAGTGGCCATTCCTTACACAGCCATTGAGTACTGCATAGTCATGAAGAATTGGGGTGGAAGGGGTGGTGAGATTCAGCCCTTTCAAAAATTCATGAAATGTGGAGCAGCCTGGCTCAGAGGAACTATTCGTAAAGGTCCATTTGCTAGTCTAGTCCTTTATTCAGGCCCATACCGGTGGCCACCTAAGTGGGATAAAGTACTTCCTACATAGTCATCTTGTCTGCCCTATGTTTTCTGTCTGTACAACGGAAAGCGGAATTTGCTGCAGATGAAGCTGAGGTTTTTGTGTGTAACAAGAGTCTTTCCTCCCAGCCGGCCCTCTCCTCCTTCACCTCCTTGACTGGGTCCGACTGCATGTGTGTGAAGTGGACAGTTTGTTGGCAGATGTCCTGGGCAGTGAGAATCCAAGCAAACATGACAGCTTCTGGAAGTTGGTAAGCATCTCCTGCAGGCTGGGCCTTCCTGACTTCCGTCTCATGCTCTGTTTTTCCCAGTGCTTGCAGGCGGGCCTGAGGATTGCGTGCTGAGCCTGCTCCCAATCAGACTGGCGCTTTGGGTTTTCTTCCCCGCTCCACAGGAGAGTTTAGAACTCAGTTGTCATGTAAGAAAAGTAATGCTTTGTAGACTTTCCAGTGAGCAAGGACATTTAATTTCTTCGTGAATCTAAGGAAGAGAAGACGTGATAAAACCGTTTGATAGCTGGAGGAGGGGGTAGGAGGTTAAATGATCGGGAGGGGTTTTGAGGTGATAGAAATATTCTAAAACTAGATTGTAGTGATGGTGCACAACTCTGTAAACTTGCGACTTAAATAGGTGAATGTTTATAGTGTGTAAATTATAGCTCCAAATAGCTATTAAAAACAAAAAGATTGATGATCTTTTTGGGTTATCAGTTGGGAAGTCAGCATGTGTATTGGGGTTGTGAGTGTGTGTGTGGGTGGGTATGATTGTATTCTGTGCCTACTGACCTGTGACCCAATTGGGAGGGACTGGGAAGAGATCACTAGTCGACCCGAATAATGGAAAGTTGATTAAACTTAGAAAATATGGAATTCCGGTAAAGAATTGTTGCCTTTGATGCTATTTCTGGGCCTTTTGTTGCTGGGAGATCTGTGCAAGTGTGGGGAGAGCCTTTGTTCAGGAAGTATTAGGCCCAGATTTTGAGTCTGTGATTCATCCACTGAGTATTTATTGAGTGCTCCTGTTTGCAAGGCACTGAGGAAACAATCATGAACAAAGTGGGCAAAGATTATTGTCCTTAGGATCTTTACATCCTGGGTGGAGAGACAGGAAATAAGTACAGAAACAAGTAAAATATGTAGCATGCCTAACAGGGAAGCACTGTGGTGTGGAGAGCAGTAAAGCCGAGGTGGGGAATCAAGGAGGCCTCCCTTATGTGGTGATGATAGGGGGATGGGCGCTGGGCCAAAGGAAGGGAAAAAGTGTTGCAGACAATGAGACCTGCAAATGCTCTCACCTGGAGGCACATGGGATCCGGAGCAGTGTGAGCAAGGGCGGGGGTTGGGGAGGTAAGGGCAGAGAGTCATGGATCAGATTGGAGGGACTTTGAGAGAGGCAGTAGAGCAGAGTGGTAAGAACATGGTCTGCGGTGCCAGACTGAGTTAGCATTCCAGCTCTGCCTCTTACTAGCTGTGGCTTTTTTTTTTTTTTTTTTTTTTTAAGATTTTACCTATTTATTTGACAGAGATCACAAACAGGCAGAGAGGCAGGCGGTGGTGGGGGAAGCAGGCTCCCCGCTGAGCAGAGAGCCTCACGCGGTGCTTGATCCCAGGACTCTGAGATCATGACCTGAGCCGGAGCCAAAGGCAGAGGCTTAACCCACTGAGCCACCCAGGCGCCCCTAGCTGGGGGGTCTTAAATGTGTTACTTAACAGCCTTTAGTTTCTTCCTTACAGTTCAGATAATAAGGTTGTGTTTAAGATTATGTTACAATTAGGGCTCCTGGGTGGCTCAGTCAGTGAAGCATCTGACTTCAGTTTAGGTCATAATCTCAGGGTCCTGGAGTCAAGGCTTACATTGGGTCTTTCCGCTTAGTGGGGATCCTATTCCCCCCTCTCCTCTTGCCACTCCCTACCGCTCGTGCTCTCTCTCAAATAAAATCTTGAAAAGATTATATTATGATTAAAAGACATGTATGTGTGTAAGCTAGTTGATGGGCACAACCCTTGAGTCAGATGGGGTGGGGGGGCATTGGAGAGTTGAGCATTCACGCCGTGATTGGATGTGGGTTTCCAAGGCTCTCTAGGTATCCTACTCAGCACAAAGCAAGGGCAGAAGCAGAGACCAGTCTAGAGGCTATGGCACTGAACTGTGGAAGGGCGGTGGTGACTTGGACAAGGGTGGGAACTGAACAGAGGAGGTGGTGAAAAGTGATTGCATTCTGGATGCAGTTTACAGATACTGTTGATGGGATTGGCTAATAGATGAGATGTAAGAATGTGATGTGTAAGAAATAAGAGGATGTGGGAAGATCAGGTTGGTGAGTTGGGGGCAGCTGGGTGTTTACTCTTAGACATGCTACATTTAAGATGCCCGTGAGGTCTAAGTGGGGACACTGTCTCGGGCAGTATGGTATATAAATCTGGAATCCAGAGAAGGAAGTACAGGCTAGAGAGAAATTGCAGATTTGTCAGCATATATATCTTTGGCTTTTTTGAGCATGACTTAGTATGGGAAGATGTTACTTTGTATGTCTGACATATTTGTTAGTGCAGATGTATTGTTGGCTGTCATTATTCATGCCAGTTAAAGTCTACAAAGTTGCCTGGAACATTGTATTACTGATTATTGTAATAAAGGGTTCTTCTAGCCTCTGATCCCATTTTTGTCAGCTGATCAGTGTTATAACCTTGTTTTATGTATGGGTTTGCTTAAAGACACCTTAGTTAACATATACTGTTGACTCATTAACATTGAACTCATGGCGAATAACACTGTGCATGCCTGAACGAAGCTAATCTTTTTTTTTTTATTTAAAAGATTTTTATTTATTTATTTGACAGAGAGAGAGAGAGAGAGAGAGATCACAAGTAGGCACAGAGGCAGGCAGAGAGAGAGAGGGGGGAAGCAGGATCCCCGCTGAGCAGAGAGGCCGATGCAGGGCTTGATCCCAGGACCCTAAGATCATGACCTGAGCCAAAGGCGGAGGCCTAACCCACTGAGCCACCCAGGCGCCCCTGAACGAAGCTAATCTAACACATGTTTTCTCCCTGTGGGCCACCATCCCTCCTTAGCACTTAGCACTTCAGCACTATGCTCAGCAAAAAGCACAACAGTACAAAAAAAAGTGGCAGTAGGCTGATCCTGAAAAAGACACTTGTTTAGTGTGAGAGTTGATACAAGAAGGTAGAGCTCTACCTTGTTCAACCTCAGCTGGGAATGTGCACGTCAAGTGACTCGTTTTTGTCACTCTGCACACGTCCACGAGTAATGGTGAAAGTACCTCACATACTGACTTTGGGGTTATAAATAAATGTTAACAAGTAGGCAAATTCACAAATACGGAATCTGAGTAAAGAGGATTGAGTGTTTATATTGAGTGTATGTGTGCATCTGTATATTTATTTGAACTGAACCTTTTATGAACCAATCTTTACTTGATGTACTATGCCATTTTCTATTTTCTTTTTTTTTTTAAGATTTTATTTATTTATTTGACAGGGAGGGAACGCAAGCAGGGGGAGTGGGAGGAGCAGGCTTCCTGCAGAGCAGGGAGCCCAGTGCGGGGCTTGATCCCAGGACCCTGGGATCATGACCTGAGCCGAAGGCAGACGCTTGACAACTGAGCCACCCAGGCACCCCAGCCATTTTCTGTTTTTCTATTTCATTCATTTGCCATTTATTAAGTAAATTCTACATCTAGTGTGGGGCTTGAACTCTTGACTATGAGATCAAGAATTGCATGCTCTACTGAATGATCTGTCCAGGTGTCCGCATTTCATTTATTTTTAAAAAGTTGGTTGCAATCTGAAAAAAAAAGTGGATTGCAATCTGTAATGTGTGAAAACATGCAGTTTGAAAAGTGTGGTCCAGGTTAAAACCCTTGGACTAAATGAGCTAGATCACTGTTGGAGGGAAGGAACCATCACACTTCCATAAGGCTAGGAATCCCAAGTGTGGATTGAGGAGATTGGCTTCCGGGCCTCCGTGAATGTTCATGGTCTTATGTGTATCCCCAGGTGACCATCTTGGTACTACAGGGCCGGCTGGACGAGGCGCGGCAGATGCTCTCCAAGGAAGCCGATGCCAGCCCCTCCTCTGCAGGCATGTGCCGAATCCTAGGAGACCTCATGAGGACAATGCCCGTTCTCAGTGTATGTGGGAGCAGCCCTGCTCTGCTGGGTCATAAGAGAGGGGTTCGTTCATTAAGCACAAAGGGTTTCTGTGGCGATGGCATCTCACTGTGTCTCTCCCCTTAGCCTGGTAACACCCAGACGCTGACAGAGCTGGAGCTGAAGTGGCAGCACTGGCACGAGGAGTGTGAGCGTCACCTCCAGGACAGCACGTTTGCTGCCAGTCCTCACCTGGAGTCTCTCTGCAAGGTCTGTGGGAAGGAAGTCCGAGTTGGGGTCCAAGTTGGGGCTGTGACCTCCAACACAGCAACAGCAAGAACATGATCCTCTTGGGACGAGGCTGTCCATCAGCTCTGCCAGGAAGGAGAAGGCTCTCAGACCAGATGCTCTGGTTGAGATCAGGAGAGGTTTTTTTCTTTTTTTGTTCAGATTTTATTTATTTGAGAGAGAGAGAGAACGCGCACGTGAGAGCACGAGCTGGGGGGGCGGGGGGTGGAGGGAGAGAGAGAAGCAGGCTCCTCACTGCGCAGAGAGCCCAATGCAGGGCTCCATCCTAGGACCCCGGGATCATGACCTGAGCTGAAGGCAAGCGCTTCACCGACTGAGCCACCTAGGAGCCCCGAGATCAGGAGAGTTAACAGAGAAGTTGGTCTGGAGCTGAGGGAAAATATCTCTTTCCTTAGATCATGCTGGGAGATGAAGCCGCTTTGTTGGAGCAGAAAGAGCTTCTGAATAACTGGTATCATTTCCTAGTGACCAGGCTCCTGTACTCTCATCCCACAGTAAAACCCATTGACCTGCACCTCTATGCCCAGGTGAGCCTGAATTCCAAGGGATGGTGGTGGGGAGTACAAATCCTGTGGGCTCGGTCATTTTCAGTATGCGGCCTCTTTGAGTTGAACCTCCCTGGAGAACAGGAAGTCTTCCCTTTGCCCCTCCCTCCTCTTTTTAAGTTTATTTTTGTAGTAATCTCTGCCCCCAACATGGGTCTCAAACTCAGGACTCTAGAGATCAAGAATTGCATGTTCTTCTGAGCCAGACAGGTGCCCTTCCTTTGGCCCTTTTTGAAGGACCTCATCGTCCTTCTCCAGGGTTCCCTACACAGCGGCCCTGCCTACCCCCTTGAGTCTCTGCTTCCATCTGGGAATTGAGTGGGTCACCAACTTTCCACAGTCCAGCCTTGACCTGTTTTTGGGAGGTGAGAGCAGCCCAGAACCCCTGGACAACATCTTGTTGGCAGCCTTTGAGTTTGACATCCACCAAGTGATCAAGGAGTGCAGGTAGGACCTGCTGTGCCACCACCTTTTCTGTCTCTACGTGTGCGGTTCCGTGACACTAAGTGCATCACCACCACACCACCATCCTTTCTTAGAATGTCTTGTTCCTTCTTACTGGTGTCTTAACTTGCTTCCCACACACATGCTCCTCTCCTGAGCCACATGGAGGTAGATAATGGCTTCTTTCTGGACAAGCTTGGGGACCTTCCTGAGACTTGAGGGCTACTATATTTATAACAGTTTTCAGGGATGTTTACTTGAACAACTTTGCAGTAAATTACTTTGATATTTAAAATTCAGAAAAAGCCAGCAAGCCTATTTCTTGGAAACTGATGGATATGTAGACTACCTTAAGGGAGAGCACTTCTCAGTAGTCTCACTGTGTAGTGAGCCATGAGCTGCCGCACCAGCAGGCTCCTGGCTGAGTCTGTTTAGAGCAGGGATTCTACACTACCCCTCTCTTCAGAAGGGTGTCTTGTCAGTGCATTGAATCTTCAGCAAGGTGGGAAAGGGAGTGTCAGACATAATGAATCAAAGGTACAGCTTATAAGGAATTTTCATATATAGGAAGATGTCATTTTATGTCCCTTCTTGTGCAACCTGGACAAGTGGGTATTGCATTGAAGACTCCCAGAAGGGAGACTGTTGGAAACTATAGCAGACGACCTTGCTCAGGATCAAATTCACTGACGTCTACCGGATCTTTTTTAGTAGATCTGGGCAGTGGGAAGGGATTCCCCTCCTGCTGTGCTCCTCCTATTTGAGCTAGAAGAAAGCTGGAGCTTGAAGAAAATGGTGCTAGATTTGGAGAAAGAAAGCTAGGTTTTTTTGTTTTGTTTTGTTTTTAAAGGTTATTTATTTATTTATTTGACAGAGAGAGACACAACAAGAGAGGGAACACAAGCAGGGGGAGTGGGAGAGGGAGAAGCAGGCATCTCTGCCAAGCAGAGAGCCTGATGCGGGGCTTGATCCCAGGACCCTGGGATCATGACCCAGGCCAAAGGCAGACACTTAACGACTGAGCCACCCAGGCACTCCGAAACTAGGTTTTGTGTCCATATTCTTTTCACAGACGTGTAGCTGGAGCTGGAAGATGACTTTCAGAATCCAGCTGGTGGGGGGGTTTCTGCACAGAGTGGTTAATGAGAATAACTTACAAAGGTGCACACAACATGTCATTATCTGCCTTTGTCCTTGTCTTTGCCTATAATTTGAAGTAGTGGGCATCCCGAATAGACTGTCTGTTACAGGACTAGGTTATTTCCACCAGGGCTTCCTTCATAAGCCACATTGGAATTTTGGGGAACAAATCAGATTTGAGCAAAACCAGGAGGAAGGACAATGGAAGGGGAAAGCACCCTGTTCTCTGCAATGACAGTAGAAAAAAGAGGGGGTGCCCGTGAAGAGGGGTGGCTTTCATGAATGCCACAGAAAATGGCATCACCCTCCTGCCAGTCACACATAAGGAAGGATGAAGCTCTCAGTCCCTTAGTCTGAGCATCCGTCTGTCCTGGCAAATAGGAAAGAGTCTAAAGTATTTCTGTTTCCTATAAATTTTGGAGCTTAGGTTCTTCTGATTAGGAAGCTACTTCCTACTCTATTTTAAAAATGGTGCCATAAGGCAAGTCCTGGGACCTTATCTCAAGTATCAGAGGAAAGCCTGAAGTATCTTCAGAGAGAGTAGCAGAGTCTTAGAAGTTACTATCCTAGATGGGGAAGGATTGGATTTGGGGTCTTGTGAACACTAGGTTTCTCCTGAGTTACACCAGTCAGACCAAGCTAGGTTCCTGGGAAGTGGTGAACATCTGGAGTTGGGCCAGTGGGCTGGTGGTATAGGCAAGTCTTGCTGCTTTCTTTGGGTGTGACGTCAGCTGGGTTCATCACTGCCCTGTAAAGGGGAGTGAGGGGAATCCTTTTTAAAGGTGTTAAAAGGGAGATTTTTTTTTTAAGATTTTATTTATTTGACAGAGCACAAGCAGTGGGGCTGGCAGGCAGAGGGAGAAGCAGGCTCCCCACTGAGCAAGGAGCCTGATGTGGGACTTGATCCCAGGACTCTGGGATCATGACTTGAGCCGAAGGCAGACGCTTAACCGTCTGAGCCACCTACGTGCCCCCAAAGAATCTTTTAAAAATAATTTTATATCCATTTTCTCAGTTTTTTTCTTAAAACAGTCCAGATAGGCAAACGATAAAATTACTTACATTTTCTAGATGAAGGGGACAGAGAGGTAGGGACTGACTGAAACTGTTGCCTTTAGTACCATTTGTGGTATCTTTTTCGTTAGATCACTGTCTAGTTAAGACCCTGGGATAGAGTCCCACATCGGGCTCCCTGCTTAGTGGGGAGTTTGCTTCTCCCTCTCCTTCTATCCCTGCCCCTGCTTGTGCTCACTTTCTCTCAAATAAACAAACAAATAAATATTTATTTATTAATTAATTAGATTTTATTTATTTGAGAGAAAGAGCACAAGTAGGCAGAGTGGCAGGCAGAGGGAAAGGGAAAAGCAGGCCCTCTGAGGAGCAGGACCAGACATGGGGCTCGATCCCAGGACCCTGGGATCATGACCTGAGCTGAAGGCAGACGCTTAACTGACTGAGCCACCCAGGCGTCCCCAAATAAAGAAAATCTTAAACAAAAAAAGCTCCGTCTAGTTAACCAAATGATAATATTCAGTTGAATTACTGATACACAAGGACTTATGATGAAATTAGAATAGTTAAGAGCAACAATATCCAGTGAGTTGGGGTTTGTTTAGGGGGCTACCATAAAGAGATACCCTATTGGGACTGTAGTCTAGAGAGAACAAGGTCAGGGAGGAACACAGCAGAATTACAAAATTAGGAAAGCCCTAGCTTGGGGCGCCTGAGTGGCTCAGTTGGTTGAACCTCTGCCTTTGGCTCAGGTCATGATCCTGGAGTCCAGGATTCGAGCCCGGTGTTGGGCTCCCTGCTTGGTGGGGAGTCTGCTTCTCCCTCTGACCCTCCCCACCCGCTTCATGTTCTTTCTCCCGTGTCTCTCTCAAACAAATAAATAAAATCTTAAAAAAAAAAAAAAGGAAAACCGTACTAAAGGAAAACCTGGACCAGGGAAGTACTCCTTGAAAACTCAAGTATGGGGGCATCTGGATGGCTCAGTCATTAAGTGTCTGCCCTCGGCTAAGGTCATGATCCCAGGGTCCTGGGATTGAGCCCCATGTCAGGCTCCCTGCTCAGTGGGAAGTCTGCTTCTCCCTCTCCCTCTGCCCCTGCTTGTATTCCCTTTCTCTCTGTCAAATAAAGACAATCTTAAAAAACAAAACCAAAAAAAACTTGAGCATGATAGGACTTTGTGTAGCACATAACGAATTTATAAACCTCTTAATATTTGAGGATGATTATACAAATACAGGTGTTTTTGAAAATTGGCAAAAATAATTTATTTTTCTGTTTTTAAAGATTATTGAGAGAGTGAGCAAGAGCGAGAACACAAGCAGGGAGAGCGGCAGACTCCCCACTGAGCAGGGAGCCCATTGCGGGGCTCAGTCCTCTGATCCTGAGATCATGACCTAAGCTAAAACCAAGAGTCAAACACCTAACTGACTGAGCCACCCAGGAGCCCCAGTTTTCTTTTAAGTAATCTCTGTGCCTAATGTGGGGCTTGAACTCATGACCCTGAGATCAAGCATTACATGCTCTACCAACTGAGGCAGCCAGGCACCCCAGCATACATAATTTTTTGAATGTCACAGTTACAGTTATTAATAAAGTTTGAAAAAGTTAATCTTCAAAGCGAATGTTAGGAAGACCAACAGGGACATTCTCTAATGGTAGAATCCTGGAGCAGATGGAGTATCTAAGGATCTATAGCCCTAAGAACAAGGCAGACGTTTTAAACATTTGTCCAGTAATTCAGTGTAAACCCATACCTATTTTTTTTATTATGAAAGCAGAATTTTTTTAGATTTCGATTTAGAATTTTATCCCTCAAAACTGTCTGCCTTGATAGTCTGCTTCCACTTTACTCGTGCCTGATTTTGTTACAGAAAGCAATCATTAAAATTTCCCTTACCCAAGATTTTAAAAAAACAGTCAAATATTAGGGCACTTGGGTGGCACAGTTAGGTGTCTGACTATTGGTTTCAGCTCTTGGGGTCTTGAGACCAGGCACCGCAGAGGGCTCTGTGCTCAGCAGGGAGTCTGCTTGAGATTCTCTCCCCAAACCGCCCCAATGGCAACCTTCTCACGCTCTCATGCTCTCTCTAAAATAAATAAATCTTTAAAAAAAAATAGTCAAGGATTGGGATGCCTGGGTAGCTCAGTCAGTTAAGTGTCTGCCTCCGTCTCAGGTCATGATCCCAGGGTCCTGGGATTGGGTCCTGCATCAGGCCCCTTGCTCAGTGGGAAGCCTACTTCTCCCTTTGCCTCTTCCTGCCACTCCCCCTGCTTGTGCTCTCTCTGACAAATAAAATCTTAAAAAAAAAAAAGAGGTGTCCTATGTATATAGTCCTATTCATGAAGTAAGTATACTAATCAAAAGCTATATAAGAGGGCGCCTGGGTGGCTCAGTTGGTTAAGCAACTGCCTTCGGCTCAGGTCATGATGCTGGAGTCCCGGGATGGAGTCCCACATCGGGCTCCCAGCTCCATGGGGAGTCCGCTTCTCACTCTGATCTTCTCCCTTCTCATGCTCTCTCTCACTCTCTCTCTTTCCTAATAAATAAATAAAATCTTTAAAAAAAAAAAGCTATATAAGAAACATTAATAGTGAAACCAGATGAAAATATATTCCTCTCAATTCCATGTTTTTTTTTTTTAAGATTGTATTGGGGTGCCTGGGTGGCTCAGTGGGTTGAGGCCTCTGCCTTTGGGTCAGGTCATGATCTCAGGGTCCTGGGATCGAGCCCCGCATCGGGCTCTCTTCTCGGTGGGGAGCCTGCTTCCCCCTCTCTCTATGCCTGCCTCTCTGCCTGCTTGTGATCTCTCTCCTCTCTGTCAAATAAATAAATAAAAATCTTTAAAAAAAAATGTATTTATTTTTGAAAGAATGACAGAGATAGCGAGAGAGCGCACAAGCAGGGAGGAGAGGGAGAAACAGACTCCCTGCCAGTGTGGAGCTCGATCCCAGGACTCCGGGATCGTGACCTGAGCCAAAGGCAGATGCTTTATTTTAAAATTTTTTTATTATTTTTTTATTTTTTATTTTTTTCAAAGGCAGATGCTTAACTGACTGAGCCACCCAGGTGCTCCTGAATTCTATGTTTCATCAAGTACCAGAAACCACCAATCTTTTAGTCTTTTTCTTTTTTTAATTGCTGTATAGTTGACATGTTAGTTTCAGGTTTACAACATTTGACAATTCTGTGGATTACAAAGTGCTCACCACCAGAAGTGCAGTTACCACATAAAGCTATGTTATTGACTATGTTCCCTATGTTATACTTTTCATCTGCATGACTTACTCATTTTATAACTGGAAGTTTGTACCTCTTCACCTAGTTCTCCCATCCCCCCACCTCCCTCCCCTCTGGCAACCACCAGTTTGTTCTCTGTGTTCATAAGTCTTTCTTTTTATTCTTTTTCTTATACATTATTCTGCATCCACATTCTCTGCATCTGATTGGATCCCTGAATTTTACTTTCACTGTGACAGTCTTCAGAGATCTAGATTGTTGGCTGCCACTTTGAGGGTTGACCATCCTAGGTATCCGACTGTCAGTCCCCACATAACACAGAAATTTCTCACTCTGTGCTTCCAGACAGATTTTCATTTGTCACTGTCCCTCCCATCTTTTTACGTAAAGGATGTGTGGGGTCCCTGCTCACATGGGCCACACTCTGTCACCCTGACTCTCCTCCTTGCCTTGGCGTTTGAACCCACAGCATCGCACTAAGCAACTGGTGGTTCGTGGCCCATCTGACAGACCTGCTGGATCACTGCAAGCTTCTCCAGTCGCACAACCTCTAGTAAGTGTGTGGCAGCCATGCCAGCCCTCAGGGATGGGGCTGCAGGAGGGCCCCGAATGGAGCAGGCCAGGGGTTTTGGTCTCCTGTTATGTTTTATTCCAGCTTCGGATCTAACATGAGAGAGTTCCTCCTGCTGGAATATGCTTCGGGACTGTTTGCTCATCACAGGTAGGAAGGCCCCAAGGGTGTGAGGTGGCAGCACGGTGTTTTCAGCATGCAAATACCCCTGGATCTTGGATTGTGTTCTTGCCCGTCTGATTCCCTGAAGGCTACAGGGGTCCGGGGGAGGAGCCATCTTGGTACCAGTCCCCAAGCTGCAGGGCAGCGCGTGGGCTCACCAGGCTCTCATGTCTGTCCTTGGACGGTCGCAGCCTGTGGCAGCTGGGAGTGGATTACTTTGACTATTGCCCTGAGCTGGGCCGAGTTTCCTTGGAGCTGCACGTCGAACGGATCCCCCTGAGCACTGAGCGGAAAGCCCTGAAGGTGCTGCGGATTTGTGAGCAACGGCAGATGACTGAGCAAGGTGGGCCCGTCCTCCCCCCGGCACACTTTCTGCTTATGCTGCGCCAGCCAGGCTGGAGAGAGGCCGGGCACTGGGGTCAGGAAATAGGCCAAAACAGGAAAATTGAGAAAGGACAAACAGGGATCCATCAGGACTTAGAAGCAATGGAACACACTGCCTTTTAAAAAGATCCTGACCACTTCGTCTCTCCTACTTTCAGAAGGTCAGGACTGGAGTCAGCTTGGAATTGATTTTTCCCAGGTGGGCTGTGGCTGCTAGCTAAGGCTGGCTCTGTGGGAAAGCAGGACCAGAGGCAGCTCAGGAAGAGCACAGAAAGCAGTGATATTTGCCCCTTCCCCCTTCACTGTTGAGCGATAAAAACCTGAGTCGTTCTTTCCGGAGGCATTTGCTTGCTTATGACCATCTCTGAAAGCATACGGGCAATTCAAGACCCAGAGGAGGTTTTTGGCACCTGGACAGATAGATAATGAAGGAGCTGATCTGTGGGGAGCAATAAAAATCTTTTTCCGTCCCCGTGATCAAGCCCACTCATAAAGCCAGTCCTGCCAGGGTGGGTCACGGTGTTAGTAGAGCCAGGAGGCACTGTATAACCCTCAAAGGGCGCAGTGTTGCCAACCACGTTGTATTTGGAGCCTGCGGAGAGGCTGCAGAAAACGCAGAGGAGGTGGGAAGCCTGCTCTGATCTGGCGGAGTTCAGGAATGGCCTGATTTGTAGGGTGAGAAGTTTACCTTTTCTCTTTTTCCCTGCAAAGTTCGCAGCATTTGTAAGATCTTAGCCATGAAAGCTGTCCGCAACAATCGCCTGGGCTCTGCCCTGTCTTGGAGCATCCGGGCCAAAGATGCTGCCTTTGCCACGCTGGTGTCCGACAGGTGGGTTCATCCGCTCCTGGCTTTCTAGGGACTGTCTAGGAAGTTGGGAAGCTGAGGAAGGGGCCCTGGCACCGCTGCTCAGACCTCTGGGCCTGGCCTTGCAGGTTCCTCAAGGATTACTGTGAGCGAGGCTCCTTTTCTGACCTGGATCTCATTGACAACCTGGGGCCAGCCATGATGCTCAGTGATCGACTGACCTTCTTGGGTGAGTCTCTGGGCTCTGGGCCCTGGACCTTTGGCATAGTGGTGGGTTGTGCAGTTGGGAGGGACTGATCTAGGCTTCTCCAGTGTTCCTTCCTGTTGAGCCCAAACTCATAGAACCATGTATGCCTGACTCTGCAAAGCATATTTTCTAACATTTCCCAGTAATTTCAAACTTAAAAGTGCAAAGGTACTATAAGGACTAAGGAACTCCCACGTAACTTTCTCCAAATGCACCATTTTTATTTTGCCTCATTTGTTTAATTATTCTCTCAGGTTCTTTTTCTTTTCTTTTTTTTTTTTTTTTAAGATTTTATTTATGTATTAGAACATGAGCCAGAGAAGAGTGAGCAGCAGTGGGGGGCAGGAAGGGCAGTGGGAGAGGGAGAAGCAGGTTTCCCACTGAGCTGGGAACCCGATGCGGGGCTCCATGCGGGGCTCCATGCGGGGCTCTAGCCCAGGACCCTGGGAACATGACCTGAGCTGAAGGCAGACGCTTAACAGACCGAGCCACGCAGGTGCCCCATTCTCACAGGTTCTTGGGGAACAATCTGAAGTAAGTTGGAGACTTTGTTCCCCTGAGAACAAGAACATCCTCTTAGAGATCCAGCTGTCTGAAGGCACTGCTCTTATCAAATCTGCAGTCCATGTTCTGGTTACATCAGCTATCCCAGCAGTGTCTTTTATTCGTTCACAAATTCAGTTTTCCTTTCTTTAGTGTCTCTGCCTCTCTTGGTCCTTC
Source organism: Nasua narica (assembly GCA_028533885.1). NCBI lineage: Eukaryota > Metazoa > Chordata > Mammalia > Carnivora > Procyonidae > Nasua > Nasua narica. Next base: position 4,777,270 of record CM052804.1, on the reverse strand, counting down.
TTTACCTTGACTTTTTTTTTTTTTTTAAAGATTTTATTTATTTGACAGAGATCACAAGTAGGCAGAGAGGCAGGCAGAGACAGAGGGGGGAGCAGGCCCTCTGAGGAGCAGAGCCTGACGCGGGGCTCGATCCCAGGACCCTGAGATCATGACCCCGAGCCGAATGCAGAGGCTTTAACTCACTGAGGCACCCAGGCACCCCTACCTTAACATTTTTGAAGAGTCTGTTCTGTTCTCTTATAGAATGTCCTCAGTTTGGGTTTATCTCGTGTTTCCTCATGATCAGATTGAGACTTCCAGGTTCTTCAATCTGTTGTAGTCCAGGTCTCTGGTTTGATGGTTACATTCTCCCAGGTTTGGCTCTTTGGAGCCCCTTCAAAATGTTTTTTTTAGTCCCCTTGGTTTCATTGGTTCATGAGTTTGGAGACAGTTCTGGAAGAATCTCCCTGCTCTGGAGTTTGGGATCTCTCGTCTTGTTTAGGAACAGAGGTGACCTAGAGCTCTGTTTTCTCAATAGGAAAGTACCGCGAGTTCCACCGATTTTACGGGGAGAAGCGTCTTACCGATGCAGCTTCTCTTCTCCTGTCGCTGATGACTTCCCAGATTGCCCCACGGTCTTTCTGGGTAATACTACTAATAGATGCCTTGCCCCTTTTGGAAGAGAAAGAGGTACAGTTTGAGTGATTTTCTTGTTTTATAGTCCCTGTGCTTCCTTCCTTAGCTGTTGTAGATGCACATCCATCCATTATCTCCCAAGTAGGGCCCTGCATGTGTGTGCGGATTCCCCCATAATGCCCACTCTGAAAGTCCAGTATCTACACAAGAAAAGCTACTTAAAATTGAAAGGAGGCAGCTGTTTCTGACAGTATTCAGTCTAGTATATAGCCTAGTATTCACCCTGACAAGAGGGGCTGGGAGTGAGCATAGGGGCTCTCTCTGTCCTCCCAGGGCTGCATATAGAGAGCCCGCTCCTTCAGAGGGCACACACAGAAGGCCATCTCTGAACCTGGGTGCATGCCTGAACCAGTGCCGCCCTCGGCTGGGGAGCAGCTAAGCAAAGCAACTTCTCTTCTCTCCTAGGTGGTTTTTTCAGCAGAGCAAACGTACGAGTTGATGAGGTGTCTAGAGGACTTCGCCTCAAGAAGGCCGGTATGGAGAGAGCCTGGTGTTCAGCGAATCCAGGTTATTTTGGCTTTCAGGCTATTAATTCCATAATGGTGGGTGATGACCAAAGGCTCCTTCTATCTTGGACTCCCCTGCTTCCCTCCAGAAACGCTGGCCCCTTACAAACTTGTGCTTCTTGAAAGTTACCTCTTAACCTGTAATTAACACACCCAGCTTCTTTTAGTAGGAAGCGGGGTTTCTAGGTGTTCTGATCTCTACTTTTCTGGCACTCAGTCACAGTGGGCCTTTGCATGCAGTTCTCGTATCAACAACTTGCTGGAAACTACTACTAAATGTTAAATGCCCTTGGTCTGCCTTTGGGTCACATAGAGCCTTGCAGAGCTTTAAAGAAGGAGTACTTCCTGCCGTACTTCATGCTGGCTTTCTTTGCTTTTAGGAGGATGTTGAGAACACCAAGTTGGAAATGCTGAGACTTGCTCTTGCACGCAATCTTGGCCGTGCCATTATAAAGGAAGGCTCATTGGAAGGCTCCTGAGACCACCGGAGAGCTGCTTCAACGTGGCACCTTTGTATGGCAATGTATATACATTTTTGAGAGAATAAATTCCCCGCCCCTCCAAATAGAAGGGAAGTTCTTGAGTCCAGCTAGGGAGTTTTCCCTGCCTCTACTGTGAACTTGAGGTGGTAGAAATTGAGAAAATGCTTGTTCTCCTTGGATGGAACTGATTTCCCTGTCTCTCAAAAGAAAAAGCCACTCTTAGAAGTTAGGATGGTGTGGCAGTGCCCTCCTTCCTATTAGAAGCTTAAGCGAGAGTGGTGAGTGCTTTATTTATGCTTCAGAAATCTAGCCTTTAGAATCAACTGTAACATTTATCCTTTCTTTCATTTAGAAAAGGTCCAGGAACCTGTACTCTCATCAAAAGCCTCAGGTGATACCAGCATATCTGTCTACATTTGGAATTCATAAGTGGCACTTTGCCCACAGTGGTGTCTGTATTAGGATTCCAGGTAGGGCAGAAATGATTTTATTTAACATGCAGCAGAACAAGGGCAGCAGAATTGGTATATTGTATACAGCCATTTGTCACAAAGCAGTGACCTCAGTAGTAACACTCAGATAATTTTACTGTCTAAAGCTTATTATAAAGGTGTATTTCCATAGAGTAATCCCACAAACCTTCCCAGGGCTGCAAGCAGCAGGTCTCTGGAAAGCTCTTGGATTTCTTCCATAAGTAGTGAAGTTGATTCACTTCTGACCTGTCCTAGTGAAGCAGTGAAACCTGCTCGCTCAAGATGGAAGGGAAGGGACATAGTAAGGAAACCTGGCAAAATGCAGGGAGGGGTCAGGGAGTGGGGTCTGTGCCGCTCTTCCTCAGAGACAGCTCTGCCATCCTGCTGAGCTCAGGCAAGCTGTGTGCTCTTTCCTCAGCTGGTGATTCTCACTTGCCTGTTGCCCCGTGAGGCCTAGAGTCCCTGGCCCAGTTGTACCTGGTGGATGGAGCAACTGGGACAAGTTTTTTGGAGCTGAGCACTGTTGAAACAGTAGGGTCTGGTGACTCGATTCAAGCATGGCCCCTAATCTCACCACCTCCAGACCCTGTATCTCGCATCTGGGGACAGTCAAGGTTCCTGGGCAGCACGTAAGGATAGAGAAGTCTAGTGCAATCTGCTGGACCCTGAGGCCTCCGGTCCCCAAACATAAGCCACACCGCAGGCCATCTGGTGGGGAGAGGGGGGGTTCCAAGCAGGAGGACACAGAGGGTGATGGGAGTTGTTCTCCGCTTCAGAGACTCGAGGGGCAGAAGAGCAGTTTATTTCATGCCAAGCAAGAGGTAGTGAGTAGGAGGGCCTGTTCCCAAGGCAGGAGGCACACTTTCCCCAGAAAGCTGAATACCTGCTTCCAGAGAAGGGGAGATACTGGTTCTCTTCCATTTTCTTGCGTATCCCTAGTTCTGACTGCCACAAGGCTAAGTTCTGTTTCTGACAGGCTAATTCCCCATCCTCCTGAGATGTCCATAGGACACAGCCTGCCGCCACCAGAGACAAGCACACAACTCATCACCCAGTGGCCGTTCCAGGATGCCGCTGCCCACGGAAGGCAGAGTTGGAGACTCAGCAGTACGCCGACTCACTCGATGCCAGGGCTGTTGAGGACCACTGGGCTTTGCCCACCGCCCTGGAGGTGGGAGCAGGAAGCCTGCCGGCTGGGGAAACACAGAGTAGTGATGGGTGGCTGGGGTCTCGAGGGGTGTGGGGATGTGGTCCTTCAGGGAGAGCCCCACATCTCTTTAGAGACCTCCCCCCAATGGCATCAGGATGCCAGCATGAGGGCAAAAGCCTGCTCCCCCTTGGGTCCGTGTTCCCAGGGCCACCGTGCGGAGTCTGCAGGCACGCCCCACCCGACAGTACGTGGCCACTTCAAGTCACAGGTAGACAAAAATCAGGTCCTTTTAGGGGCCAAGGGAGAGAGCATCACAGCAGCAGCTCGGCTCCCAGCAGCGATGCCCAGGGCCCCTGCTCCGTATCCAAGCTCCAAGCACTGTGTCCAGGACGTGGAGAATGACGGGACCAGCGAGCCCTCCTGTCTCGCAGCAGCCTGCCTGGCCTCAGTGTGGTGACAGGAAGTCCTCTGCGGTCATAGGTTACCCCACTGCTCCACGGGAGGGAACTGGTCCACCTCGCCCACCTCCGTGCTCAGCTGCTCTCCCAGGGCGAAGGTCAGCCTATACCGCAGCCTCGCCTTCTCCTAGGAGGGACGGGCAGGCATTAAGACAGGGCCGTGTGGCCCTTTCCCTGCCACTCCTCCCACCCTGTCCTCACTCAGCCCCTCGACGCCGGGCAGGGGAGGGACACAGCGAGTGCTACAGTTTCAGGGCATTTCAGAAGGGGGGCTGAGAGCCTGATCGGGGGCAGCCAGGGCTTTAGGCCGGAGCCGGGTTCGAGCTCACCTTCAGTGGATTGGCCAGCAGCATGACCTGGGTGATGGCTGCAGGTGGCTGGATGGGGCTAAATGGCGACAGCTCTGTCCCAGAGGGCGGCTGTAACTTCACCTTCATCGACTGAAGAGAAAGAGAAGCTCCTTTGAAGAGCGCTGGCAGTTGCCCCTGAGCAGGAGCCCACGAGAGGCACGAATGACACCTGCTGCTGCCCATTGGCCTCGGGGTCCCTCCACCCAGTGGGGCTCCAGAGAAGGTTACCTCTGTCTCAGAGGCCCCAGGAGGCCAGGGTACCTTTGGCACTGCGGCCTGCAGCACGATGCTCTTGATGGGCAAGGGAGCTGTGTTCAGCATGGACACCACCACCACCAGCACGTCAGGCCGTCCGGGGGGACACTCCTTGGCAAAGTGGAAGAGGATGCGGAAGCCATTTTTATCATAGGCTGTCACAGGAAGGGCGCTGCCTGTAAGAGGAGGTCAGGTGGGTGTGGAAGGAGAAACCCCAGAGAGCCCTGAGGGGAGTGGTGTGCTTGGGCTTGGGCTCAACCTGTGGCCAGCAGGCCCCCTGAAAGAATGTGGGGAAGAATCTCAGAACCGCCCCAAAGACCACAACAAGGTGACACACAAGGTGGCAACAAGCAGAGGCTGAGACCGCAGGAAAGCCAGTCACATTTGGCTCTTAAGAGACCGGGGCAAGGAGAGCCTGGGCCCACCCCCTCCCCGTATCACTGCAAGCTGTGCCCCCCCCCCCCCCACGCTTCCCACACCTACTAGGCTTGATAGATTCCAGGGGAACGTGGACACTGGCCAGGGACAGCTCTGGCCCCTTCATGGGGCTGCCCTGGGACTGGAAGGCAGGTGGCTGGAAGAGAGGGCTGCCAGGCCCTGGGGAGAAGGGGAGGAGAGGCCTAGCAGCGGTGCTGGTGGGGATCAGAGGGGAGGTGGTGGCCCCAGGGAAGAAGATGGAAGAGACAGGTTTCACCAGGCCTGAGGTCCTGAGAGGCAGGAAGGAGGATAAGGCAAGTCAGAGACCAGGGGCAGCTGCTGGGCCAACCCCTCACACGTCCTCCAGGGCACAGCGGGTTCTTACCACCCCCACCCATTTCCAGATTTCAACCAATAGACAAAAAAGGAACATCCCCAGACCCTCCGGAGCTGCTTCTGCTTCTGCCAAGCCCAGGCCCAGCCCTCCCCACCCCCACATCTCCCACTCATTACGCTCTGGTCTCTTCAAGAAGATGATCAAGGGCATCTAGCTGGTGCAGGGTGCTATCCCCCAAAGTGGAGCCATGGTACCCGAGGGCTGTAGACTCAGCCTTTGGGGCCGGGGCCAGCCCAGTCGGGAACAAGAAGGAGCCTGCTTTGGGGGCAGGAACACTGGCAGGGACCACAGGAGCTGGGAAGGGAGGAGGCAGGGGGGCCTGGGAGCCGCCTGCAGAGGGCGCTGAGGGCAGGCCAAGAGGCCCATCTGCGGGGCTGCAGGCAGCACTCCCAGGCTTGGGGCTGCAGAAGTCCAGGTCCGACTGCTCGTTCTGTTAGGAGGAGAATGTGAGTGAGCCAAGGGTAGGGAGGGTTCTTGCTGTCAGTGGGTTTTGGGCCTCCAGCTGGGGGCCCGACTAGGTCCCCACTGGACTAGCAGCCCTCTGAGGGGCTCGGGCGGCCCCTGCATGGGATCAGTGTTCTCGCGCGCAGCTGGGGCAGTGCCGCAGGGGTAAGGACAGGCAGGGCGCAGCTGAGGGTGAGCTGGGAAACAGGAAGTCTGTGAAACTGGTTGAGCATTTGGGTGCTGTCCCTACCTGGAGCAGGGGCCACTGGCTGTTTGCAGCTGACTCTTTGGGAGGAGCAGCGGGGGCTGGGTCAGCGAGGCCTGAAAAGAGAACGACAAAGGTGACGAGAAGGGGCTTTGGCCCTGCGGTAGCCTCACTCACCCTTGAAGGGTCAAATGACAAAAGTCACGGACAAAAGGGTGACAGGTGGGAACAAGGTATTTTTCCAGGCAGCCTCCAGAGAGAGAGGGATCCTCTTCAGTCCTTCATTCCAGTGGACTACCCTTCTTATACCTGAACTCCCCTTCCCCACCCCTGCTAAGGACACAGGGTGTTCCTGGGCCCTCTTCCCACTTCCACACGCCCTTCTGCTCTGCTGAGCCCACCAGGAGAAGCCCTTCACCCTCCCTCCAGGACGCACCCAAGCAGAGCAGCTCCTCGTCCAGCAGGCAGAGGGCGCTGCTTGCGCTGTTGGGTCCCGAGGTGGCTTCAGCCTGGCTGGAGGAGTGGCTGCGCCCAGGTCCCGAGGTCTGGGGGGGTGGAGGGAGGATAGGGATGCCAGAGGCCGGGGGGGCAGGGGCTGGGGCCAACACGGAGGATGAACTGCTTGGAGTGTCCGACTCAGCAAGGTCGATGAGAGTACCTTGGTTCCTAGAGTGGTTTCCTGGATGGGCAGAAGGAAGGGGACACGAATGATTAGGGGCCACTCGAGTGGCTGCAGAGCAGGAAGCAGAACCCTGAGTACAGCCTCCAGCCTAACACTGAAGAAAAGCAAGCAAAGAAAATCCTATCCATAGCTCCTGGCACCTGGCCCCTGGGAAGCTGGAGGAGCCCCCCGAAGGGCTTAGGATCCCCTTGGGCTCCGTGGGATGGCATGCAGGTCGAGCACTCGGGGCTGGGTGGCAGGGCCTGGGGCTGGTCTGGATGGGCCCAAAATGGGGAACTAGAACATTTTACCTTCGGCGTCTGGCATGGCTGAGTTGGCTATCTCACCATTGATAACCTGCCCTTCAACAATTGTTTTGTAAGAGTTGATGACCCGGGAGAGGTTGTCACTGGCCTGGAGGATGTCCCCTAGAGCAGAAGAAGGTACTTCTCAGTCTTGGCCATGCCGCTTCCCCCCACCCGCTGGCCAAATCCAAATTCCTGGGTCACCCTTGTCAACTATTCTTCAACTCACCCAAACTATTGTCATTGTCCTCTGTCTCACTGGCTAGTTTGAATAATGTCCGCCTCTTATTCTCACACCGATCAAACAGCTCCTGAAAGAGTCCCAGACCTAAAAGTGAGAGCTTACAAGGTCCCCTGGCAAGGATCTAATTCAGTGTCCATGTCCAGCAAGCCAGGAGCTCCCTGAACGCCACGGTCAGTCACTGACGGCACGGGGCTCCGAGCACGCCTTTTCCTGCTGCCAGCTTCCACCGGGCTGCGTCACCTAGGATGTCTGCTTAGGGCCAGCGGAAGTAGGTCCCTTCCTGTCCTCAGAATTCAGAGTATCTACATGACCAAGGACCGAGGCAGCATCGAGGGCACGTGGTGGGTCTCTCTGCCCAAATGGTCCTGAGGCAGAAGGCGCGGCAGAGAGAAGTGAGCCCCGGGGCAGGTCCACAGAGTCCCCCAGACTCGGGTACCCACAGCTCTTCTGTCCTGAGTAGGTTAGCCACAGCATGTGTAAAAAGGGGGTACCACCCCCAAACCTGGTTGCTATGCTGATTAATAAGGAACAGCAGGTGTGTGGCGAGTTGTGTCTCAGGGCAGGTACTGAGCACAGGCTGGCTCGCTTTCCTGGAGCCCGGCTCTCCTGGGGACGCGCCTACCTTCATGAGCTCTTTATCTGCCTCTGAAGAATCCTCTTTGCTGTAATGAAGCAGCATCTCATTGAGCAGCTTTACATTGTTATTAACCTCCTCTAAAGTGTGCAGACGCTTGGTCACCTTCTGGATCCGCGCCTCATCCTACACCAAAGACGATCAAGGAGAAAAAGCTTAACTAGATTCATCCCACTGCCCCTGACGCCCCACAGCAAGGATGGCACCAGAGAACATGCGCAGACGCTAGTCCCAGTGGAAGCTCCTTTTAATGCAGTTCTTGGGAACCGTAAGGCCTCAATCTCAACCAAGTTTTTATTTTAAACTAATAGTTTGCCCCCACTCCTCAACTGCCCTTGTCCATGCTTGCGTCTCTAATCCATTCCCCCCTCAAAATGCCAGTGCGCCTCCCGCTCTCTGGCCTTACGCTGTGGGAAGGGATTTTTGCTCTGTGGTCACGGGTTCCTCCGCCCAAAGGCCCTGGGCCCACTTACTTCCTTCACCATGGACTTGATGAGCTTGTTAGCCTCTTGTAGGTCATCTGGGTTTTTGCTTTTCAACAACTTGGCTAAAAGCTGGAAGAGGAGGTTCCAAAAGGAAAGCTAGTAGCCCACCCGGAGAGACCACAGAGGAGCCGGAGCTCCTGCAGCACTGAGTGAGCCCCCTGCCCTCTGAGGACGCTAGCAGCTGGGGTGTGCTTTACCTTAGATTTCTCCTCGTCGTCAAAAACGGGATTCTTGGGACGAGGAGGTGGAGAGGGGATCAGTGTCCTGTCCATAGGTATCAGTGGGTCAGACTGCACGATGCCTGACAAGGAACATGGGGCACAGTGTCGGCTCACACTGGGGTCACCCTGATGCCCTTTCTCATGCAGCAAGGCCAGGCCCATCCCTGGGATGAGGGCCTGCCAGAGGTCAGCCCATCAAACCGCGGCTGAGCCCTTCTTGTCCTCAGGGGGGGAGAAAGGGACGAGACACCCCCCCCATTCTTCCTGGCCTTGGCCAGCCTTTGGGGCTGCTTTAAGGCCGAGGGAAGGTAAGCACATACCCTGTCTCTTCAACATGTGGTAAGCATCCTTGATCTTGGTTTCTTCGGGCAGGGCCAACGTCCAGCTGTAAAGCAGCTCGATAACCTTGGTCTTCACTTTCTCAGACACTCTGTCCCCCAGGTACTAAGAGGCAAAAGGAAATGGGAAAACCTCCTAACTGTTGTCCAGAGGCAGAAGCTGTGGGAACGAAAGGTTGCTGGGTGGCTCCAGGCCCACCCCAAACCAGCAGGCGTCAGGTGTGAGTGACACAGCGCGGGGAGGGGAGGAATCCACTGTGGCAGAGCTCCCTCGGGGACTCAGTCTGTGGTCAGGCGGGGAGCCTGGAGCCCGCCACCACGTTTCCATGCACACTGTCCCAGAAACAATGGCATTTTATCTCAAAGGAATTAATGTCTTAAGTATGAAAAATTGCTCCCTGTGCTTTAAGTGGTGCCCCAAGCAAAACCACACCAGCGTGCCACAGAAGCCGAGCAGCTGCTCCTAACTCCTTAGATCCACGTAAGACGGGCCCAAGTGACCACTGTCCCCGGGAGCCCTCCCCCCGCACGCGCACGCACCGGCTGCCCCGTCACCTCTCCCATTCAGGCCAGGAGTCCCTCAGAGTGCTGCCGGTCCCTGTGGCCTCCTGGCCCCCGGGCTGCCCTCAGGGCCGAGTCCCTAAGGACGGGACCCGGACAGCTCTCTAAAGACAGTTCTGTGAGGAGGTGGTTGCACCTCGAAGCCAGTAAGATGGGAGGGGGAGGAACGCAAAGGAGTTCCTAGAATGAGGAGACTGCCCCTGACTGACCTTTGGAGAGACGACTTTGATTAACTCATTCAAAAACCGGAACTTTCCCACTTCGTTATGAAATCTCCTCCCACAGTTCTTCATGCACGCCTCCAGCACCTGCAGCCACGGGAAGGGGGCGCTCAGCCAGGACCCCGCTCGCAGATCACGGGGACGAGTCCAGCCCAGGAAGGAGCTGAGCAGGACAGTGGTGCGCACAGCCCCCGGGAAGGCCAGGGCGACAGGACTGCGGACACCGGTCCCTCGAGCTGCAAACCTCCTCCGGGGACGCCGCACAGGAACTGAAGTAAGAAATACTGAGACCCAGATATCAAGTCAGCGCGTGTCTGTCCTTAGGTGTGGGCCTGCAAGACTCGGCCTCAGGGTGTAGATGCGGGAACGAGGCCCAGGGGTACAAAGTTTCTCTGACTCAGGTCCGGGGCTCCTGCTACCAGCTCGTCCACATTGTGGGGAGATGGGAGATGATGCTGAAACGGTTTTCATTTTTGATGACATGATGGTCCCCCTCCTCCTGTTCCCACCGATTTCCCTGCTGGGGCACACGGACCTGCCTCAGGCCTCCTGTGCTGCCCGTGGCTCTGGGGCCTGGAGTTTATGCCGAGGGGTGCGCCACCCCCGTGTTCCCTTCTTGGCTTCCGACTCCGTCAAGCCGGGTTTTTCAACCACGTCACTGCTGACATCCTGGGCCGGTCCTTTGTTGGGGAGGCCTGTCCTGTGCACTAGATGTCTAGCAACATCCCTGGTCTCCACCCGCCGGATGCTAGTAGCACCCCATGATGTGACAACCCAAAGCGTCTCCAGGCACGGCCAAATGTCCCCCGGGGAGGAAAACCACCCCCGGCTGAGAACCGCTGTTTTAAGGCCTTCGCTCTACTGTGAAAACGGGTGTGCATGTGGGCCATCGGGCGTCCTTCCCACGACCCGAATGAAGTCAGGGGACAACCCTGGGGGTCCTGTGAATGCGCCTGCGCTCTGCATCCTCTCTGAATGAATGCTAAGATCTGCCGGCCGGTGTGACGCCTTGAGTAGGAACTAGCATTAGCTACAGAACAAGTTATACTCGCCACACTTTTCCTTAGTCGGCCGACTCTTTAACCAGCAAGACCGCTCTGTCAGCATCTCCTCAAGAAGCCGAGTCCAAGCTCCACCCCGGGCCCGGGGACCCGGCCTCTGGCTCCCTCCCGCAGCCACTCCGCCTCTCCCGCCGGGCTGGCGGCCGAGCCTGCAGGGACCGCGCTCGAGCCTCTCTGCGGCCGCGGGGCCTCGCACAAGGGCTCACACATTTGAGGGGCAGTTTATGGAATACGTTCCGGACATCGGTATCAACTTTCAGCTGCCATAGGACGTGAGCCCTGAACACCTCTGAGAACCCAGTGGGGGCGTGAGGAAAGGCCTGGACTCATTAAAATCCACTGCCAGAGTGAAACAACCTACCGTCAGCGCCTGGACCGCCTCCCATTCCTGCGGAGACTGGGTCTTATGGGCCAGCAGTCGGACAGCGATCTGTGGCCTACGAGACAAGCAGACGACGCTCTCAGGCGCGGAGCCTGGGGCTTCGTGCCTGGCCCTCCTCAGCCAGTTTGGACTTCTCCAGTCACCTCTCCCGCTTGCCCCTCAGTTGCTTGGAGACTCACCCTTCAAGCTCTTTGTTGATCTGATCACAGAAGCCAATTATGTATTCCCAGTCCTCCTGGCGGTTGGAAGGATTGGTGGCCTTATCTTGGGACAGAGCAAAGTGGAGGACAATCGTTATCGAGAGCAAGAAGACATAATGGAAGGTTTTCCAACAATTTTTAGGCACTGACATGAAGCTAAGTTTGTTTCCAGGGGCGCCTGGGTGGCTTAGTCGTTAAGCGTCTGCCTTAGGCTCAGGTCATGATCCGAGGGTCCTGAGATCGAGCCCTACGTGGGGCTCCCTGCTCCATGGGAAGCCTGCTTCTCCCTCTCCCACTCCCCCTGCTTGTGTTCCCTCTCTTGCTGTTTCTTTTCTTTTCTTTTTTTTTAAAAAAGGTTTTATTTACTTGTTTGGCAGAAATCACAAGTAGGCAGAGAGGCAGGCAGAGAGAGAGAGAGGGAGAAGCAGGCTCCTTGCTGAGCAGAGAACCCGATGTGGGGCTCGATCCCAGGACCCTGAGATCATGACCTGAGCCGAAGGCAGAGGCTTAACCCACTGAGCCACCCAGGCACCCCTCTCTCGCTGTTTCTGTCAAATAAATAAATAAAATCTTAAAGAAAAAAGTAAGTTTGTTTCCAAATATTTTCTGACAGAGAACCCTCAACAGGTCAGTCTAGTATTTTGAAAGTCATAAATGAAAGGGAAAACAAATTCTCAGCTTTGTGAAGCTTAGAGCAGACCATAATCAACAGAACAAATTCTAAACACAATAAAAATCTTCAAAGGTACCCATAAAAATGTTTACTATAACCAATAAATGTTAGTAACTCTAGTTTTATAAGTTATTAAGCAAATAGGATCAAGAAGTATCTCCTAGAGAAACTGAAGCCAGGTGATACTTGATAAAAAAAAAAAAAAACATACTTAGGAAACTTATTTCCTATATACTCTTCAAAAATTTTTTAAGGGGCACCCTTAAAAAATTGTTAAGGGTGGCTCAATCGTTAAGCGGCTGCCTTCAGCTCAGGTCATGATCCCAGGGTCCTGGGATCCAGCCTCGCATCGGGCTCCCTGCTCAGCAGGAAGCCTGCTTCTCCCTCTCCCACTCCCCCTGCTTGTGTTCCCTCCCTCCCTGTCTGTCAAGTAAATAAATCTTTTTAAAAAAACCAAAACTTGTTCAAGACCTAACTTTTCTTAATGCTTTAAATGTTATTTATTTTCTTAGAAAGAGGGGGGAGGGAAAAGGAAGGGGGAAGAGGGATCGAGAGAATCCCAAGTAGGCTCCGTGCCCAGTGTGGAGCCCGAAGCAGTGCTTGATTCCAAAACCCCAAGACCATGACCTGAGCCGTAAACAAGAGTATGTCACTTAACCGACTGAGCCACGGAGGCACCCCTTGCATTCCATGTTTTTTTTTTTAAATTGCACGTTTTAAATTAAGCTAATATTTACTGTGCCCCTACTACGCACCAATCATTGTGCTACTTGTCCATGGGATTTCAGAAACAGAATGTGAACTTAAGCATTCAGCACCCTCAAGTTTAAATGGTCTCCTATGATTAAAAACAAAGGCAAGTGTTGGAGAGTTCTCAGAGGATCACGGAGGGTTTAAAAGCCAGGTGCTAAATGTCAAGTCTCCCAGTATTTGGTGTGGGTCCTCTCTCCCGTTACCCCAGAACCTGTGCTGAGGAGGACGGCCCCCCGCTGAGGGTGGTTAACCACGGTCCCATGTCTGATTCACATCTTGGGAGTCTGCCTCTTCCAGAAAGCACTCTCAAGCTGTTTGCTAAATTTAGGGCTGCAGGTTCAGAAGACAAATGGGAGGCTGAAGGCGTATATCCTTTTTAAATGCCCGTGCTCCTACAGCTGTCCCCCAGCGCCAAAAGCAGAGCCACGGAACCCTGGAAAAGGCCCTCCACACAAAGGGCATCATCAGACGCTCCTAATTCTGATTTCTCGTGACTGTGTTCTTAACTCCCTTTTTGCTAACACTAAAAATCACTAGCTCCATGAACAGAGCCTAACAAGGGCTCCCAGCATCCTCCTCTCCCCTCCCCACCCCCCACCCCATGGGGCTCTGAGGAACGATAAGTCAGCAGACGCCACCCTGCGGCAGAGGGAAGGCCTACAGTGTTTCCGCTCTGACTGCGAGAAGATTCTGACCCTTTAGGTTCCTATTTGAAGGAAAAGGAAAGTATCTGTCCTCAATCTTGAAAAGAGAATTAGCAGGCCCTTTAAAATGTCAAGCTAGAAGGGAAGCAAGAGTAATTCTATCAAGAGTGGTTATTTATTGCCACAGTGACCTACAAGCTGTCACCTTCCAGAAGCCCCATGTTTCTCCCATCGCTCCTCTGATACCCTCTCAGGTGTTGGCATGGCTTTGTTACTAATCCCTATCATTTGAGAAGCTTAAAGTTCTCACGTGACATCGAGAGGCTGAAGGAGACAAAAAATAAGGCGCTCTGAGAGGCCATACCCCTCCCACTGCTGCTGCTATTATTGAGAAGAGTCACATACCTCGTGGTGTAAGAAAAAAATAACACGCTCACCTGCACTGTTTGCAACCAAAAAGCAAGGCACAGAGGACAGCACAGATGCTCCTGCCCCCACATGCACACGAGCAATGGGCACGCACCGAACGCGCTCTCCCCAAGCCTACGTCCAACAGCACTTCTGCTCCCAGGAATATGCCCACTCCTTTCTCACTTGTGCTCAACTTCTCTAGAGTCCCACTTCCTTTCACCTTGATGACTTTCCTACTGCAAATCTGCAGGGAGCTCTCTGCCTACACGTGGGCACAAAAAGCCCTGGTTTCAGCAATGGCCAGTCCCAGTTCTGAGCATCTCCTCCAACTCTCCAGCCCACAGGCACCCTTAGGAACAGGAGGAAAGTTCTGGGGATAATTCCAGGTAACTCGATCTCTCCATTTGCCCACTGCCCCCCTCCTGCAGATGCACACAACTTTCCACCCACTCAACATGCTCCATTACCTGGCACAGAGGTGACACCATAGCCTCCCCTGTAAGCCTCAGCTTCTAGAACTGGCTCTAGGCTCTACTGACTCAAGTTTTCTATTTTTGGGTCTCTCTTGAAAGTCTTATTCTCTTGTGTGTCTGTGCCTCTAGATTCCCTGCTCTCATTTTCAGCTTAGTTCCATCACTAGCCTTGACTGTGGTGGGGCCTCAAAAGGTCAAGTAGGGTTGGTTCCAGTAGGGCCAGCACTGGCTACCCAATCCTAACACTACTCAGACATTTCACAGATGACAGATTCGATGTATCACATGACTTAGAGGTGAGCAGAGGCAAGAGCACAGGATGGAAAAGAAATCAAGAGGCAACCTTCGGTGCTAGGGTCTTAAATTAAGAGACTATGTTGAGCACCCACAGAAAATTAAGTACACAGGTCAACTACACGGTAACAATACTATTCAATCAGTCAGTGATCGAACCGAAAGAAAACAAAGTACACAGCACGCTAGGCCACAGAGGGACTACATTTTAAGGAGTCCAAGACTCCGAGCCTATCCTCGGGGAGCTTATGCTCTTCTGGCGCCGCTTGTGTGAAGTAACCAGGGCAAAAACTTAGGGTGTAATTATATGATTTGGTAACAAAATGAGTTTAAAAACAAACTCATTACTTCTCTTTCCTGACTTCCCCATTTCTATAAATGGTGCTATCATTCGGAAGCTCACTCTGCCCCCACACCCAGGCATCCGGATTTGAACTCCCATTGCTGATTCCTTCCTTCTCACCCACTTCCAGAAGCCCAGGGTCCCTTTTTTCCCAATGTTTTTTTTAAATCTCTCCCTTTCTTACTCCTGCCCCCACTCCACCTCTTTACTTCTTCACCTGCTTCCAGAACTTCTGCTCCTTGGCATCCTATATAAAACCCCTATATCGATCCTCTTAAAACACTGATTTCACCAGGTACAGTAAGAACGGGGACCTGAGAACTGTCAAAATTTAATCTTGGGCTGGAATTCAAGCTTTTCCAGAATTTGGTTCTAGCTTCCTAGCTTTCTCTCCCACCACATTCCTACAGGAGCTCCCTGAACTCATCAAGACAGTCCATGGCAAGGAGAATCTGGGATGGGTCTTAAAGCATTTAGTTGAGCAAAGGGGAACAGGGCTTCCGGGAAATGAGAACAGTGTGTGCTGGGGAGGCAAGAAGACCAGACGTAGCGCAGCAAGGAGACTCTTGGGAAGCCACAAAGAGGCAGCAGTAGGTGTGCATTCTGATTACACGGAGCAGAATGCAGAGTGGACGGAGGGGAGGTAGGGAGACACTCAAGGCACCGGGGCCAGCCAAGGCTTCTATAATCCTGGCAAACCATGGAGTGACAAGGACCCAGGCTAAGAGAGTGCTAAATCCCAAACATTGGTTCATTCAATTGATAAAGTTCACACCAATAAGTCAAAATAAATCATAAGAACCGTGAAAGGGAACAAAGAATAAGAATGGAATCTTAAAAAAAAAAAAGAATGGAAAGAATCTTAACGCTGCCCCTAATTCACTCGAACTAATGGGAAAGATCAAAGGCTGGTCTCAGCTCTAGTGTCTACAGACACCATCCCATTCTCCCACTCACCATTTCCACTCTCCCTCAAAAACAAGATTGTCCCTCTCCTATTTCAAAATATAACTCTAAACCTACCCTATTAAACTCAGCTTAGGTCAAATTACTCCAACATCCCCATTATTATCTACGAATCAAATCGATTCCAGTGTAGTTATAGCTGGCTGGATGGCTCTAGGTAAGTGGTTTGCTTACAGTCAGGGTGTCCTCTTTTTGTGAAATTGTGACAGTAGTACCTACCTCGCTAGGATACTTGATAAATGAATTAAATGAATGTCTTTGGAGCACTCTGAGCTCCTTGGAGAACAGTTCCCTATACACAGGGGACTTTATGACCTGCAACCGCAGATTTTGCAAACATAACCTAGGTTCAACCACCTGAAGGGGGTTTCTTATTAAGAAAGGTCAGGCCATTGGAGGAAAGAGCCATCACCTACAACAGCCTGGAGGCTCTAGATCTTGCACAAGGCAGTCTCTAGGTATCCTGTCTTAACACTCTGTCCAATTTCTGTCTTTAAAGAGGCCTCCAGGGGCCTCTTCTAAGCACATAAGAAAGTTAATTTATTAACCCTTCAGCAGAGTACTATGTGCTAACAAGGTCAACACGTATTTCCTTAATAGCAGTATGAATTAGCAATTAAAGCAATAGGCCACTATAACTACAGCACTAGGCTGTGCTCCTCAGCTTTGCTCGGACTGTTACCTACAAAAGACTAGTAAAGATGTTCAAGTGTGTGCGTCTCCAACACGGACATCACTAAGCCTTGGGCACTGCAGAAAAAGGGCAGAGGTGTTCTTTATCCCTTTTTGGATTCTTCTCTTCAAACATTGTGCCTGCGCTAGGCGGCCACTTCTCAAATACGTGGTCGCAATTGTGAAGCTGTGTGTGTATGCTCAGCGGCACCCACCGCTCCCGGAGTTTCAGCCCAAATCCTGAGGCACAGTGGTCCCGGAGTCACGGCGGCGCGCGGCCCCACCACAATCTCCCCAAATCACCGATGCCAGTGTCAGCCGGAAGCACTTGGCTGCCGCTTCCCCGGAGCCGCGGGGGCCCGGACCAGACCCGAGCTCACGCCGCCGCGCGCAGAAGTGGGGGGCGGCGCCGGGCGGGGGCCGGGCCGCCCTGCTGGGGAAGGGGCGTGATCGCGGAATGCTCGCGGCCAGGGCGAGCCCAGGCGCGGGTTGCCAGGCGACGCCGCCGCGGGCCCATGGGAGCGGAGAGGGGCCGAGGGGGGCGGAGTGGGGCGGAGAGGGGGCTCGAGGGCAGACAGAAGCGGCCGCGGCTACTCACTCAGCCAGGACTCCAGGCTCTCCCCTTCCGCCTCCGCCATATTGCAGCCGCCCGGGCCGGCCCAGCGTCCTCAAACCTCGCGAGAACCTGTGAGAACGGGGCGGGGCGGGGCCTGCATGGGGGCCTGAGAGGAGAGAGCCGCCCCGCCGCGGGTCGCCTCGGGCTGCGGCAGATGATGAGACGCCGAATGTTTCCTTTTGACTCTTGCCTTTCGACCTCGGAGTGAGACACTCTTAACGCGCGGATTCGTGGAGTGACGCGCAGATTTAGGACCCTGCGTAGCCTTTCCCCCGTCTCCAGTCACTCGCTCAGGCACGCCGAAGGCACCCTTCGTGGGGTCCTCGTAGACAGCCAAGATGGCTGCCCCCGCGGGGAAGGTTGCGCGAGGGTGGTCGGTCCTGGCGCTGGGCCTGCGGAATGCTGTCCCACGACTTCCAGGGTGAGAGGGCGGGAGGAAGCTGGGGTGCCTCTTGGGACTTCACAGAGAGACCTGCAGGGAAGGAAAGGGCCACAGGCAGACCGCGTGGGAACCTGGAGAGAGCCTGGGGGGCCGGGATACCTCGGTCCAAACCTCTTAATTGGCTGCGTGACTTCGAGCCAATGTGAAGGCGTAATGATTGTCTCCCGTCCGACGGGGTTCTGAGTCTGAGAGTTCAGAACCTCAGAACTCAGGTTCTGAGTCTGAGCTGAGAGTCTTACCAAAGAACTCAGAGCTGAGGTTTTCAGGGGTTGAGGGTGGAGATGCTCAGGGCGCCTATCCTGAGGTTCCGGAACCTCGCCTTACCGTTGGCACTTGACGAGGAGATTTTCCTGGCCTGTTCCGGGAGGTCCACCCACCTCTTAGAACAAGAGCCAGAATTGTTGCGTTCAGGTTTGCCTAGCGGTCTCCGTGCCTCACTCGTCGGTGGGTTGGCAAACACGCCCATTGTTAAGTCAAGCCTTTTCACTTGTGGTCACTTGTGGAGTCAGCTTTCGCCGGCCTCTTCCTCTACCCCCCCCCCCCCCCCCCCCCGTCTCAGGCTAACCCAGGTGAGGTGGAGCCGCTATAGTCCTCAATACAGGGATCCACAGATTGACAAGGAGTATTACCGCAAGCCCTTGGCCGAGCTGACTGAGGAGGAAAAGTGTGAACAGGAACTCCGGAAGACTCAGCTTATCAAAGCTGCCCCAGCAGCGAAAACAAGCTCTGTGTTTGAAGACCCCGTGATCAGGTTAGATGGAAGGAAACACTTTTGTTCCAGGGACTGGGACTATACCAGGGAAGGGCTACTGTAAGGATTGTGATACAGCCTGGGAAATCTAAACATTTTGTTTTTCTCCTTTAAGTAAATTCATCAACATGATGATGAAAGGAGGAAACAAAGTACTGGCCAGATCCCTCATGACGCAGGTAAACAGTACCTCTCTCCTGTCTGCCCGCTTATACCTTTGTAGGTGGCTCTTTCAGTTTAGCATAAAAAAGAACAGGTTCGGGGCTCATGGGTGGCTCAGTGGGTTAAGCCTCTCCCTTCGGCTCAGGTCATGATCTCAGGGTCCTGGGATCGAGCCCCGCATCAGGCTCTCTGCTCAGCGGGGAACCTGGTTCCCCCTTTCTCTCTGCCTGCCTCTCTGCCTACTTGTGATCTCTGTCAAATAGATAGATAGATAGATAGATAAACTTTTAAAAAAATGAACAAGTTCATACACCTGCCATTAGAATTACCTTCCCTGTATGGGGTACGTGGGTAGTTAAGCGTCCCAACTCTTGATCTCAGCCCAGGTCTTGGTCTCAGGGTCGTGAATTTGAGCCCCAAGTCAGGCTCCATGCTGGGCGTGGAGCCTACTTAAAAAAAAAAAAAATTACCTTCCCTGGGGCACCTGGGTGGCTCAGTCAGTCAAGTGTCTGTCTTCGGCTCAGGTCATGATCCCAGGGTCCTGAGATCGAGCCCCACGTTGGGCTCCCGGCTCAGTGGGGAGTCTTCTTCTCCTTCTGCCTCTGTCCCTCCATTCATGCTAACACTCAGTCTCTCTCAAAATTTGGGGGGAAAAATGATCCCTCTGTATATGTGTAGAAGTGGTAGCTGTAACGAAGTCCGGCAGGAGTCAGCAACCACCATTCACTCAACCAATCACACACCTTTGCCTACTGCCCTGGTCCTCCTCCAGGAAAGAGGAGGCCTTTAAGAACATTGCCTTAAGGGCACCTGGGAGGCTCAGTCCTTAGGCATCTGCCTTCGATTCAGGTGGTCCTGGGATCGAGCCCTGCATTGGGGTCACTGCTCAACGGTAAACCTGCTTCTCCTCCCTCTCTCACTGTCTCTCTCTCTCTGTCAAAGAAATAAAATCTTTAAAAAAAAAAAAAAAAAGAACTTTGCCTTAGAAGTGCTGAGAGAGGGGCTGCACTGTTATAGAAAACAGGATGACAGGAAGAGGGTAAGGTCCTAGCTCAGCTGGATAAACCCTTTAGGGAGCCTGGGACAGCATCTTCCAGTGTATCCCTTTGCAGACTCTGGAAGCTGTGAAAAGGAAGCAGTTTGAGAAGTACCATGCTGCTTCTGCTGAGGAACGGGCAACCATCGAACGCAACCCCTACACCATCTTCCACCAAGCCCTGAAAAACTGCGAGCCTGTGATAGGGCTGGTGCCCATCCTCAGAGGGGGCCATTTCTACCAGGTGAGCGGTCGGGCCAGAAAGCAGGGCTCCCCACCCACAGAACAAGCTGGTGGTGGTGGGGTGGGAGTGGGAAGGCCCAGAGTTGGGCTAAGATTGATAGTTTTATAGGAACCAGGTTCTGTCAGGATCCACCAGCCCCCCCCACGCCCCCACCCCTGCTCCCGTACTGTCTACGATGCTGTGTTGTTAGGTGTCAGCTCCTCGTGGGGAGGGACTGTGTATAACTCATCTACGTACGCCAGCGTCTGGAGTAGCACCAGACCCCTAACTGGTATTTTGTTGCCATTTTTTGAACTGAACCAGGCTCTATCCTTGCATTTAATTCTGTGTCATTAGCATAAAGCCAGTGTTCTCGGCTTCTGCTTTTTCAATGTGAACTTCATAAAGGTGGAGACTCGTTAATGTCTGGGTCCCTAGTGGCACCTATACAGTGGCGGTCTAGCACACGATTCTGGACAAGAGGGTCTTGTTTTTAGGAGCCCCTGACCTGAGTTGGCTGAGTCACCCCAGCTTGATGGGGCTCTTCCCAGTTGATGCTCACATCTGGCTGACTTTCCATTTAGAGGTGAGAGAGGTCTGTGCCTAATGAGCATTTGCTCCACGAATGCCTCTATGTCCGCTACACCGAGGGCACCCAGGGGTGCGGGGGACTCAAGGAGAAGCCAGGCCCCTCAGGAGTGCTGTCAGAGCCGGCCCAGAGGGAACCTGTGGCTACTCCTTAGAGCTCAGGGCGGAAGGAGGCTGCCGCCCTGACAAGGTCTTGGACTGACTTGCCCATGTCGTCTCCGGTCCAGGTCCCTGTGCCACTTCCTGACCGGCGTCGTCGCTTCTTGGCCATGAAGTGGATGATTACTGAGTGCAGGGAGAAGAAGCACCGGCGGACGCTGATGCCGGAGAAGTTGTCACATGAACTGCTGGAGGCTTTTCACAACCAGGGCCCTGTGATCAAGAAGAAGCATGACCTGCACAAGGTGGCCGAGGCCAACCGGGCCCTGGCTCACTACCGCTGGTGGTAGAGGGAGGGGAGACGCTCGCTGCAAGAGGCAGTGGGAGCCACTGTCACAGTGAGAAACCCTTGTGGGTGAAGTAGTTCCTTCTTAAGGGCGCACATGCCTCGTAAGGGGGGAGCAACACGTTTATTGCTTGTTAGTCCGTCCTTTGGGGTCTAGAACTTGCTTTTCCTGTCCCAGCTCTTTATAAAGAGGGAACGTTTCAATTTGGATTTCCCCCAGGAACTTCCGGGCCCATCCAGCCTCTCTTCCTCAATTCAGGGTAGAACTTTGGAAGATAGGAAAGGAAGCAGTTTTAATATTAGAAAAGGTTTATTAGAAAATTCTTGCCCTGAACTGGTGTCGCGTGTGAGGTGGTTCTTGCTGTTCACTAAAATCGACTGGAAATATGTTTGTTTCTGAAGTGGTCCTTGTACAAAATGTATAAAAAGCAGCTTGAGGTGTGACTTGTGTTCTGCCTCTCAGGATCCCACCAGTAGCTACGGGTACCCCTTTTACAGATGGGGAAACTGAGGCACCAGGATGGCTGTTGCACTGGTGGTTACAGTGGGTGTTGGAAGCTGCCTTTCTCTGCCGGGCCCAGGCTGGAGGTGATGGGGGGAGAGGCTGATGGGATGGCAGGGGCGGGTCTGTTTGGTGTCTTCCCCGGTCCCTGAGTCCGGGAGGGAAGGTGCTCCGGGCAGGACCACCGCATGAGTGGGAAACCTCTCACGTGCTGTTGAAAGTCTGGAAGGGACGGTCTTCGGGAGAGGCGGTGCTGCTGGTGAGGCAGCCTGAGCCGGAAGCCTAGTCGGATACCTCGCTGTAGTAATACTTGTGGGCAGCCGGAGTCGTCTTCCAGCCAGCTGCCCGAAATTCGATGATCTCCAGCAGCAGCAGCTGGGCCAGGGAGCTGAGGCCGCTCGGGAGCAGGAAGCCGTCCCGGATCAGGACAAAGAGCTCATCCATGCGCTGTCGGTTCATCTTCTCCAGCTGCTCCCCCACGCGGTGCAGCTGCAGCACCAGGCAGTCCACCTGCAGGGGGCATGGGAGGTGACCCCGGGGCACAGAGCAGCCCTTCTCGGAGCAGTGATGCTCCAGCCGTGCTCAGCCGGTACACCTGTTTCCTCCTGTCCTGCTCACAGCACCGGGCGGGTGTTGGCCACATCTTCCATGAAAGGAGACAAGTTCTGGACTTGCTTAAAGTCTTGGGGGCCAGGCTGGGTGCGGGGCTTGTCTCCAAGCCGCCGCTTACCCCGACCCACCCTCCTCCCGCCCTACCCGGCTGCACTTCTGGGCCGGCTGTAGCCAGGGCTGGATTCCTATCACAGGTTGGCTTTTCTACTGGGAAGAAAGCCTCTGAGCCTGGAGGTTTTGGCGGCGCTCTGTTCTGAATAAATTCCAAGCCTGACAGCTTGTCCTGGAACTGAGACAGCCCTTGAATAGCCGCACCAGGCTCCTGCCCTGGGGAGTAATGCTCTGGGATGCCTCCAGGGACAGTGGGCCAGCATTCTGAGCTGAGCCAGGGACCGCCCGTCTCCACAGCTGTCTGAACCTGGGTCACCCACCTCCTCCTCCTTGCTCAGACTGTCAGGCTGGGCCAGCCGGAAGAGGCAGTCGTAGACGGGGTTCACCAGGGCCATCATGGGCATGTTGTTCACCTGTGGGGGGAGAGCGGGGGCCAGAGCACTGAGGGCCTGAAGGAGACCGGCTGTCTCTGCCTCCCAGGGTGACTACCGGGGCCTCACCCTCAGGTAGTCAAAGATGTTGCAGATAAAGGTGACATAGCAGACCCAACCCTGCAGGGACCGGGCTCGCAGCTCCTCCCGAGCCTGGTACTCTTGCTGCAGCCGGTTGAGGAGTCCCCGTCGGAAGACGCTCTGGCCTGCTTGCTTGCTCTCAGCCTGTGAGCCAGGGAAAGGGCAGTGAGCCAGGGGCGGTGCCATGGTGACCCCCACCCAAGCTTCGGAAGCTGAGGACCGTCCTTTACTGCCCAAAAGGTGACTCTGATTCATACGTCCCTGCTGGCCAGCCTCCTGCCCTCTGCTGTGGCCTTTTCCGAACCATCTCCCTGCTTCTCTACCGATCCCAGCCCACCTGAATGATGGCATAGCACATGCGTCCTGCTTCTTTGCTGAACACACAGTCGTGCAGAGAATGGTCCACAATCACATTGGCCACCTTTTCCAAGTCCACAGCACCTGGATCTGGGGTAGAGAGAGGTGGGGAGTCTAGAGCTGCTGGATTACTACATTTGTCTCCCCCTTGCTTCCAAGAAGCATTTGAGATGTTTTTACAAAAGGGCACTCCCGTGATAGGTCACATTTAAAAAGACCAGACTTCCCAGCTCCACTGGGAGACCGATGGCCAGGATATGTGGCCATTAGAGACTAATCAAAGAACGCTAGTTTTTTAGGGCACATGTTTCCTGGCACAGGGTTGCGGAAGAAGCACTAACAATGTATTTGACAGCAGTCTCATGGAAGAAGGTGTTCTTACAACACACACACATGAACCCCTGACGAGGGCAGGCCAGGCAGGGCCTTCCCCAACAGGCTTAGCTTGGCATGTGATGGGCGTTACTAATTGTTAGCTGAGTCGAACTTCTGAGTGCTGCAGAGGGCACCGATCCAGGGCAACGACTGCATCTCCTCGGCCAAACAGTGCTCCATCCTCTGTCCCAGGTCAGCTCTGCACATTCAAGACCAGCCAGCTGTGGCAATGCAGAAGCCACGTCCAAACCAAGGGCTCGGGAGACGGGAACTCTGTTCTCTGTGCTCCACCCCACTCTCGTGGGTACTTAAACTTTAAAAATGGCTTTACTGCCCAAAAGGTGACTCTGATTCATACGTTCAATTGCTGACCTAAATGTAGCTTGTCCTCCAGCTTGTCCTGACTTTTATTCTCAGAAAGCAAAGGGACAGGGTTGGTTGGGCATTCCCCAGCTAAGGCTCAGGCCTCCAGGCCCGTCCCCTTGGCCTCTTCTCTGCAGCTCCGGAGGGCTCTCATGCTCACCTTTGAGTGCTGTCTTCAGCAGCTGCTGAGTCTCTGCATCAAAAGACTGGATTTTATACTCCTCTCTACCAGGATCCCCCATGACCATTCAGCCCCAGCAGCTCTTTACTGAGGTGGGGACTAATGACAGCACCTGAGGAGGAGGAGAGGGAAAAGGAAAGGCCTCAGGTGTGCAGTGTGAGATCAGGGTTTCTAGTCCTGCAGGCCCCAGCCAGGGCTGGCCTCTCTCACTTGGGAGAGGTGCTCCCAGCCAGTCCACTGCCTTGGGTGGTTGGCTGAGGGCCCAGCAAACTTGGCTTCTGGTGGAGACTGGGCACCAGCCAGGTACCTGCTGCTAAGTTTAGGAACCCTGTAGCTTCTGGGGTTACATGAGAATGGAGAGGTGAAGGTGAACGTGCCAACCGTCCAGTCTCCATAGGATAGAGGATATTCTCCAGGGATGTTCTCCACTGATACTAAAGTTGGGGTGCGATGAGCAGTGCTGGTGGTGTGGCATATCACGCTCCCCTTGCCTATGCAAACCAGCCTGGAAGCTGCGGCCCAGCTTCCAGGGGACATATCTGTCCCAGCAGCGTTCCAATCTCCTGGCCCCGACCCTTCCCTTGGCTTTAGTCAGAGTCCTTCTCAGTCCCCAAACCCGCTCCTCCAGCCCTCGGCCTGGCCTGTGCGGGCAGGTGCGAGGCCCCGAAATGCTCCTGTTCTGGCCAACTTCTCCCCGGGACGGACTGATTAAACTGGCCTCCCGAGCGACGGAAACCCGGCCTTGCCCACTCAGGACTCCTCATTCCTGAGCCCCATTCTGGAGCCTTTTTCTTAAAGAAGAGGGGACCGGGATGACGCGTCTCCCAAAGGCGATCCCTGTTGGAGTCCCCTCTCCGGACGCGACGCCTCCCCCCTGGTCAAAGGACGACCTCGGGGATCTCCGGAACCCGGGCAGCTTCCCCAAGCTTGGAAACCCCTTCCGGGCGGGGCAGGGCAGCGGTCCGGGGTCCCGCGGGCGGGAGAAGCGGAGCGGTGCGATGCGAAGGGCCAGGACCCACCTGCCGGGCCGGCACCGCACCCGCGTGCCCGGAGGCCTCTCGGCGGGCATGGTGCGCGCGCCCCCCGTCCGCCGCGCCGCAGAGCTGGAGCGACCCGCCCGGCCTCGCTGCCGCTTAGGTCATTTCCGAGCGCGGCGCCGGGGCGGGGCCAGCGGTGAGAGGCGGGGCCAGACTCCGGAGGGGCGGGGCCTTCTTACCAGCGCCACCTGCCGGAGTCCCGGGGACACTGTCTTCGCGGCGCGTGTTCCCGAGGTCCCTGGCGGGGCGGAGGGGGAAGGCCCTCGACGCCGCCCCCACCCTGCCCTTACTCCACAGGTCCGCGCAGGGCTGGACCTCCCGCGGCCCAGAGGAAGCACTCGGTCGCCAGCGACCCCTCTCCCTGCCCCCCACGCCCCCGGCTCACGCCCAGGACTCGGGTTAAAAGGAGATCCAAAAAGGAGACTGGGTGGGGCCGCGCGGCGCGGGAGGGTCCTGCGGCAGTGTGAGAACGGCGGAGGGGCACGAACTCAGGTGGCAGCCGCCTATCCTCCACTTCTACTCCTGACGCGAGACAAGGCAGGAAGGCCTGTAAGGACTGGATCAAGCCCCCCACCCCACCCCCGTAAAATAAGTTGAAAATCAATGAGGCAGCTCTAGAATAAGCCCCCCCCCCCCCCCCCCCCGTCAGCCTGCCACCACCAGGTGCTAGGAGTGACAAGTTGGACAAGGCCCTGGCTTGGTCTTGGCTGCGCCTGGGGAAGAGGCGCGGGCCCAGCAGCTGAGGGCTATCCCTGACGATGGCCCTGGGCTGCAGGAGGGCAACCAGAAGGGGCTGGAAGTGTCCACGGTGGTTTCCTGTTGCCAGAGAGCCCCCTCGTGTTAAAAGGGCCAGCCAGCCGAGGGCGCCTGGGTGGCGCAGTTGGTTGAGCGACTGCCTTCGGCTCAGGTCATGATCCCGGAGTCCCGGGATCGAGTCCCACATCGGGCTCCCAGCTCCATGGGGAGTCCGCTTCTCACTCTGACCTTCTCACTTCTCATGCTCTCTCTCACTCTCTCTCTTTCCTAATAAATAAATAAATAAAACCTTTAAAAAAAAAAGGGCCAGCCGAAGTCGTCACCAGCAAATGGATGAGAAAGGGCAGCTGCAGCAAAGTAATGAGTTGGAGAGATGAGAGAATAAAATTTACTTTATTCCACTAAAGTGGAATTTCTTAAAAAATACATTCAGGCAGCTGCTTTCCTACAGCCCCAAGCCCAGGCCTGGAGGGTCCCAGACTCTGTGGGTGTTGGAACACCCCCTACCCACAGCCTGGGCCTCGTAACCAGCAGCCAAAAGCGGGGAAGCTTCAGGATTCAGGGTCCCAGGCATGTCACAAAGCTCCAGGCCAGAGCCAAAACAGTTCTGATGACAGAAGGGGTCCGAGGGCCACGACACTCACACAGGCCTGCTCCCGACCCTGCTTGCCTCCAAAGTCCGCGCAGAGGCTGGAGCTGGGCCCAGACTGAGGGCGGGGTGAAGTCCTGCAGGGGGCTGGTTCTCCTCCATCCTGACCCCCTGCAGAGTGACCCCTCGGGCCAGGCTCCCCGGGGTGGGGGGTGCACAACTGGGTGGAAAGGATGGTGGCTGTGTTCTGTAGATTTCCTGGGCTCACCCCCTAACTGCAGTTTCTCCTCTGTGCCCAGATAAGTAGCTGTGCGACAACCCCCGACCCCCAGGCACCACTGCCCTCAGCAGGCTGGCTGCTCAGACCTTTCCTTCTACCTCCCTCTTTGAGGCTGCTCCAGAGCTGTGGCCCTTCTGGGGTGACAGAGGACACACACGCAGCACCACGCTGAGCCAAGGAGGGGGACCCTGAGCAGGTAGCTGATGCCAACGGGCCGAGCTGTAAGGCTCCTGCCCCCGCCCCACGGAAGGGGAGTGAGCCCAGGTAGACTGGGGAAAAGAGCCACAGCCTTTACCCACAGCTCCTCCCCGTCAGCACAGCCCCCCACTTCTTGTGGGCCGATGAGATCGGTTTTCCCCAGAGACCCTCAGCTGTGCTCCGTCGCACCCAGGGGAGAGAACCGCCTGAGCGGGACTCCGCAGACAGGGAGACCTGGGCATGGGGGCGGGGGGCGGCTGTAAAGTGACTAATTTTTCCCCCCAGGACCAGAAGCAAAGCTGTGTGAGGGATGCAAATACTGAGAAAAACAGAATCTGAGGAAGGCAAGGGTTCCTTCCCTCATACTTTGTGAAGAGGGATGTGATATGCAGAGGAAGATGGAGTGAAATAAGGAATGTGCTTTTAGCTTCAATGTGTATTAAATTAGCTGGTGGGAGTGGGAGTGCACACGAGAGGACCAGGCCCCCCCAAAGGGCCCAATCCCAGCCCACAGGCTCTAGCAGTAGCTTCCCACCCCAAGCCCGGACAGTTCTCTGGGCAGAAGGTGCTGAGAAGTGCAGGGCGGCCACTGCCGCCTTTCCTTTGGGCACAGACCACACAGGGAAACCGCCTTCTGATCGCGTGGCTGCGTCCCCACCAGCCAAGGCCTGCCTTCTCCCCGAGAAAGCCCTTGCCCTCTAGTGATGGCCGAGCTGGCTGGCAGGGAGCGGGCAGCAGCTCTCAGTGCAATGAGAGATGGTAGAGGAGTCTGCCTTTCTTCGGGGGGCCGCCCTTCCTGCCCTGGGGGCTAGCTGTCCGCCTTCTTCATGTGGTGGAAGAGGTTACAGAAAAGCTCGTACCAGAAGAACACGAAGCCGGTGGAGAGAGCAGCCTTCAGCAGGCTGGGGGACAGGCCCTTGAAGAGGCCCGTGGGGCCTTCCTCTCGGAGCACCTGCTGGGCACAATCCAGGAGGCCCCTATAGCTGCGAACCTGGGCGGAAGAGGGGGACAGAGGAAGTGATTAACACACGGATGTGGGCTCTGTCCTTCCGTGAGCCTAGCACCTGGCACATCGCAGTTCCCAGTCAACACCTGCTGGACAAAGCAACAAGTACAAAAAAGGACAGAGGAGTTAACCTTTTCTTTCTCTTCCACGCGGACCAAGAATTCGGACTTAGCAGATGCAGTGCCTGGAAATCAGCACTGGACAGAGCTCCTACTGACTGGGCCTCTTAAGGACCCTTTCCCCCACCCCACCTGGCACCCTTGGGCAGTGGATCTGTCTGGTCCTTGGTAGCTCTGGCTTCCAGTCTGGCCTTCTTAGTTGGCCATACGCCGTGGCCAGACTCTCGTCCCCAAGACTCAACTCCCCTCAAGCCCCACTCTCGCCACATCGCCACTAAGTCCCTGTGTGATGACAATCATATTATAAAGAATCAAGGGGCACCCGACTGGCTCAGTTGGTAGAACGTGGGACTCTTGACCTTGGGGTCGTGAGTTCAAGTCCCACACTAGGCACAGAGCTTACTTAAAAAAAGGAAAAGAAAGAGGTAAAAAGAATCAAATCCAAGCTCCACAGCCTGGTGTTCAAGGTGTTGCTCCATTTGGCCTCAGCTTCCCTCCCTGATCTGCCGTCATCCCCCACCTGTCCTCCCACCAGACAGGCTACAAAGTCTGTTAGGAGCAAGGCTCTCTCCTCTGTCCTGGGCTCTCAGCAACCCTCTCTGTGCAAATCCAAACCATTCCTTCTGGACAAGTTCATAAGTGGAAAAAGGAGGTTATAAAACCTTGGATTCCACTCGGTGTTAAAAATGGACATGCGTATCTTTATGCAAAGAAACAAAACTACAGCCAAAGGTTCTGGGTCGTTGTCTCTGGGTGGGCGGTACTGGGAGTTCCATACCAGTTTTATCTTTTTGTCTCGGGGATTTCTCTGAATTTCCTACAAAGATGTATTACAGCTAACTCAATACTTTCCCTTCCCTCGAGGAAGGAGTGCTCCCTCCCTCCTGACTCCCGTTCCAGACCACTCTTCTCTTCTGACCTCTGTCGGGAACACGGTTCCTCCTGTGCGGGCGTCCCAGGTTCCCAAGGGGAAAGCGCTAGAGTTTCTCACCCTCGTCCCACCCCCAGCCCACCACTGGATGGTGCCCCAAAGCAGCAGGTGAAAATCCAGTTGGCAAAATCCAAGCAGACTAAGGAATGACTATTAACATTACAAAAATCACCCACAATGGGGGCTTCTGTGAATGACAAAGCCTTCTAGTGCCTTTAAAATATAATTTAGTGGGTCAGATTTCATTCACCCCTCTCCAGCAACCCCTACAGAATAAAGTAAACAACCCCATGCCCAGGTGGGAGTCTCCCGCGTGTTCTTTAGTATTTTGGGGAACCTCTCTCTTCTTCTTCTTTTTTAAAGATTTTATTTATTTATTTGACAGAGGGAGAGAGATCACAAGCAGGCAGAGAGGCAGGCAGAAAGAGGGAGAGGGGGAAACAGGCTCCCTACTGAGCAGAGAGCCTGATGTGGGGCTCGATCTCAGGACCCTGAGATCATGACCTGAGCCGAAGGCAGGGGCTTGATCCACTGAACCACCCAGGCGCCCCGGGACCTATCTCTTCTTAAAGTTTTACTTATTTGAGAGAAAGAGAGAACGTGCTTGAGCTCAAGAGCAGGGGAGGGGCAGAGGGGGCAGGTCGAGCAGATTTTACACCAAGCACAGAGCCCAACGTGGGCCTTGACCCACGACCTCAATATCACAACCTGAGCCAAAAGCAGGAGTCAGACACTCGAACAACTGTGCCAACCAGGCGCCCTGGGGACCTTTCTTATGTGATTATATTCTGTGTCCCAAACCGAACACTATTTTTTTTTTTTTTTTTTACTTGAAGTAGCCTCCATGCTGGGCATGGAGCCCAACACGCAGCTTGAACTCAAGACCAGATCTGAGATCAAGAGCCAGACGCTTAACCTGCTAAGCCCCAGGCGCCCCTGAACTGAACACTTTTTAAGAACAAACACCGAACCCTCCTTCGCCCTGATCACCCCACAGTGTCCGACATGCACAGGGCTGTGTGTGGGTTTTCCCGTGTGTTGGGGGATCCCCAGGGACGGGCTGTGGGGGCTAATGCTGACCGGTGGGCAGGTGAGGGGCACGGCTCAGCGGTCTCTGCAGGGGGATGGCTCACCTGGCCAAAGGTGGCTCGGGCCTGCTCAAACCCTCCGACCTGCAGCCGCTTCTTGAAGAGGTCCAGGGGGTATGTGAGGGTCTTGCTGATGACACCGGCTCCACTGCCGCATAGCAGGTTTTTGAGGTTCTCTGAACCAAAGTGAGATGGAAGCGGAAAATGAGGCAAGCGCAATTGGGGGAAGCCAAGTTCAAGGTCAAGAGCTCTAAGCCTCCACCATGAAACTAAGACCCACCAGCATCCTGAATCTCCGAGCAGGACCACACACGGCCACTCTGGGCACGAATGGCAGCAAGGAGGGAACGGTAGCGGGAGCTTGCAGGCTCTGCGGTGTGACTCAGTTCAAGGCTTGGGAGGAAATAAATGTTGACGGTGCCACCACTGGGCGGGCCGGAGCTCAAAGAAGGGGTCTGCCAGCGGCTGGCTTGCTTGGTTTGGTCAATGGCGCGACAGAGTAGGGTTCAGAGGACGGGGTGTCCTAGCCTCTGACGGGAAGGCCTTAGCTCCTCCAAGGATCAGAAAAAGATGCTCTGGCTTGGGGGAGGGGGACAGTGGAGACCCGGATTCCCTCCGCGTGAGGGTGTCTCACCGTTCTTCTTTCCCTCCGCGGGCAGGACCCACTCATGAACGTGCTTCAAGGCGCTGTAAAAGGAGAACTGGAACCCGGCATAGGGGAAGATGGCGATCAAGGTGGGGTTCAAGCCTTTGTAGAAAACCAAGGGGCCTTCGGTCCGGTACATGGTCACCACGGCGTCTCGTAGGGTCTTATACACCTGGACGGCACACAGGCAGCACAAGCGAATGCGTGGGGGCCATCCAGCCCCAGAACATAACCCACCACGCGCACCTCCCCTTGGCTAAAATCCCAGCTGCCGGGAGCAGGACCTCTCCTGACGAGGGCACAAAGAAAACGTTGGACAAAACTCCCAAGGCGGGGGCTTCCAGCAACTCCTCTGCTAGCTATTTACGAGACCAGCATGTCCGACCAAGGGCACAACGGCACGTGTCCGAGCACAGCTGCCACCGCATCCCGGGACACAGCGGAGACGCGATGTCCACCCTCGGGCGACTGGTCACACACACGCCGACACCCGGGGGTTTCACAGGACAGAGCAGCTGCTGAAATGGGATCCGGCCATCTGCACAACGGGTCGGGAATAATCCCCCAACACAGAGCTGAATGAGCACAGCGAGGCTGAAGAGCGGGTTTAGTGCTCGTGGAAGAACCACGAGCACACAAGTGGGCAGGGACTACCCCCAGGGATACGCGAGAAACGAGGAAGGGCGAGCATGACTCTCCCCATGTTACGCTATTTTTGCCATGTGCATATATTTAACCTTGTGTAACCTGTCAACAGGTGATCTCCACGCAGGGAGACCAGAGGGCACTGGTTTTCCTTAGTACCCTTCCATCCGACACTGTTTGCAGGGGACCAGAAGGGCTGTGGGCGCAGCGATGAGGGAGGTACTCTGCACTGAGAAGGGAGGATCCCAGCTACCTCTCACCTCTTGGCTCCCAGTGGCTGGCAGCCACACGGAAGGATTTTACCCTGGAGACCTCCAAGGGCCAGGACTCAGAGGAAGGCCACTGGGCAACAAGCCCGCCCTGTACCCACAGTTCCACTCTGCTTCTCTGTGCCCCCTTTAACACCAGGCTGGCAGCCAAGGGTCACCAGCCATCTGAGGAAAGGAGACCAGGGCGCCTGGCTAGCTCGGTCAGTAGAGTACACAACTCCTGATCGCAGGGTCATCGGTTTGAGCCCCATGGTGGTTACAAAAAAACAAAACCAAAAACCAAAAAAATCCCCAGAGACCAAAGTGATCAATGGGGGGGTGGGAGGGGGTACAGCAATCATCTGGAAGGAAGAGATATGTAGACAGAAGAAGGAAACTAAAGGAAACAGAGGCCAACCACAAAATTAGAATTGATATTCTCAGGTCACAGAGAAGGCATCACCTCCATAATAAAAGGAAAGGGTCTATTTTAAAAAGAGGTAAGATTCAGGGGCGCCTGGGTGGCTCAGAGGGTTAAGCCTCTGCCTTCGGCTCGGGTCGTGATTCCAGAGTTCTGGGATCGCGCCCCGCATCGGGCTTTCTGCTCAGCGGGGAGTCTGCTCACCCTCCTCCCCCCGCCCGACCCTCTGCCTGCCTCTCTGCCTACTTATGATCTCTCTCTCTCTGTCAAATAAATAAATAAAATCTTAAAAAAAAAAAAAAAAAGAGGTAAGATTCAGAGAGCAAGACAAACTCTTGAGGGAAAAAAATCTTTGTGAGGGGCGCCTGGGTGGCTCAGTCGTTAAGCATCTGCCTTCAGCTTGGGTCATGATCCCAGGGTCCTGGGATCGAGCCTCGCATCAGGTTCCCTGCTCCGTGGGAAGCCTGCTTCTCCCTCTTCTACTCCCCCTGCTTGTGTTCCCTCTCTCACTCTGTCTCTGTCAAATAAATAAAATCTTTTTTTTTAAAGATTTTATTTTTATTTATTTCTTAGGAAAGAGAGAGAGTGAGAGAGAGCCTGAGAAGGGAGAAGGTCAGAGTGAGAAGCGGACTCCCCATGGAGCTGGGAGCCCGATGTGGGACTCGATCCCGGGACTCCGGGATCATGACCTGAGCTGAAGGCAGTCGCTCAACCCACTGCGCCACCCAGGGGGCCAATAAATAAAATCTTAAATTTATTTTATTTTTAAAGATTTTATTTATTTATTTGACAGAGAGAGACACAGCAGGAGAGGGAACAGAAGAAGGGGGAGTGGGAGAGGAAGAAGCAGGCTTCCTGCCACACAGGGAGCCCGATGCGGGCTCAATCCCAGGACCCTGGGATCATGACCTGAGCCGAAGGCAGATGCTTAACGACTGAGCCGCCCAGATGCCCCAATAAATAAAATATTTTTTCCCAAGATTTTATTTATTTATTTGACACAGAGGGAAAGAGATCATTAGTAGGCAGAGAGGAAGGCAGAGAGGGGGGAGAGGGGGAAGCAGGCTCCCCGCTGAGCAGAGAGCCCGATGCGGGGCTCGATCCCAGGACCCTGAGATCACGATCTGAGTCGAGGGCAGAGGCTTTAACCCACTGAGCCACCCAGGCGCCCCCCAATAAATAAAATCTTAAAAAAAAAAATCTTTGTGAGTTTGAATTAGGTAGATTTCTTTTTTTCTAAGATTTTATGTATTTGAGAGACAGAGTGGGAGGGAGAGGGAGAGAGATTCTGAAGCAGACTCCACACTAAGCACAGAGCCCCATGTGGGGCTCAATCCCATGACTGAGATCATGACCCGACGAGACACCAACAGTTGGGACACTTAACCCACTGAGCCACCCAGGTGCAAAGATTTCTTAGATAAAATACTGAAAGCAAAATGCATGAAAGGCGCAAATTGATAAATTAGGACTTTATTGGGGCACCTGGGTGGCCCAGTCAGTGAAGCGTCTACCTTCTGTTCAGGTCGTGATCCTAGAGTCCTGGGACCAAACCCTGCATCAGGCTCCCTGCTCAGTGGGAAGTTTGCTTCTCCTTCTCCCTCTGCCTGCTACTCCCCCTGCTTGTGTTCTGTCAAATAAATAAATAAAATCTTTAAAAAAAATTTAGGGGGGCTGTGCCTGGGTGGCTCAGATGGTTAGGCGTTTGCCTTCGGCCCAGGTCATGATCTCAGGGTGCTGGGATGGAGCCCTGCATCGAGCTCCCTGCCCAGTGGGAAGTCTGATTCCCCCTCTCTCTCTGCTTGTCTCTCCCTACTTGTGATCTCTCTCTCTCTGTCAAATAAATAAATAAAATCTTAAAAAAAAAAAAATTAGGGGCACCTGGTTTTAGCTGGTTTAGTGGTTTAGCATCTGCCTCCGGCTCAGGTCACGAACCCAGGGTCCTGGGATTGAGCCGCATTGGGCTCCCTGCTCATCGGGAAGCTTTCTTCTCCCTCCCCCTGCCTGCTGCACCCCTTGCTTGCACGCATGCTCTCTGACAAATAAATAAAATCTTTTAAGAATTAAAAACATCTGCTCTTCAAAAAACAGACTATAAGGACGTGAAGGCAGCCACAGCCAGGGACACAGAAAAAAATGTGTAAAACTAAAACAATAAATCACTAAAATGGGAAAACAATTTGAACAGACTGCTTCAGCCAAGGTGCTCAGAGGGCACATAAGCACATAAAAAGACATTCAACATCCCTGTGGTAAAATCATAATGAGATAACACTATTCATATCTAGTAGAGTGGCTAAAATTTAAAAGAATAAAATAAAAATAGGGGCACCTGGGTGGTTGAGTTGGTTAAGTGCCCAACTCTTGGTTTCCGATCAGGTCCTGACTTTAGGGTCCTGAGATCGGGCCCTGCATCAGGCTCCATGCTCAGTGGACACCCCGCTTGAGATCCTTTCCCTCTGCCCCTCACCTGCTCACAGGCATACTCGTTCTCTGTCTCTCTCAAATAAATAATTTTTTTAAAAAAAAGATTTTATTTATTTGACAGAGAGGAGAGAGATCCCAAGTAGACAGAGAGGCAGGCAGAGAGAGAGGGGGAAGCAGGTTCCCTGCTGAGCAGAGAGCCCAATGTGGGGCTCAATCCCAGGATCCTGAGATCATGACCTGAGCCAAAGGCAGAGGCTTTAACCCACTGAGCCACCCAGGCATTCCTGTTGTGGTTTTTTTTTTAGGATTTTATTTATTTATCTGACAGAGAGACAGAGAGAGACACAGCAAGAGAGGGAACACAAGCAAGGGGAGTGGGAGAGGGGGAAGCAGGCTTCCTGTCCAGCAGGGAACCCAACGTGGGCTAGATCCCAGGACTCTGGGATCATGACCTGAGCCAAAGGCACACGCCTAACGACGGAGTCACCTAGGTGCCCCCATACAATAATCTGTATGCGAATATTCATGGTGGTTTTACTCATAATTACCAAAAAACTGGAGAATATGCCTGACATTGTCCAACTAACAAAACCATGGTAGGGCCACGTGACAGAATACTATGCAGCAAGGAAAAGAAACCAACCACTCACTCATGTGGCATGGATGAGTCTCAAGGGCAGATGCCAAGTGAAGGGCGCCTACTCAAACAACTACGTAAGACATAATTCCCTGTGTGTGACATTCTGAAAAAGGCAAGACTTCAGACAGAAGACAGACCAGTGGTTTACAGAGGCTGACAACGGAGAGAGACTGACTAAAAAGGAGCAGGAGGACATTTCGGGGGTGATGGAACTTTTGTTCTATATCTTGACTACGGCAGTGGTTATGTGACCTGTTTGCATTCATCAAAAGTCACAAAGGAGCACCTGGGTGGTTCAGTTGGTTAAGCATCTGACTTGGGTTTGTGTCATGATCTCAGGGCCCTGGGATGGACCAGCCCCACGTTGGGGTCCACGCTCAGGAGTCTGCTTGTCCCTCTGCCCCTTCCCCCACCTCCACTTGTGCTCTCTCTCAAATAAATAAAATCTTAAAAAAAGAAAAGTCAGACAGCTATATACTAAAAAGAGTCAATTTTGGGGCGCCTGGGTGGCTCAGTGGGTTAAAGCCTCTGCTTTTGGCTCAGGTCATGATCTCGGGGTCCTGGGATCGAGCTCAGCATTGGGCTCTCAGAGAGCTCAGCAGGGAGCCTGCTTCCCCCTCTCTCTCTGCCTGCCCCTCTGCCTACTTGTAATCTCTCTCTCTGTCAATAAATAAATAAAATCTTTAAAAAAAATAAAAAGAGTCAATTTTGGGGCGCCTGGGTGGCTCAGTGGGTTAAAGCCTCTGCTTTTGGCTCAGGTCATGATCTCGGGGTCCTGGGATCGAGCTCCGCATCAGGCTCTCAGAGAGCTCAGCAGGGAGCCTGCTCCCCCCCCCCTGCCTGCCCCTCTGCCTACCTGTAATCTCTCTCTGTCAATAAATAAATAAAATCTTTAAAAAAAAAATAAAAAGAGTCAATTTTACTGTGTATGTAAGCTATGTTTCAATAAACTAGATTAAAGCAAACCAAAGAGCTCCTAGGAACTAACAGACATCAGCAAACATTTTTTAAATTCAGTAGAGTCCCCAAACGATAAAACAAGGAAACCTCCCAGAAAGTAGGACAGAAAAACAGAGAGCTAAATAGTAGAGAAAAGATAACTTAACCAGAGGATAGACCCAGGATGTCCGAAAGGACATGAATTACTAAAGAAAGAAAAGAAAAAAAACAAAACAAAACAAAAAAATGATCACCAGAAAGTAACAATTGTGAATAAATCATTCATGACCATTTTCTAGGCAGGAGGAACGAACAGGAGTGTCCAGACTAAAGGGTCCAGAAGTGCCCATCACAATGAATGAAAGAGACATGGACTGATGCACACCACTGGTAAAATCTCTAGAATGCCAAGAATCAAGAAGGGATCCTGAGAGTTCCCAAGGCAGGAAGGGTGATAGTTTCATATAAAGGATCATTAATTAGAGTGGTTCTGGACTTCTCTATGGCAACATGGTGGAGCTACCTAGAATTCTATACCCAAATCATGAGTCAAATGTTAAGTAGGGTCAAATAAAGGCATTTTCTACCCAGGCTTCTCTAAAGAAGTTGTATCTCCAGGGGTGCCCCGGTGGCTCAGTGGGTTAAGCCTCTGCCTTCAGCTCAGGTCATGATCCCAGGGTCCCGGGATCGAGCCCTGCATCGGGCTCTCTGCTCAGCAGGGAGCCTGCTTCCCCCCCCACCCCCTCTGCCTGCCTCTTTGCCTTCTTGTGATCTCTCTCTGTCAAATAAATAAATAAAATCTTAAAAAAAAAAACAAAATTCTATCTCCAGTATATCTCCACGAAAATGAGGGATTAATCAAGAAAGAGAAGACATGGGCCCCAACAAGAGAATTCCTAACAGAACAGCTGGTAATAGTCGTGGAGCAAAAAGTCCATACTGAAGCCAGAGGGTGAAGGCTGTCAGAGTTGGGGGCTCCAGGAGAGGCTCCCTAGTAAAGTGGGACTGATGACCTCAGGCTGACCCTATCAAGATTGTTTGAGGGTGCCTCGGTGCCTCAGTTTCGGTGCCTCAGTTGCTTAAGGGACTGCCTTCGGCTCGGGTCATGATCAAGCTAGTTAAGCTTAAGCCTTAACTCAGGTGCAGGTCATGATCCCAGGGTCCTGGGATGGAGCCCCGCGTCACGCTCCCTGCTCAGCGGGGAGCCTGCTTCCCCCCGCCTGCATACTTGTAATCTCTCTCCCTTCTGTCAAATAAATAAATAAATCTTTAAAAAAATAAATAAATAAAGGCTGGGAAGTCATGGAAGAGGACTCCAGCAACCCAGAGTGGAGAAGCCAATGGAGTACCAGCACTCATTTTTCTCATCCCAGCAGCCATCATTTTGCTGATGGTCTTCTCCAACTACAAACACCCCTCCCCTCCATCTCTCTGCTCACTGCCTAGGGCCCCTCATCTCATTTCACCACCAGGACAAAGCTCTATTTCCCACTAAAGTGCCATACAGAAGGATCTAGCTCTCACGCCCCATTTGTTTGCTTGCACATCGTTCCCAGGACACTTTGCCCTTCCAAACCAAAAAAGCCATTAGGATGTCTCCTAAACAAAAGGGCTCCACCAGCCCAGGATCTCCACCCCGGGTAAATACACTGAACCCAAACCACAGTTATTCTAAAGCACATCAAATTCTTTTATTTTTTAGCACATCAAATTCTTAAGCAGTGTCATTTCCCACCAAAATACCCTAAAGCAGAAGGGAGACAGAAAAATTACTCTTTTCTTGGTTGAGTACGCATATGTGTGCTCACACACGCACACGCACACACACACACACTGCTATTCTTATGTATGTCCAGGAAACAAAGATTATGGTGGGGAGATCTATTTCAGGATTTAATCCCTCCCTTCCACTCAGTAAGTTCTTCCTGGATTCTGACTCAATTATCCCATTTCCTCTATCCATTCTTTGTAGAAACCAAAAACACTCTCGCAATGACCCAGAAATAGGATCTCAAGTCTCACTCTCCCAGACGCCTCTACTGTCCAGCCTACTGCTCCTGACTTGCTGTTTCCCACCTGTAGGTTCTGTCCCCGTCGTGAGGCCGCAAGCGCCCGGCATGGTGCTCAGCAGTTACGGGTCTTACAAACGGACCGATGCAGGGGATGCAAACCCCGGCAAGCCCGGGGGTTGTTCCCTCTAAGGAAAAGAGCTGCAAGTCCTGAACGCATTCTGTTACATGGGCACCCCCTCTCCGGCCCAGCCACTCACCTTGGGCTCACCCTGAGCAGCAAAGCGAGTGCGCAGCACGTCCACGGGGTGCACGGCCAGGGTGGCGGCGCTGGCGGACAGGCCCCCACACACGAAGTGCACGGAGAAGTCGCGGGCATCATACGTGGTGGCTCTGTGCACCAGCTCGGTCAGCAGTTCGAACGACAGAAACTACAAGAGCACGTGACAAAGTCATTCACAACCCCCCCAATTCACCACCACGACCCAGGTGGGGCCCAGTTCTGCAGATGAGGGAACACTCTTCCTGAGCGGTGACACAATACGATAAACATTTAATTTTGTGCAAAGCGCAGATGGCATTTTCCACTCTGGGTAGGGCCAAATATCCAGCGGGTTAGGAAAATAAATGAGAAAAATTTTATATCAGAAAGTTCTACTCAGGGGCGCCTGGGAGGCTCCGGCGGTGAGCCTTTGGCTCAGGTCGCGTGATCCCAGGGTCCTGGGATCGAGCCCCGCATCCTGCTCCTTGCTCTGCGGAGAACCTGCTTCTCCCTCTCCCTCTGCCTGCCACTCTCCCTGCTTGTGCTGTCAACTGAATAATTAAAATCTTTAAAAGAAAAAGAAAAAGAAAGTTCTACTTATTAAGTGCGTTTCCTCGGAGCTGGGAGAGGAAAGCCATTAAATGCCCGGTGGGCACCCCTTCCGTGCGGCTGGCGGTGGCGGTGTTTCACAGACACCCTGCCCTGGAGCACAAATCCTCTCAGGACAATTCCACGTGGTCCACACTGTGCGGTATGAACCCCGGGCAGCTCAAGATGGCTCAGCGTCCCGAGGGCACACGGCTGGGTGTATTCATCACATGGCCGCATCGCGGCGCTGGCTGTAGAGGCACGTCCCCCCAAGAGCGCCTGACCCGAGCCATCGCTGGGGGGGTCACAAGAAAGGCAGGCCAGCGGGGCCCGCTGTGGCTCCAGCTGTCCAGGTGGGAATCCTGAGCTGCTGACTTTGGCTGGGCTCGTTACTCGGGCTTTCCCGGCCTCGTCTTCTGTCGGCAACCCAGGAGCAACGACAGAGCCTCCCACAAAGCACTACCGTGACCGCCATGTGCCCCACACAGGGCCTGGCTCACCACGAACGCCGCACACGGCCCGCTACCACCGCCACGACAACGTACACGTCACCCACGGGGGACTCAGGCAGTGCCGGGGCGTCTGGGGAGGGGCTCAGTCGGTTCAGCGTCCGACTCTTGGTTTCCGCTCAGGTCACGATCTGGGGTTGTGGCATGGAACCCCGAGTCGGGCTCCGCGCTCAGCAGAGAGTCGGCTTGTCCCTCTCCCTCTGCTCTTCCCCCTGCTCGTGCACAGGCTCGCTGTCTCTCAAATAAGGAAATAAAATCTTAAAAAAAAAGAGGGGCTCCTGGGTGGCTCAGTTGGTTGGGTGGCTGCCTTCAGGTCAGGCCATGGTTCTGGAGACCCAGGATTGAGTCCCGCATCAGGCTCCCAGCTCCGTGGGGAGTCTGCTTCTCCCTCTGACCTTCTTCCCTCTCATGCTCTCTCTCACTTTCTCTCTCTCAAATAAATAAAATCTTTAAAAAAAAGAAAAGAAAGAACAAAACTGACGCTGAGCGGCATGAACCTGTGAACAAAAGCTAAGGAGCCTGCATTCTCATCCTGGCCCCTCCACGTCCAGGCTGTGTGGCCTGCGGGAGCTCACTTTCCCTTCTCTGCGATCCATGAAACACCTGTTCGACCTTCCTCACCGTGTTGCTGGCAAGCTCAAAGGAAGTACAGATGTGAAAACGCTATTTTGGAAAATGGAAGGACCTGTATTGCCATTTGCCAAGCCCGCTGGGGGCATGATGTCAGGACAGTCTCCTAAGGGTAACACCTAATTACTATTCAGTTGGCGCTGAGATCCCGCAGCGGGGGGACGGGTGGGAGGGAATGCCCATATGGTACAGCTTGGTCTGACTCTGTCTTCAATTTCAGACTTCAAACTTCATGTAGCGTGTCCCAGTTAAGACAAGTAGAAGTGCGGGGACCGCCTCCTGCTGCCCTAGATAGGCAGGGTCCCTGCAGGCCCCACCTTCCCTGTGCTTCTCTATTGAGCGACACGACCCCAGGACGCTGGCCCACTCCCCTGCCACCTACTTGGACAGCTCCATAGCCTATAGAGAGAAGCTGCGCAGGGACGTGTCCTTTCCAGAATGCCGTGGGGCCTTCCTCCTGCAAAATCTGTCTCCCAGCCTGTAGGATCCCGTGGTATTTTGCACCGGGGTCATTGCGAGACAGACGCTCAATCTGAAGCTAGGAATCAGAATTGAAAAGGTCAGGATGACAGGGGAAGTGTGGGATGAGAAGGAGAAATTTTGAAAATGTAACAAAGGCAACGAAGTGCTTCTCCTTGACAAAATGCCAAGCTCTGGAAACCGCTTTGACAAGAAAGAGAGAACTGGTCCTCCAGCCCATTACATGGGGAAAAAAAGGGGAAAGGGTACCTGGAAACGGATCTTGATGACATCCAAGGGACTGATCATCACCCGAGTGACAAGTCCAGACACAGACCCAGCCACAGCCACCTCAAAACTGGAGATATTCCTGCCATCGGCTTTGGGGTCATAGCCAACCATCCCTGCCTCTGGCCCATACAATGTCCATCAGTTCCAATCTAAAAGCAAGAGACATGGAGTCAACGCCAGAGCAAGTTCTTAGGGTCTCTGTTCACAAGCCACGACCTCAGAGCAGCCCTCCGTGACCATCCCATCTAAAACAGCACCCACATCCCCTTTTAGCTCCTTGCCCTGCTTTATGCCTCTGCATAGCATTTAATATACTGGACATTTATTCTGGACATCTGCTTCTTGCCACTTTCCCCCCCTAGAATGCGAACCTGTAAAGACATGGCCTTGGTCTTATTTGCCCATCTCTGTATTTCCAGTGCCTGGAACAGAGCCCAGCATGGTGAGCGCTCACATTTGTTGACCGAATGAACCAACAGGCTTGGTAGGAAATCATTCACTTCTAGAGATCAGCTTGCTTTCCAAGACACCTGGCTGTATGGCAAACTCCTGCTGGAGGTAAAGTCCCAGGCTGAGCCACGGTGGGAGCAGAGCCCCACGCAGCTGAGCACGGAGGGAGACGTCCGCCACGCAGGCTCCAGGAGCACCCTGTGGGATTCCCCGATAAACCCACATGATCCAAACCCAGCAACTCCTGAGCAACATTCCCTCCCTCCCCACTGTCTGTACACTGCAGGCTCAGCTGCAGCAACGGAGCCGGGCTTTGCTTTGAAATGATGTTCCCTGGCCCATCTGATCCCCGCTGACCTCTTCAACCTCACCCTGGACCGCTCTTCAGCCGCTTCAGTAGGGTAGGCTCTACTCCTGACCAGTTCCCAGAAAGCACTGCCTGAGCTCCTATCTGTCAACCTTGCTTCTTCACCTACTGTTCCCCGTGTCTGAAACGCAGCGGCTCTCCCCCTCCTCCACCCATATACCTCCACTCACTCTTCCGCAGGTGAGCCCCTCCCGTGCACCAGGGCTCAGCTCAGGAGCACCCCTCCCACCCGGGTCGTCCTTATGTCCTCTCTAGCATTCACAGCACTTGCTCCCGGTTGAGAACCACTGTTCTAGAGAAACACTACCATGGGTGTGTAAAATGTCATGAATTACGTCCCTGTTTGTAAAACTGGGTATTACACAAATGCTTATCAATAGAGGGGTGAATAAATACCCTAAGTCACATCCAAGCAAGCCTATGCAGCCATTAAGAACGAGCTAGAGGGGCGCCTGGGTGGCTCAGGGGGTTAAAGCCTCTGCTTTCGGCTCGGGTTGTGATCTCAGGGTCCTGGGATCAAGCCCCGCATCGGGCTCTCTGCTCAGCGGGGAGCCTGCTTCCCCTCCCTCTCTGCCTACTTGTTATCTCTCTGTCAAATAAATAAATCTTAAAAAAAAAAAAAAAAAAAGAACGAGCTAGAGCAATACATTTACTTGAAAAGGTGACCACAATACACTGCAACATGGGAAAAACATTTCAGAACAGTATGTCTAATATAACCCTATTTTTGCAAAAGAAAAACAGCAAGACCTATATACACTCTGTACAGCAGTAGAAAGCCTAGGGAAAAAGTTGGTATCAGCATACACACACTGACAGGTTGGTAAGATTACCTCTGGGGGAAGGGTTGGCAAAGGAAGAAAGAAAATACATCTCTCCCTTTCTTTATACAATTCTATATCCTGTGAATCTGTTACGCCCCACCCCACCCCAAAACAACTAAAACTAAATATAAAATCATTTTAGAAGGGGCCGCAGAGTTAACCTAGTTTTTTTTTTTTTTAAAGATTTTATTTATTTATTTGACAGAGAGAAAGAGATCACAAGTAGGCAGAGAGGCAGGCAGAGGGAGAGAGGGAAGCAGGTTCCCCGCCGAGCAGGGAGACAGATGTGGGGTTCGATCCCAGGACCTCGAGATCATGACCTGAGCCGAAGGCGGAGGCTTAACCCACTGAGACACCCAGGCGCCCCTTAACCTAGTTCTTGAATAACCAATAGTAACAGGAAAGACAGTGTCCACCCAGGGCTGAGCTCCACCCAACCATGGCTTCTTTTTTGCCTCTGGAACTCTGTCTGCCCCACGCCCTCAGCCCCAAACTCACTTTCGTGTATGAAAGTAGTGCTCCAAGCCATCCTTAAAATTAACATGGCATTTCTACATGATTCTGGCAGCAAAGTATTCTAAAATAATATAATTTTTAAAAAGCCTAATGGTGGGGCGCCTGGGTGGCTGAGCAGCCAACTCTTGACCTCAGCTCCGGTCATGATCTCAGGGTCGTGAGATCGAGCCCCACAATGGGCTCTATGCTCCTGGAGGAGTCCACTTGAGATTCTCTCTCTCCCTCTCTCTTGGTTCCTTCTACTCCTGCTCACGTGTGTGTGTGTGTGTGTGTGTGTGTGTGTGTGTGTGCACATGCGCACACACACTCTCTCTCTCTCTTAATAAATAAAATCTTAAGAAAAAGTCTCGTGGTATGAAACCTCCCCACCCCTGCCAGGAATGTGCCCGTTTCTTGGCATCTTCCTCCACACTCTCAAAGGAGGAGATCTGGCCTCTCCCATCACCTTCTGAACTCAGGCTGCTTCTCTCCAGGCACCTGTGAGAAGCAGCTTAAACATGGGGCAGGTGATTGAGAGGCAAAGCCTCTCCAGAGGCTACCCAGGGATGGCCCGGGTCACACTGAGCAGGGCGAGTGCCCTGCCATTAGGGAAGGAATGAGGCATTTCTATCAATAAGCAGCTCTGCACTGGTGGACCTATCAGTAGGCCTGAGTTCAAGTTCTGCCTTTCCCTAGTACACTGGGAGGCTTATTTAACCTGGGTTCTCCTCTCTCCCTTCTGGAAAATGGGAATGATGTCTGCCCTACCTAGCCCAGACTGCTGGGAGGATCATGCAAGACACCTTATGTGGTAAGCTTTGTAAAAAAGGTAAAAGACTAATATAAGTGAAAGGGCTGATTAAACATAGCTGATAGTTACCTTACGTTTTCCACTTGTTCGAATTTCCTTCTTGTACCAGTAAGCCTAAACATGTACCTAAAGAGACAAAATAAAAATGAAGTATGACTGTATATGCGTGATATACGGAATAGGGCACCTAGAGCCCCCGGAGTGAGTGGCAGGGTGGGCGGGTGTGGAAGGGAGTGTGCCTTCGCCAATCCCCTTCTCCTACTGCGGAAGCCCCTGGCGCTGGGCTGTGAGCTCGCGTGCCCGTGCGCCCATGTGTTCAGCCGGGGTTCCCCGCAGACGTCCCCGGGTGTGGACATACGTGCCCAGCTGTGCCTTGGGGCGTTTTCGCCCCAAGTCCGAGAAGACGCCCGCGAACAGGCACCCACGTGTATGGGTGTCCGCACGTGTGCGAGGTTTTGCCCCCTGCGTCCCTGAAGATGCTTCTCAGGTCAGGCGTGACACGTGCGCCAACAGGCCCTGCCCCCCCCCCCCCACGTGAGTGCCGGCGCAGGTGTGCGACCCCCCAGCCCCTGAGCGCTCGGTGAGAAAAGAGAAGGCAGAGGTCACTCACCCGGCACGAAGGGCGCGGCCCCATTCCGCGCGGGTTTCTCTTCCTACCTCCTCACGCAGTCTCACAGCAAAACTAATTGAGCGCGGCAGTAACTGGCGGGCTTCCGGACCAATCACCGCGCAGCTTCCGACGGGGGCTGGACCAATAGTTGTATAGCAATAGATGGGCAACACCTCTTGCAACGTATCACTGGGTAATGTAGTTCACCTCTACTGAGGCCGACCCCGTCATTGGCGCAGAGCCTTCGGGGAAATGTAGTCTCACTATGCGCGCGTGCGCAAGTGTTATTCACGCTTGGGAAGGTGGAGCGTCCCAAAGTACGGATGTGCCCTTGGGAGGTCGCAGCGCTAAGTGGCGCGAGGCTCCTATCATTCTTCGATTAGAGGGAAGTTTGTGTGCACTGAATTTGACCCGCTTTCTTCAAAAGCCTCGTAGTCCTAGAACCCGGATAATCTAAACTTGGGAAAAATGGCAGGAAGTTTAGCTGAAGGCTGGAGGACTTGGGAAAGAGAGTGGATGGGTTTTTGAAACCAGGAAGAGGACGGCAAAAATGTAGAAGTTTGGTTTCCCCCTGGGTTTATTATGCATATTTTCTTATTATAAAATAATATAAAAATACATTACAGACGCTACAGAAAATGTAGAAACGAAGGGGGAAATGACTCATCCCACCGCTCCCACGCCAAGTAGCATCAGTGTTTTGCAGGACAGTATTTCTTCCTGATTTTTTAATCGCATTTTTCCTGTTAGTGCAATCGCTTTGACACACAATTTTAAAACATCATTCCCCCAAATTATTTTGAAATAAATACCAGACATCATATGATTTCACCAGTTAACATTTCAGAATTTATCTTTAAAAGACAAGAATTCCCCTTTTAAAGTATATCCCCCAAACTATCATTCTGCCTCCCCAAAAC
The DNA here is from genome assembly GCA_028533885.1 of Nasua narica. Classification (NCBI taxonomy): domain Eukaryota; kingdom Metazoa; phylum Chordata; class Mammalia; order Carnivora; family Procyonidae; genus Nasua; species Nasua narica. The sequence continues at coordinate 4,732,445 of CM052804.1, read as the reverse complement.
TAATAATTTTCCTGATACCATCAAACATCGAATTAATGTTTACATTTCCCTAATTGGCCTATAAATGTCTTTTTTTTTTTAAGTTTGTCCAATTGAGATCCAGACCATACATTGCAACTGGTCAATATATATCTCAAGTCTTTTCAAATCTATGGTTTCCCTCTTCTTCTCCTTTTTTTTTGCTTGCAATTTCTTCATTTTTTTTCTCATTTCTTTTCCTTTCTTTCTCTATTTATTTGTTTTTTAAGAAAGTAGGTGGTTTGTCGGGTTGAGTTTTCCACAGGCTGGATCTTGCTGACGGTATCTGCATGGAATTGTTTTAATATCTTGCTCTGCCTCCTGTGTTCTCTGCATATTAGTAATCAGATCTAAGTTAGATCTAAGGGGTCTGATCAAATCAGGCTTGATTTCTTTTTTTTTAAACAAGATTACTTACGTGGAATTGCATACCTCAATAAGGAGAATCACAATGTGTGCTTGTCTCTCATTTTGTGGTGTTCGCAGCCATTAATATCATTGCATTGATTAGGGACTGTAAACAGTGACATCACTTTAGCATTTATACTGGAACACCTGTAAGAGGAACATCCCTTCATTGGTTAATTAATTACCTGAGGTACATGTCAGAAAAGAAAGGCAGGATAAACTCGTGACTCTTTATTTTTAGCAGTTTTCAAAGCAATTAACTGGTTCCCTAGTATATTCCAAAGGTTATTGATCAATGAGACTTTTTATTTTATTTTATTTTTATTTTTTATTTTTTTTAAAGATTTTATTTATTTATTTGACGCACAGAGAGAGTGTACACAAGCAGGGGGAGATGCAGGCAGAGGGAGAAGGGGAAGCAGGCTCCCCAATGAGCAAGGAGCCTGACGTGGGGCTCGATTCCAGGACCCGGGGATCACGACCCGAGCCAAAGGCAGACACTTAACCAACTGAGCCACCCAGGCGCCCCAAGACTTTTTATTTTATTATCATTATGACCACAAAACATTCTATTTTGTTTTAATTTTATTTATTTTTAATTTTTTAAAAATAAGCTTTATGCCCAAGATGAGGCTTGAACTCACAACCCTGAGAGCAGGAGTCGCATGCTCTATGGACTGAGCCAGCCAGGTGCCAACATAAAACATATTTTATATCTATCATTATGAACACATGGATTTAAACATTCTCGGGGCATGTGGCTGTCTCAGTCAGTAGAACATGTGACTCTTGATCTTGGGGTTGTGAGTTCAAGCCCCATGCTGGGTGTAGAGTTCACTTAAAAACAATAAAATGGGAGTCCCTGGGTGGCTCAGTAGGTTAAACATCTGCCTTCAGCTCAAGTCATGATCCCAGGGTCCTGGGATCACACCCCAAGTTGGGCTCCCTGCCTAGTGGGGAGCCACTTCTCCCTCTCCCTCTGCCTGCCGCTCCCCCTGCTTGTGCTCCCTGTCTGTCAGATAAATAAATAAAATCTTTAAAAAATAAAATAATTTAACGTGTTTATTCTCTATCAATCCAATACTAACTTTTAGTTAGTATCCTAATCGACACATTTTCCCATCTTTGGCTAGGGGTGCGTGTTCAAGTTGGCACCTGAATCCTTTTTTTTTTTTTTTTAAAGATTTTATTTATTTATTTAACAGAGAGAGAACACAAGCAGGCAGAGAGGCAGGCAGAGGCAGAGAGAGGAGCAGGCTCCCTGCCGAGCAAGGAGCCTGATGCAGGACTCGATCCCAGGACGCTGGGATCATGACCTGAGCCGAAGGCAGCCACTCAACGAACTGAGCCGCCCAGGCGTCCCAGCACCTGAATCCTTTTGACAAAAGGGCTAGTTTTCTCACTTTCAGGTGTAACAAGATGTTCTAGGCTTATCACAATTTTTTAACAGCTTTATTAAGGTTTAATACACATACAATGGACTACATGTATTCAAAGTGAACAATTTTATGTTTTGATGTGTGTGTACATTGCTACACAATAGTGAACACATGTCCGTGACTCCAAAAGATTCCTCATCTTCCTTTACTATCCCACCTTCTTCTTCCCTCTTCCCAGGAAGTCACTGATCTGCTTTCTGTCATCGTAGTTTAGTTTGCCTTTTATAGAATTTTATATAAATGGAATTATAAATGATGTTCTTTTTGTCTGGCTCCTTTCCCTCAGCATAAGAGATTGAGACTCATCCATGTTGTGTGTATCATGCGTTGATTCCTTTTTCTTGCTGAGTAGTATTCCACTGTATGGCTAGACAACAACTTGTTCATCCATTTACCTATTGACGAGTATTTGGGTTGTTTCCAGTTCAGGGCTATGACAAACAAAGCCGCTGTAAATGTTCATTCATAAGTCTTTGTATGGACATCTGCATTAATTTCTCTTGGGTATAGACCTTGGTGTGGAATGACTGGATCGCAGGGTCAGTGTATGTTTAACTGTTTAAGATACTGACAAATTTTTCCGAAGTGATTGTACTGTTTCACTTCTCTGCCTGCAGGATGACGTTTCTAGTTCCTCCACATCCTTGGTGAGGTCATTCTATCCATTTTAACAGATATGGATAGAATCTCATTGTGGTTTTAATTTGCATTTCCCTAGTAACTAAGGTTGAGTACTTTTTGTGTGCTTACTTGCTATCCTTATATCTTCTTAGTGAAGAATTTGCTCAAAATTTCACCCATTTTTAAGTGGATTGCTTTGTCTCTTATTGCTGAATTTTGAGTTTTTCTATTTTCTGGATATAAGCCACTTATCATTATATATGTAGCTTACTATTCTATATGTGGCTTGAAAGACTCATGTCTTTCAAAGAGTAGAAGTTCTTAATTTTATTTATTTATTTATTATTTATTTATTTGACACAGAGAGAGAGAGAGAGATCACAAATAGGCAGAGAGGCAGATAGAGAGATGGGGGGAAGCAGGCTCCCTGCTGAGCAGAGAGCCCGATGCGGGGCTCGATCCCAGGACCCTGAGACCATGACCTGAGCTGAAGGCAGAGGCTTTAACCCACTGAGCCACCCAGGCACCCCTGTCCTATGTTTTTTAATAGAAATTTTGTAGTTTTAGGTTTTACATGTAGGTCTCTGATCCATTGTGGGGTTTTTTTGTTTTGTTTTGTTTTTTTAAGGTACGTTCTAGGCCCAACATGGGGCTTGAACTCATGACCTTAGGATCAAGAGTCACCTTAAGATGCCTGGCTGACTCAGTTGGAAGAATGTGTGACTCTTGATCTCCATGTCCTGGGTTTGAGCCCCACATTGGGTGTAGAGATCATTAAAAAATAAATAAATGAACTTAAAAAAAGAGAGAGAGTTGCATGCTCTACCAACTGGGCCAGCCAGGGACCCCTGGGTTCACTTATGTATGTGTGAGATACGGACTGACATTCTTCTTCCTTTTTTTGGTTTTTGGTTTTTGGGGTTTTCTTTGTTTTTTTGTTTTTACATTAGGCTATTTCATTGTTTCAGCACCAAGAAGTCACTGTTTTTGTTGAAAAGTCTATTTTTTCCCCCTGAATTGCCTTTTGCACCTTTGTTGAAAATCGGTTGTTCATACGTGCACAACATTTTGACTTCTGCTTCTCTTCATTCAACGTAAGTGCTCATAAGCATTGTCCATATGGGAAAAGTTAAAAATGTTAAGGTGGGGGCCCCTGGGTGACTCAGTTGGTTAAGTGTTCGACTCTTGACTCTTGACTTTGTCCGGATCTTGATTTCGGCTCAGGTCTCCATCTCATGTTCCTGAGTTTGAGCCCCTCGTTGATCTTGCTTAGGAAAAAAAAAAAAAAAAAATGGGGCCCCTGGGTGGCTCAGTTGGTTAAGTGTCTGCCTTTGCCTCAGGTCATGATCCCAGGGTCCTGGGACTGAGCCCTGTGTTGAGCTCCCTGCTCAGCAGGAAGCCTGCTTCTCCCTCTCCCTCTACTGCTGCTCCCCCTGCTTGTGCCCTTTCTCTATCTCTCTCTGTCAAATAAAGAAATAAAGAAATTCATTTAAAACAAGAAAAAAAAATGTGTTAAGGTGGCCCACAGTGGACAGAACCAGGTACAGAATTTTGACTTTCTATCTTTCTTGAAAATGTCCCCCACTTTGTCCCCCCTCATCTCCTCTCTCTCTTTGCTTGGACATTGCCTTATTTCTCCATGAAAGCCCAGTCTCTGTGTTGTATCTCCGTTTTCATCAGTTTTGTGGACTGACCACTACCTCTCCCACACAATCTCCTCAACTCGAGGGATCTTTGGTTCTATTTTGTTGTGGACTAGAAGAAGCCCCCATTTTAGAAGAGACCTCCCGATGGTCACCCCACACCTAAGCCAGAAGGACTTTGGCCACTGGCTAATTGGGGAATGAGTTAAACTCAGGGAACCACAGATCATGAGAACTGGAAAGACTCATGGAAATCACTTAGTCCTGCCGGGGCCCAGAGGGGCTAGGCCATGTGCCCAAGGTCCTTCAGGGTCGGATGGCAAATTTCTGGCCCAGCTGAAATGAGATCCGTAGCAGGTGCCAGCTTTCCTGGGCTTGTACCTTGGCTCCAGTGTTTGCATATTTAAAATCTGGTCATTTCATTTTAAGTTAAATATACTAAGTAAGTCCTATCGTGTGAAAAGAGAAACCAGAGAAAAATGTTTCCCGTCAGCTTGAGGAAGTGAATCCTTCTGTGACCTCACCAAAAATTTACCCTGAAGAGACTTATTAAAAGCTTCTTTGGACTTCCCCTGCCTCCTCAGAGGAAGTAAATACCTCCTTGGCCTTGACCAAATAGTGCTGGTATTTATCAGCTGCCTCACCGATGATCTTTTCAATCACAGATGAAAGAATCTCTTACTGCCCAAGTGGGTTGGTCAGCTGCACCATCCAGAAGAGGCCTGAGAGCTAGGAGGTGACTCACTGTGGCTCTCTGGCAAGGTGCTCCTTTCCCTGGGCTGCAGCTTCTCCACCTATGAAAATGGAAGCGTTGGACTATAGGCTGTCCAAGCTTTGCTGCTTCTATACCTCCAGAGGTCTAAAACTATCTGCATTTTTAGTGGCCATCCAAGGGTTCTCAACTTCACCTAATCATCAGGGATGCTTATTTAAAAATGCAGATACCCTCCCCGTAGGGGGGTATCTGATCAAGCAGGTCTAGCATGTGGGCCCAGGAATAAGCATTTTGGTTGGTGGCCCATAATACTTGATGGACATTGAATTAGGGGTGCACATCTTAGCTGATCATCCATGGCTCCCCTTGTTTCTTTCCTCTTTCTTATGACTTGGGATGAGATGAAGGGCCTTTGTGCCCCATCATTTTTTCCCCATCAAATATTGATTGAGGGTCTGGATGGCCAGAGACTGTATTAGATGCTGGGGATGTAGCAATGAATAGGAATGGGGATATAGAAATCAGAATTTCTTCCCTTTTGGAGCTTTCCTTCACGTAGAAATATGTATCTAAGTTTCCTCCATATCTCTCTGTAGCATGATAGTTCACTTCTTTTTAGCGCTAAGTAACCGTCCACTGTCTGGGTGTATCACTCATTCACCTACTGAAGGACATCTTGGTTGTTTTCACGTTTCAGTGATTATGAATAAAGCTTCTGGAAATATCTGCATGTGGGTTTTTGTGTGCATGTAAGTTTCCTTCATTTTTACTTGCTTATTTTTTAAACTTTGGGCTGTAAGTTTGAGAAAATCATGAAAAAGCAACAACTGTTAGAGGGCTCTGAAGGAAGCTCTGACAGGGTATGTGAGGCCAAAGATAGAGGCATGTCTGATCAAGTTCCCTTTTCTGTCCTTTCAGATTTACTCAGCAAATGACTCAAACACCAGTAAATTAACCAAAGGGGGGGAGGTGGGCGGACAAGAAAGAAAGAGGATTCACTGTCCAGTAACTGTCAAGAGCTGATTTCTTATGCATTTCAAGTTTCTTCTGCTGTTCTTCTCAGTAGAGCCAAATGTCAAGAGGCTATCAGGAATGTCAATGTCAACCTAAAAAGAAAGCGTTCCAAGTTTGCTAGAGGGGTCTCTGGGCTTCCGGATTTCTGGTGTTCAGCATTTGGTTCTCTCTGATAAGATCATCCTCCTTCGTGGGTGGCAGCACCTTACCTGTTACTCATTTCTGAGCTCCCCCGAGGTGTTTCCCGGGGTGTCTGTGGGAAGCCGGTCTTCACTCACCACCCGGTGCTCAGAGGGAGAGTGGGTGCAGCTCTTTCATGAAGGAAGGGCTGGTGTGCCCCAGGTCAACTGCAGGCCACCTCTTCCTCCACGACTTCCAATCTCACCAGACTCAAAGATGACTGCATCTGGGACCGTCAAACTCGGATGCACGGTGGACGATAAAAAGATGAACAATCCAATAAACAAATTAGGCAAGAGAGTTGAACAGACATTCCACAAAGAAAGACACAAATGGGTAAGAAGCAAGCAAAAAAAGCACTCAACATCATTAGCTGAAAGGAAGTGCAAATTAAAACCATAATGAAATACCACCACACATCCGCCAGAATGGCTAAAATTTAAAAGACCGATGACACCAAATGTTAGCGTATCTGTGGAGCACCTGGAGCTCCCACACAGCACCAGTGCGATTAAGAAATGGTACAAACACATGAGAAGAGGTCAGGCAGTTTCTTATTAAATTAAATATCTACACACATGTGACCCAACAATCCCACTTCCAGGTTTATCCAAGAGAAGTGAAAACATGTTTATGAAAAGATTGTGTAAGAATGTTCAGTGTGACCCAGACTGGAAAGATCTGAGATGCCCATCAACACAACGTATAGGGAGTAATACATCCACACCATGGACTGCCATTCGGTGATAAAGGGGAAAGAATGACTGAAACCCACCATAAGACGCATGTCTCAAAAACGTCCATGTTTTCTGTTACATTCTGGTCTATTCATCCAAACCTTCTGAGAGCAGAATTAGATCATCCAGAGCTTGTAGTGGAAAAAGAGAAAGTGGTAAGACAGAAACCACCAGGGAAACCGGAGCGGTCCTCATCCTATAAGAGAAAGTCATGTGCTCCTGCCCCCGACCTCCAGCCTCAGCAGTAGCCGTTCCCCTGTAATGCCCTGCCCTTGATCTGGTGGGCACGTTTGCTCCTTCTAGAATTCAACATCCTTTGTGTATACGTGTGTGTGTGTGTGTGTAACTTGACATTTCAACCATTTTTTTAAAGATATTTATTTATTTATTTATTTTTGATTATAAAGCAAGTTTATTTCTGCAGACTAAAAGATTTTATTTTTAAGTAATCTCTACACCCAATGTGGGGCTTGAACTCATGCCCCTGATCAAGACTCACATGCTCTACTGAATAAGCCAGACAGGCTCCCCATATTCAACCATTTTTTTTTAAAAAAAAAAAAGATTTTATTTATGTATTTGAGACAAAGAGAGAGAGAGAAAGCATGAGCAGGGGGAGGGGCAAATGGAGAGGGAGAAGCAGACTCCCAGTTAAGCCTGGAGACCTGTGCGGGGCTTGATCTCACCACCTCATGACCTGAACCGAAATCAAGATTCAGAGGCTTAACTGAAATCAAGCGTCAGAGGCTTAACCGACTGAGCCACCCAGGTGCCCCTACAAGGCAGATGAACCTTGGAAACATTCTGCTACGTGAAAGAAACCAGACACAAAAGGTCAAATATTGTTTGGCTGTACTTATATGAAGTATCTAGAATAGGTAAATCCAAAGACATGGAAAGTAGAGTAAGGGTTTCCAAGGGCCATCAGGAGGAGGGGGATGGGGAATTATTGTGAAATGGATACAGAATATTTCTGTTTGGAGTGATGAAAAACATTTTAGAAATACTGATGGTTGCGCAACATTGCAAATGAAGTGGATGCCACTGAATTCTACACTTAAAAATGGTTGAAAATCAGGGCGCCTCGGTGGCTCAGTTGGTTAAGGGTCTTCTAAAAAGAAAGATTTATTTCTTTGAGTGTGAAAGAATGAGCAGGGGGAGGGGCAGAGGGAGAGAGAGAATGAGAGGGAGAGAAGCAGTCTCCCCACAGAGCACAGCGCTGACATGGGGCTCGATCTCACGACCCCAAGACCACGACCCAAGCCCAACCAACTGAACCAATTATAATAACATAATCATATTGTATTATTAATTATATATATTATATATATTAATTATAATAATATAATTATAATTATAGCATGTAAAAGTTCTTTTATAGAAAAGAACTTCATTCTTGGGCGCCTGGGGGGCTCAGTTGGTTGAGCAACTGCCTTCGGCTCAGGTCATGATCCCGGAGTCCCGGGATCGAGTCCCACATCGGGCTCCCAGCTCCATGGGGAGTCTGCTTCTCCCTCTGACCTTCTCCCTTCTCATGCTCTCTCGCACTCTCTCTCTTTCCTAATAAATAAATAAAATCTTTAAAAAAAAAAAGAACTTCATTCTTTTACATGGCTGAATAATATCCCATTTGCACGTATATACCACATTTGGTTTATGCATTCATCTTTTGATGGCCGTTTGACTTGTTTCCACTTTTTTTTAAAAAAGATTCTATTTATTTATTTGTCAGAGGGAGAGAGAGAGAGAGAGAGCACATGCAGGGGGAGATGCAGGCAGAGGGAAAAGCAAACTACCCCCTGAGCAGGGAGCCCAACATGGGGCTTGATCCCAGGACCCCAGAATCATGACCTGATCTGAAGGCAGATGTTTAACGACTGAGCCACCCAGGCACCCCGTTTTTGTTTTTTTAAAGACTTATTTATTTATTTGAGAAAGAGAGAGAATGCAAGTGGGAAAAGGGGCAGAACGGGAGCGAAAGAGAATCCTCAAGCCGACTCCCGGCTGAGTGTGGAGCCTGATGCAGGGCTTGATCCCAGAACCCTGAGATCATGACCTGAGCCAAAATCAAGAGTCAAACACTTAACCAACTGACGTACCTAGGCGCCCCAGATGTCATATGCTTCTGCATATACAATTTTCTCTTCTTGCCCTCAGCGTCTCTCTGAAGCCTGTGTTTCCCCTCCCCTCCCCTCCCCTTGCTCCCACCCCTGTCCTGAGATAGATCATTGGTCAGCTTCCTCCTCGTGTTTGAGTTCCCTGAAGGTTGGTGTTTGGAGACCTTCCCGAATTCTCTCTGTCTCCATTACCTGGCACAGATCCAAGTCCAAGTGCTCAGTAGTTGGGGCGCCTGGCTGGCTCAGTTAGTAGAGTATGTGACCTTGATCTCGGGGTCATCAGAGTTCTAGCTCCATGTTGGGTATAGAGATCACTTAAAATAAATTTAAAAAGAAAACAAAATGCTCAGTAGTCGATACTGTGGAGTGTAGGGCTCTAGCTCAAAATGAAATGATTTCTGACTCAAAATGAAATGATTTTCCTCTTCCACATCTGCCTGCAGCCCTCAGAAAGTATTTATAGACAGGGGAATGTGGGTGTGGAGGAGAATTATACACGAAGGAGAGTTGAATGGGGAGATACTGTGGGGCATCTTTGGATGTCCTTTTTTTTTTTTGCTCATCTTGGGTGTGTTTGCCCCCCACTCCCGCCCCTTGAACTCTGGAGAAAAAGAGATGTCAGGGAATGTGAGGAATGAGCCGTTGGTAGGCACACATAAACTGCAGGGTATCAGGATTAGAATCAGCCACGAGGGAAGTGACAGAGCCCTACAGGAACAGTGGTTAAATTCGTCAAAGTCCAGGGTAGGCTGTCCAGGGCTGTCTGGCAGCTGTCTTCACAAACTTCCCAGGAGCACAGGGTCCTATTTCACCATGTCAACATCCTAGGTGTGGCCCTCACTGTCTGACCCAAGGCAGCAGCTGGGATTCCAACAACAGGATGGAGGAAGGACTGAAGGAGAAGGGGATTCTGGGAGGCTACCTGGAGTTGTCCCGTGAGACTTTGGCTTGAATCCTATTGGCCAGAACTTGGTCACAGGGCCACACCTAAAGGCTAGAGCGGTGGAGACAAATGGTCTTTATTCTGGCTGGTAATAAAGTAACAAGGTACACATTGAGCATCCTGCTACTCTAGAGGAAAAGAAAAGGATAAAATGGCGGATAGCCAGCCTCTACAGCAGATGGACAGAGAGAAAGATGTATTGAGCAAATACGGTACTTCTAGCATTGTGCTTGACGTTGTATATTTTACTCACTTCTCCCAAAACCCGAGAAGGCAGACACCATATTCCATCATATTGATGAGGAAACAAGGTCAGAGGTGTTGGGTAAGTCACCCAAGGTTACACAACTGTCCAGAGCGAGGACTATAAACTTTGCCATTGACTTGAATGTGGGTGCCCTCCCCCAGCCCTGCCAAACCCAGATGCTGAAGTCCTAACCCCCAGTGTGATGGTCTGAGGAGGTGGGCCCTTAGGGAGAGAATTAGGTCTAGAATGAAGTTATGGGACTGGGGTCTTCATGGTGGATTAGTGCCTTTAAAACCAGAGCTCTCTCTTTCCCACCTTGTGAGGGGACAGGAGGGTGGCAGTGTTTCAGGAAGAGAGCCTTCACCAAGAACCAAATCTGCGATTTGGACCGAATTTGCGATTTTGGACCTGCCAGTCTCTGGTATTTTGTTATAGCAGCCCCAAGTGGACTGAGACAGACTTCAAGGCTCTTCCCACCACATCCAGCTCCCTTGGGAGTCCTAGAGGGTGGAAGGTTGGGACAGAAGGTCAGTTATCTTTTTCTGAAGTGCAGACCAGCTTGCCAGGCCAGGAAAGGCAGCAAGGGCTTGGTGGGGGGGGGGGGGTAGGTAAAGTCATATTTTTAAAATGTATTTGCTCCTTGTTTTCACCTCTTAGGGTAAGGGGTGCGGCTGGAGAGCAAGTGGACAATGTTGTCACTGGTCTGGTCCTAACAGCACTGAGACCGGGACGACTGTGCAAGGAAGAAGTAAAGTTCTGAACCGGACAAGTCCCTTCACACTGCCTCTGGGCGTCCGATCCCTCACCCACCCTATCAGAGGAGGACGGTGGGCTAGAGCAGGGCTCATCCTGTGATAGAATCCTCGGGGAGTTTTGCAAAGGACTTTTTTTTTTCTTACATGTGTATTTCCTACTTTCCCTTTTCTGTGAGGTTCCGGAGTCAGGTTTTAGAGCCAACAATGTTTATTTCTTTTTTTTCTTTTCTTTCTTTTTTTTTTTTTAAAAGATTTTATTTATTTTATTTTAACAGAGAGAGAACACAAGCAGGCAGAGAGGCAGGCAGAGGCAGAGAGAGGAGCAGGCTCCCTGCCGAGCAAGGAGCCTGATGTGGGACTCGATCCCAGGACACTGGGACCATGACCCGAGCCAAAGGCAGCTGCTCAACCAACTGAGCCACCCAGGCATCCCTTTTTTTTCCTTTCTTAAGTAGGCTCCACTCCCAACATGGGACTTGAGCTCACGACCCTGAGATCTAGAGTCACGTGCTCTACCGACTGAGCCAGCCGGGTGCCCCTGTTTATTTCTTTTTAAAGAATTTTGTTGTGCTACGAACACTTAGCATGAGATCTACCCTTTAAAATTTTTCATGCATACAATACAACAATTATTGTTGACTGTAGGTCCCATGTGGCACAGCAGATCTCTAGAACTTCTTCATCTTGCTTAACTGAAACCTAATGGCTGCTGATTAACCACCATTTTAGTCTTTGATTCTGTGAATTTGACTACTTTAAACTCACGTCAGTGGAATCAGGCCGTATTTGTCCTCCCATGACTGACTCGTTTTACTGAGCATAATATCCTCAATGTTCATCCATGTTGTCCCCGTATTGCAGAATTTCCTTCCTTTTTTTTTTTTTAAGATTTCATCTATTTGACAGAGAGAGATCACAAGTAGGCAGAGAGTCAGGCAGAGAGAGAGAGGGGGAAACAGGCTCCCTGTCGAGCAGAGAGCCCGATGAGGGGCTCAATCCCAGGAACCTGAGACCATGACCCGAGCTGAAGGCAGAGGTTTCAACCCATCGAGCCACCCAGGCGCCCCGAATTTCCTTCCTTTTTTAAGGATGAACAGAATTCCAGTGTGTGTGTGTGTGTGTGTGTGTGACATGTCCTTTATCCATTCATCTCTTGATTGACGTTTAGGTTGTTTCTACATCTTGGCTATTGTGACTAGTGCTGCAATGAACATGGGGGTGCTAATGTCTCTATGAGATCCTGATTTCAATATTTTAGATAAATACCCAGAAGTGGGATTGCTGGATCAGAAGGTAGTTCTATTTTTTTTTTTCAAGTAGGCTCCATGCCCAGCATGGAGCCCAACTCAGGGCCTGAGATCAAGACCTGAGTTGAGATCAAACATTGGATTCTTTTTTTTTTCTTTTTAAATACTTTATTTGAGAGAGAGAGAGTGAGAGAGAGAGAAAGCACGAGAGCCGGAAGGGTCAGAGGGAGAAGCAGACTCCCCGCCAAGCAAGGAGCCCGATGTGGGACTCGAACTGGGATCATGACCCAAGCCAAAGGCAGATGCTTAACCGAATGAGTCCAACCCAAGAGCTGGACTCTTAACCAACTGAGCCACTCAGGGCCACCCAGGTTGTATTCCCACCAATAGTACACGAGGGTTCTGATTTCTCCCCATCCTCATAATACTTGCTGCTTTTGCCTTTTTTTTTCTTGATAATAGCCATCCTGACAGATCTGACATTTTGTTCTGGAAAAGGCAACCTCTCCTCACAGGTTACTTTTCTCAGGCTACAAAAGTGTTTGTAATTTTATGGCCAAAAAGCATTTGTAAAAGAACTTGTATCCTTTACTCAGAACAAAATGTTTTGAGCTAAAAAAAAAAAAATGTTTAGAATTTTGTGCAAATCAGATTTTGGCACAGAGGGAGCCAGATTTCATGACCCAGGTCATCAAGCATCTCATTTAGCCCTTCGTCTTGTAGACTCAGTCATTTGCTTATTAAATTAATTCTGTGGGGGGCACCTGGGTGGCTCAGTCAGTTAAGTGTCTGACTCTTGATTTCGGCTCTGGTCATGATCTCGGGGTCATGAGACTGAGCCCTGTGCAGGGTTCCATGCTAGGCATGGAGCGTGCTTAAGACTCTCTCTCTCACCGCTTCTCGGCCTTTTGGCTAAGATCAAGTGAAGATTCTCTCTCTCCTGGGGCGCCTGGGTGGGTCAGTCGTTAAGCATCTGCCTTTGGCTCAGGTTACAATCCCAGGGCCCTGGGATCAAGCCCTGCATTGAGCTCCCTGCTCTGCGGGAAGCCTGCTTCTCCCTCTCCCACTCCCCCTGCTTGTGTTCCCTCTCTCACTCTCTTGCTCTGTCAAATAAAATCTTAAGAAAAAAAAAAGTTTCTTTCTCTCCCTCTGCCCGTAACTCCACACCCCCTCCACTTGCACTCCCTCTCTAATGTAAAAGTAAAATGAAATGAAATAAAAGGAAATAATTCCGTGGGGCCAGTCCCAGTGCAGGGAGATCTAGAAGCAGTGGGAGACCCTTCTCAGAGCTGCCCTAGTTGTGGACACAATTTTGTCCCTATGAGACCAACTGCCAAGCCACTTCAAAGAGTCCAGGAATTCAGTAGGAAAGTGAGATCAAAACCTGTATCAAGAAATCAGTACCTTCCCATATACAAACACCCAGCAGTGAGATGGCATGACCGAAGAGGTCTGATTTCCAATGTCAACAAGAGATAAAATATCTGGGAATAAACATCACAGGAAAACATGCAAATCCTCCCCGAGGAAAACTCTGAAACATTCCCAAAGGACATGAAACTGAAAAAAATGTGCTGCATTCTTGGAAAGGGAAACTGACCATCATAAAGATGTCAATTCTTCTAAAGGTAGTTTATAAACTGAACATGATCCAAATAAAAACATCCAAAACCTTTTTTTTTTCCCCCTAGAACTAGAAAATCTGAAGTTTACACTGAGAGCACGAAGAAGCAGAAGAGCTAGGAGAACTCTCCAAGGGAGAGAGGTAGGGGAAGAGCGGCCCCTCAGACACCCAAACCTTCTGGGAAGCCGCAGGAATGAGCGTGGCGGGCATGCCCAGCGACGGGACCTCACCGTATTGGAAACTCAGTGTGTAAATGCATCCTTTCAAATCTGAGAGCTGACAATGCACCTATTTTTTCTTTCTTTCTTTTTTTTTTAAGATTTATTTATTTGCTTTGGAGAGAGCGAGGGAGCGAGGGAGCGCAGGGGGCAGGGGATAAAGAGAATCTCCGGTAGACTCCCTGCTAAGTGCAGAGCCCAACATGGGGCTCGATCTCACGACCCTGAGATCATGACTTGAGCCAAAAATTAAGAGCTGGATGCTTAATGGACGGAGCCACCCAGGTGCCCCTGACAATGGACCTTTTAATAAACAGTATTTGGACAACTGGGGAGCTTTCTGGAAAAAGACAGCTGGGTCTGACCTCCCAAGGATCACCAGGGTAGCCTTCAATGGGTCAAAGGCTGAATCATAGAAGAATGAAAATATGGATGAATTCCTTTGCCCTCAACGGGAATGGGAGCTGTGGGCGGGCACAGGGCGGATCGGGAGAGGCCCGGCACGTGTGCATGGATTACCAGGTTTGGGGGCTGGCAGCGAGGAGCCCGGAGTATCCTGGGCAAACCTCACAGAGTTTAGGGAACTAGGTTTCTTGAGGTTTAGAAAGGTAACTTGTGTAAGATTACCTCCTGGTTGCTCCCAAAGCACAGGAGGCAAGCTGTCCAAGGCGACCTGAGGTCTGGGTCCTAACTATGGCTGTGACTGCAGGTAAGAACGGCCACCAGGTGGTGACTGAAGAGGGGCGCTGGGCTTGGGGATGGTGGGAGGGCGGGGCAAGGAGGGGGTCTGCCTTCAGGGAGCGACCCACCAGCTGGAGCAAAGGCAGGCATTTGGGGTTTTGAGACCGTGGCAGAGCAGGAAGAGCTCCCTGGAAGCTGGTTAGGAAAGGCTTGTCGGAGGGTGTGGGGTGTATGCATTCAGTGCATAGAGTCAGGCTGAGGCTAAGTAGATGGCAGAGAGGGACAGAGCCCTTGGCCTTGGATCAGAGAGAGAAGTGGATGCTGGCTTACTCTCAGAAGGGATGTAGGGGGCCAAAGAATTAGAGACTTGGCCCATAGAACCAGGCTCGGGCTATAAAAGGCCTTGAATGCCAAGATCATAATCAGTATCGGTCCCAGGGCACCTAATAGTTTGAAAACTCCTACACACAATCACCTTGGATTCTCAGGCCAATCTGGTGACATTGGCTTTTTTTTTTTTTTTTAAAGATTTTATTTATTTATTTGAGAGAGAGGGAGAGAGAGCTTGAGAGCCTGAGCCGGGGGAGCGGTGGAGGGAGAGGCAGATTCCCCCGCTGAGCAGAGAGCCTGATGGGGGCTCAATCCCAGGACCCTGGGATCGTGACCTGAGCCGAAGGCAGACGCTTAACTGACTGAGCCCCCCAGGCGCCCCTGCTGAGGTTCCTTTACACCAGCATCCGGACACCATGCTGGACTGGCTTCCAGCCCACCCGTCTCCTAACACTGGGCCTCCTGCTGTGTGCGTGCAGCCTACTCGCCCCTCCCAAGACAGCCTCCCCCAGCACCCGGCTCAAGTTCCATCTGCCTATTCCCCACACCAACCTTGAACTTCTCCTGCACTGGCTTGCATGCCTTCAGGGGGGTCGCTTAGAAGGCAGCGCAGAAGCCTGAAGTGGGGTAATTTCCAGCTTCGGGCTGACTGAGAGCGGGAGTGGAAATGGGAAAGGAAATGGGCTCCCCCCAGCCTCTAGCTGGAGGGGTAAGTGCGTGCCACCGGCTCGAGGCAGAAGAGAACACCACGCGCCCCAGAAACCCAGACTGCAGAAATGGCTCCCAGGAGTGCTCAACAGTGAGAGGGAGGAAACACCAGAGGGGCACCCAGTGCCCTTTGATTCCCTAGCAGAGGACAGGACAGGGGAGGAGCGAGAGCAGGGCTGAGGCCTGCCCCCTTCATGCTTCAGGGCACCTGCACAAGCCCAGAGCAGACGCACCAGTCGTCTCGTTGGAGGCCCATCAGACTCGAGAGCTGCAGCGACCCTGCTTTCTAAACTGGAGTTCTGGGTACATCTGACAAGGGCATGCAGTGTTTAAAAATCAAACTGTCCTTGGAGACCTAAGACCAGTGTTGCTTATCGGATGGGCCAGAATCAAGTCTTGAAAGGCTGTGTTAGTAATATCTTTAAGTTTTTAATTCCAGTTAACATACAGGTTACATTAGTTTCAAGTAATATCTTTCAGATGGGAGATAGTATGCCTTTTAAACTAAGGATGTTAGGGTGCCTGGGTGGCTCAGTCAGTTGGGCATCCGGCTCTTTTCTTTTTTTTTAAAAGATTTTATTTATTTATTTGAGAGACAGAGAAAGTGAGAGAGAGCATGAGAGGAGAGAAGGTTAGAGGAAGAAGTAGACTCCCGGTGGAGCTGGGAGCCCGATGTGGGACTCGATCCTGGAACTCAAGGATCATGACCTGAGCCGAAGGCAGTTGCTCAACCAACTGAGCCCCCAGGCGCCCTGGGCATCCGACTCTTGATTTGGGCTCAGGTCATGCTCTCAGGGTTGTCGGATCGAGCCTCGCCTTGGGCTCTGAGCCCCGTGTCTGGCTCAGTGCTCAGTGCGGAGTCCGCTTGGGATTTTCTCTTTCTCTCTCCCTCTGCTCCTCCCCAGCCCCCGCTCATGCTCTCTCTCTAAAAAAAAAAATCTTAAAAAAAAATAATGATGTAGGGGCGCCTGGGTGGCTCAGTAGGTTAAAGCCATGACTCTGCCTTCGGCTCGGGTCATGATCTCGGGGTCCTGGGATCGATCCCCCCCCCCCTGCTCAGCGGGGAGCCTGCTTCCCCCTCTCCGTCTGCCTGCCTCTCTGCCTACTTGTGATCTCGGTCTGTCGAGTAAACAAATAAAATCTTAAAAAAAAAATGATGTCAATAGTAAAAGAGAATATTGTGCAGTGATAGAAAAAAATAATCTGAAGATTATTTCAGATTACGACGATAGCAAAAAGTCACACATAGCAGAATCTGGCCACGGACTGGGGAGTGTTTTGTTCTAATCAGTAATCTCGTCTAATTTTAATGAAAGTCCCACATGTCTGGGAACACTTGGCTGGCTTGATCTCGGGGTTGTGAGTTCAAGCCCCACACTGGGTGTAGAGATTACTTAAAAATAAAATCTTTAGGGGTGGAGCACCTGGGTGGCTCAGCTGGTTAAGCGCCCGACTCTTGATTTCAGCTCAGGTCATGATCTCAAGGTCCTGGGACCAAGGCCCTTGGCTGGACTCAATGCTGAGCAGGGAGTCTGCTTCCGATTCTTTCCTTCCTCCTCTCTCTCCAAAACAAACATTAAATATTTTTTAAAAAATCTTTAGAGGCACCTGGGTGGCTCAGTTGGTTAAGTGACTGACTTGATTTCGGCTCAGGTCATGATGATCTCAGGTGGTGGGACTGAACCCCATGCTGGGCTCTGCTCTGTGCCGGGCAAGGAGCCTGCTTAAGCTTCTCTCTTCCTCTGCCCCCCAACCATCCTCCATGCACATGTTCCTACTCTTGCTAAAGAAAAAAGAAAAAAAGAAAAAAATCTCCATGTCCCATTATAAAAAAAACAAAAACCCGCACCTCAGGATGTCAGTTTTAAATGTTTTACAAGTAGCGTCTGGAAGGCTCTGAGTAGTAAGTGGGTGAGCCAACAGCACTACCGTCTAGTACTTACATATCCGTGCTGTTGGCTCCCAGAATTCTTCTTCCTTCCTGAACAGCGATGGACAGCCTAAGCTACAATGCTAGTTCAGGATTTTGATGTCGGCCGTCTTGGGTAGTAAGCACAGGACTCATTTGCCTCAGGCCTCCAGCTGGAGGGACAGGCCTATGGCCCCTGGGACTAAGTTTAAGAATCCCCCAATGAACACACTCTCCAAGAACATACACAGTATCTCCTTGTGCTTCAATATAAAATAGAGCTCAGGCCTGGAGAATCTGCATTTCATGGAAGTACAGGGTCTTAGGAATGAAAATGTTTCCGAGGTCCCCAGATACAGTTCTACTTTCATTTTCCCCAGTCATCCAGCCACTACGGGAAAGCAGAGTTCAGCCTGAAGACCCCCACACCGTCAGCAGGTCAAGACTGCTTGCGCCCCTTGCCTTAACCCCTTTCCAACATGTGACTGTTAGTGCCTCACCCACCAGGCTGGAGAACCGGAAGGTGGGGTCTGGGGCCGCTGATGGCCGTGGAGCCCTGGGTAGGAGTGGTCTAGAAGATGAGTCTGTTACAAACTCCCAGGTCCGTGGGCAGGCACACCCGAGCCCCAGCTGCTGTAGGCCACCGAGGTGGGCGCAGGAAGAGGGAGCCTCAAGGCCACTTACCCAGCTGCACGTCTTAGTCGTCAACTGCAGATGAACTTTCCACGGTGGAGTCCTCCCCCGAGGTGCTCCCACCGAGCTGCCTTCCCAGGAATTACAGATCTGTGGTGCAAGAGGATAAAATCACCAAGCCTCTGACCCAACTGCGAAAGCATCAACCTTCCCATTCATTACGGTGCTGCTCTGAGGCCAGGAGTCAAATAGAGCAAAAAGTCTCAACGAGGCGGCCACTGCCTCAAGTTTTCACTGAAATGACCGCACTCTGGAAGCATGTGCTCAGCCTTGGAGTAGCTCATAGGTGGTCTGTGAGACCGGCAGCATCCAGCGGGATGGCGCGGGGTCAAGATCCCGCTCAGCGAGGTCACTGCAGAAAAGCAGAGAAGTGGAAACCTCCGCCAAGCAGGGGAGCCGCAGATGAGGTAGCACGCTGCACTCTACGAATCGGACCAAGAACTAAGTGGACATTCCTTGGGTTTAGTTTCTGTTCACGCTCTCCCCAAACGGCACTTGTCTGGTCTGCGCCAGCCAGGGTGGCGTGGTCGGGCCCGGCCTCAGCCCACTGCGGCCAGCGGGGCAAGGAACATGCTGGAGCCACTCGGCACATGGACGCTGCTTCCAAGGCCACTCTGTGCTTCTGTCCTTCATTTGGGGGGGGAGGGCGGGGAGAGGAGAACCAAGCAAGCCTGCGACCTCGACCACCATCTCCCGGCACCTGCGGGCGGGGGCTGGGCACCCACACTGTGAACAAGCCCCGAGGGATTCCGATGAGCGGCCGAGTGTGGGCCTGGGGACTCCAGGGGCCCAGCGAGATCCACGTGCACCCCCAAGGAGCTAGGCGACCCGGAAAATAGGACACGAGAGTTCGGCCCAACACCTGACATGGCTTTTAGATATTTAAGTAAGGCGAGGGGGCGGAAAAAAAGAGAAAAGATACAGAGTGAAGAATTCATTGTATGTTTATTATTCACAGTTAATCACTACCTACCAAATGCTATCCGCAGAGTTAAGGATTAAGTACATAGGTCTTTTTATTTAAACACTGATTTTTTTTTTAAATATATACACACAAAACTTAGTTTAGCAAGGCTTCATGATATACACCAATTCCAAAATAAAACAATCAAATGGTCCAGGTGTAGAATGCCAGAGATTCCTTTTATCATCACCGAGGAAAGAAGCTACTGGAAAGGGAGAGAGGGGGCGGGTGCTCTGACCAGAAGAGCAGCTGCCTCCGGGGCCTGAGAACTCCAGGCTGAGTCCGGCTCCATAACCAGAGTCCGGGGAGACTCCAATCGACCGCTTCAGAACCCAAAGGCCGCCCCCAACTCTGGGGGAGCCCCGTCTTTGTTGCGGGTAGGGGATCGGGAGGAGAAAGTTCACAGGCACGTCACTACGAGGGACAAGCAGCTGACAAGGCGGACAGAGGGAGCTCTGCGATGGCCTCGGCCTTCCTACATTTCCCACTCGTCCTTCCCCAACTGTCCCTGCTTTACGGAGACACACTTCCTGGGGGGAAGGGTGGAGCAGCTACAGACAGAGCCCGCTGCGAACGGAGCCTCGAAAACCCGGCTGCCCTCCTGCTCACCTGGGCAGGCCAGGCGGGGGACACAGAAGATGAAAGCCACGAGTGGATACCTCGGATTTTCAGAGCAAGAAACACAAAAGCTCTCGGGTCCCACCCCAGTGTGGGGACGCAGTGTAGAACCTGATGGGTCACGGAGCCATAGCTGAAGTCCCTTAGGCTTTCCTGTGTTTGAAACTTGCAGGCTCCAGGGTGTTTTCTCTGGGGGGCGCTGGAGCTGAGGAGGGGCAGACAACAGCCCGGATGGCAAGGTCAAAGACACTGACCGCCCCCTGCAGCCCGATCCAGTCCGAGGTGGGAAGAGCTGGAGCGTCTCCTTCCCCAGCAGCTGCCAGCACTGCAGCCACGGCGGACTCCAGAGGGCTGACAAACGTTAAAGCTGAACCTTCAAGACTCGCGGCTGAGAGTGGCTGAGAACAGGTAGGACGCCCACACCCCCCTACCTGTGCTGGTCTCCGCTCCTCGACCCCGCTCTCCCCTCCCCCGGGGAGGGCTATGTACACCGAGTAGGAGACAACTTGGCTGAAAAAGCTCTGGACTGTCTTTAACTTATTTTAAAACAAATAATAATAATAAAAAAAAACACCACTCATAAGCAACTCTTGAAATAAAGAAAAAGGCACTAGGAAAAAATCAACATGCTCAATAATACCATGTGGAAGGGAAAACAATGTAGAAAAGAGACAAAGGTTTTTAGTTTGACTTTGCTCAGGAAGCCATGAGGGGTAACAGTCCTTCCTTTTGCCCCTGCTCCATTTCCAACTTTGTCACAAGACGCTGGCGGCTGGGGGCTGCCCCCTCGTCTGGCAGAAGCTGACCAGCGAGGGCCGCCGGCCGGCCACTCTCTCCTGTGTGCATGAGGAACCCAGCCACGGCTGTCCTTCCTTCAGTCACTCCGGCCACAACAGACATTTTGCATAGAGAAAATACCAGCCCGCTTGGTTTCTTTTCTTTTATTATTGGCATCAGCTAGGACTATATGTGGTATTAGACGTCATGCACTGATGGGACAGAAGAGGAAAAGGATGAAAAAGAGGACAAAGGAAAAACAGGAGCAGCGGTGAAAATTTGTAATAAAAACTCTTTTCTTAATTTATAGGTAAGTTTTGGCATTTTTATATCCAACGCCCCCTCCCACCCCTCCCAAAGTTCCAACCAAAGTGAGAGGGTCACCAGGTGACCCAGACAGGTGTTCTGAGCTCCCTCACAGGCTGCTGTTAAGGCAGCTCGCGGGTTTAATTCTTTTGTGTTTTAAATTTTTCACTTTCTTTAAATAATCTCTTCTTGGTTCTTAGACGTTCCGGTTCACAGGGGTGACGTAATTGCGGGGAAACATGCCGGTCTGCCCGTGGCAGGCCCCCTTCCACCAGTTGGGGTCTGAGTTATCCATGACGTGGATAAAGTCTCCCCGACGGAATCCCAGCTCTCCATCCTCCTGGGGATCAAAGTCAAAGAGGGCCTGGACGTACGTCGGTTGCTGCAGAAGAGGGGCAGGGAGAGAACATCCGCTGGGTCTCGGCTCATGGCCAGCCCCCTGCTGGGCGGGACTGGTCACAAGGGCGCCACAGGCGTGTGCCGACTCCTCTGTGTCTCCCGAGACAACCTCCCATTCTCCCCCCGCACCGTTTACCCTTCCAGGTTCTCGGTCTACTCTACGTGGGAGCTGGGTACGTTCCCCACGGCTCCCAACAGGCTAGAACGAGCCAGGGCACGTCTGGCCACGGCGGCCAGCGCGCCACAGCATGGAAGCGAGCGCTGCATGTCAGGGAAGGACCTGGGAAGCGGCAGTCAGCCTCTGGTTTACAACCCCAGGCTTTGAAAAGGCTTCAGTTCCCATCGGTTTATTGCTTATAAAGTCCTTCAGGTTTTACAGAGTCAAAAGGTCAAGCGCTTGACTACAGTAAGGTGGCGCTCCCCCTAACACAGGACTGGGGCTTCAGGCACAGGAAGACAGGAGTGAGAGTGGACTCCGGTCCCTCACAAGCAAGGTTTTCGTCCTCACTCGCTTCTAACGATACGGTATCGGAGGGTGTTAAAGACCGTTTTCCCACAGAGACATAGGTGGTAACTGGCAACATGCCGCCTCAGAAAGGCAGCCTCTGGAAAAGGCAAAGCCATTTTGTTCCAAACTATACACCTTTAACACAAACGACAGGTACTATTTTGAATAGTGAGCACAGGAGCCCCACAAGGAATCCTTTGAAAAGGTACCTGCCTGCCTTGAGGAGCTATTCTTAATTGCTGGAAATGATCCCAATCTCTCTTAGGAGGCTCACCTGTGGCACCTGTTCTATGTCCCGGAGGAATATCTGCTGGTTCCTGGAGACGGATGTAGATCTGTGATAATCTACCAGCTCGTTCAGAGAATTGAATTTCACCACCCAGAGGAAATACTTTCCAGCTCCATCTCGGAGCACCTTGAAGTGCTGCACATCATTTCCAAACCTGCGGAGGGCAGGGAACACACGCGAGAACAGGTCAGAGGGCTCTGTCCAGCCTACCTGGGGGCCACGCGTCCATGAGAGCAAGGAGGCGTCCTGTGAGAACCAGGATTCTGGCAACACTTCTCACAGCCTGAGGGGCCCTGGAGGGCAGCACAACCCGACTCCCCGGCTGGAGTTCGGATACCGGGTGCCCCCGAGACCCCGCCCGTGGACTGATGATTACCAGTGACAAGAGGAAGAATCCTTGCCACTGAGGGAAACCCTGACCATCAGGTTAATTCTGAAGATGTCTGTAAAACAGAGAATGTCCTAACCTGAGCCATGCGGCCACGTGCCCCGCACTGCACCAAATCAAAGAGTCTCAGTCACGGAGGAGTGTGACTTCATTAACTTTTCAAGCAAGAAACAAATAAACCAAACCAAACAAACACCCATTAAAACCTTACGTGATATTTAAAGACTATAAGGGGTGGGATAAGAAGGAGAGAGAGGGACTGGACATACTTTCAACAGCTCTCTTGTAACTGGGGGTATAGATCAAGCTTTCCACGTACGGATTTTAGATCTACTCATGGCAAAAGATCTCAGAATGGAACATCGTGGGCCAATAAATACAAGAGGCCGAGGCACCCGGTGCCCCGAGAGCCTTCTCGATCACGGGGTAACATGCACTCCTTACGCCGGCCCGTAGAAGTGGGAGCAGACCACCCCCGACCACAGTGAGATGCGGCTGCGTCACCAGCCCCATGAGGCTCTGCCTGTCCCGCTCACTGCTGGGTCCTTGACGCGGACACCAGTACCCATCCCTCCAACAGCACTCTGTGAAGATCTGTAAATGAAGGACTCGGTCTCCCCTCTCCTTCAGTCGTAAAGGGGGAAAGAAATGAAAAACTTCTTAAAAACAACCCAGTAGGTGGCAGCACTGGGCTTCAAGTAGGAGATCCCAAGGGTTCAGAACTGGTGGTGCTTTTTTGTGAGACAACGCGTCTGTGGTGAGGAGGGAAGACACATCCCAGCCCCGCGTCTGGCTCCCCAGAAGCCCACTCCCACGGGTGGGATGTGGGCAGTTTCCATGAGGTACACAGGGTCCCAGACAATGACCTGTTAACTCCTGTGGTGTTTTCCATCACTGACTGGCGTCTCCAAACTAGAGAAACCGTTTAGAGACTGGATTCTTGAACCTCCTTTGAGAAGATCTTTGTGTTGTTAAAGGTGGCAATGACATCTGTTTCAAATTTTATTTCTAAAACAATAAATGCATGGACTCTTTCAAGTTTTTATTTGATAAAATGGAATGGTCTGGGAGCTCGCCAGCAGCTACCCCATGAGTGCAGTGATTGGTGGCACTCAAGGCCGCCCCTGGCTGCTGCCCGCCGCGGTGGCGTTGGCCGTCAGTCAACTAACCTAAGAGTAACTGCTTGTGCTCCTCGTTCTGGACTGTTTTCCACTCAGGTCAGTATAAAATGTAAGGAAAACAGAGGACAAAACACAAGCTAGCAAGAAGCATTAAGATCATAATTCCACCTCAAGATGCTCTTCCCCGAGACCCTCACATGTTTAATCGAGCGCATCAGGAAGCCGCCGTTGCTATGCACGCTGTTGGGGACAGGGGGGACCTCTGTTACCTGCCATGTGGTTTTGCTGTGAGCCTACGCCTACTGTAAAAAAATGAAGTCTATTAAAAAAAAGTCATTGTTAGAAGAGGAAAACTCTGATAATAATTAGATCCAGTTTGATTTTTTTCATGCTGCGACTAAAATTTCACTTCTAGTGGACACACATCTGTGTGGTGGTGTGAGTATGGCCTGAAACCACCTCCAATACTTTCATCGAGAAAAAGAACAAAAAAATTAAGTTTAAATCTACATTTCAAAAAACTGGTCCATATTAGGACCATACACTGGTCCTAATATGAAACAAGATATTCAGTTAATTTTGAAAACTGAAAAATCTTTACATTGTGCGCAAATGGCAAATAAACTATCTTATGGTCTTCATTTAAAAATAATCAGTGTAATCTATAACAGTGATCTAAGTCCCTCCTCCTCTGCCTTCAAGTTTTTATTTATATTCTAGTTAGTTAGCATATAGCAGAATATTAGTTTCAGGAGAATTTAGTGATTCATTCCTTACGTATAACACCCAGCGATCTGAGTTTTTAACCTAATCATGTTGTCACATAAATGATGGCGTGATTTGTAAGACTGCCAGGGGAGGGGTTCCTGTGGTAATATATCAACTAGAAAGGACTGAGTCAAAACATACATGGAAATGACAATTTGATTAAAAACCCTTATTTCACAGATGAGAAGTGATCTGCTTGAAATCCTCAAAGTTCCAACTCAGGTTCTCCACAATTCCTAGGATGGTAAACTCCCTGCCTTCCCCATTCCCCCTGCTTACCAGCTTCTCTGCACATTTTACCACTGGGGAAAGCAACCCCCCGCCCCCAACCCTTGTGGTAACCTTTTAAAGTTAAATTGAGAGGCCCAGGATGAAGTTGGAGGATTTAAGCCAGACATCTGGAAGAGGTGCCCAAAGCCAGCTAAAAGGGTGATCAGTCACACTGACAGAGAGGGCAGCAGGGATCCCCCAGAGGCCAAAAGAGGAAAGAGGTGTGTGCGTGTAGGGCACAGTGGAGGGGTGGGGGGAAGAGGGAAAACGTGCTGCTACTTCAGTCTACCAACTGAAGACTATTTCCACACAGGAACCTAAACTCAGTACTGGAAGAAATAATTTTTAAGAGGAGCCAGAAATTACTATTTTAATGTAAAATATTCTGCTTTGGTAAACCACTATTTAGGCTAAACCTCTACCGGTTGCCAACCTTTGTATACGTAGCCAGACACACAATTCCGATCAGCAGGGAGAGGCCTCCGGGGACCAGAGCGGGAAGTACTTACTTGACAGAGAGGGAGAAGTCCCCGGGGGCACTCTCACTCTCTCGGATGAGAAAGGCCCCGTCATGCCGCTGTTTGCTAAGCATTTCTTCTGCCTTGGCTCTGGGGATTTTGCCAAAAAACCACCTAAGGAAGGAAGACAAGCCAGTCAACATCTGCTTCCCCACAAAGAGACGGGATATCCAGCCTCCAAAATGGGAGTAACAGAACACTTCTTGCCAAAGGAAGGGGCCTCCCTCTTTACCCTCCAGTGTCAACATGTCCCACAAAGCCACTCAGTTGCCTTCTCTCCTGAGACGCGGACCATCTCCCTTCAAATGCCTTTACTCTACCCTACTCTCCAGAAAGTGACTCATGAGGCATGACTGTGGGCCACTCATGCGGCATGACTGTGGGCTTCTTAAAGAGGAAGACACTTAAAGCTGGGCCTTCTGGGCCAAAGCCCAGCAGGCTTCCTACTGACTCAGGGCACTGGGGAAAGCCCAGGTCTATCAATATGAAGCATCAGAAGAACCACGTGAGAAAGACAGGCCTCTTCTCGCAGCCATTTGACAAGGCTGAAGCTTTGCTACAGTGGGATTAAAGGAAATGGAGGTGGGAAACGGGAAGGCCCTGAAACTGGAGATGGGGCTACTTCTTGTAACAGCCCAAGGTGAAGAGGTTCAGGCCCTGAGAGAGCAGCCTCTGCTGTCGCAAAGGCAGGCATTCCTCTCGAGGCCTCTCTCCGCCATCACGGCTCGGAGCTCCCAGGAGCCAGCAGGAGCATCAGAGTTTACCCGATGCAGAGGCAGCTGGTTGCAACACTTGGTTTTTCATTTGGAGCAGGTTATACATTCTTCTGCTCCCAGTGTGAATTCACTTTGGCCATAAGAAAAAGTGGGTGAGGGGCGCCTAGGTGGTTCAGTGGGTTAAAGCCTCTGCCTTCGGCTCAGGTCATGATCTCAGGGTCCTGGGATTGAGCCCTGCATTGGGCTTTCTGCTCAGAAGGGAGCCTGCTTCCCCATCTCTCTCTGCCTGCCTCTCTGCCTACTTGTCATCTCTTTCTCTGTCAAATAAATAAATAAATAAATTAAAAAAAAATCTTAAAAAAAAAAAAAGAAATAGTGGGTGAATTCATGCAAAACTATGGGTGCAAGTGGCCTGTGGAGGAGGAGGAGTGAGAAGACGAGGAGGAGGGGTGAAAAAAGCTTAAAGTCATAGCTGCCTATTTCACATGAAAACCATCACCAATTAGGATGGGTGAACTGTGAAAACAATATTCTCCCTTCAAATCTGTCTTTAAGTGTTGTTATTTTTTAAAAAGCAATGATATTACTTATAGCTAATAAAGACCTATCTGGGGCACCTGGGTGGCTCAGTCGGTTAAGTTTCTGCCTTCGGCTCAGGTTCTGATCCCAGAGTCCTGGGATCAAGCCCCATGTCGGGCTCCCTGCTTAGAGAAGAGTCTGCTTCCCCCCTCTCCCTCTACCCGCCCCCCTCCCCCCGGTTGTGCTCTCTCTCATGTGCTCTGTCTCAAATAAATAAAATCTTAAAAAAGACCTACGTGCTTCATCAGACTCTTTACATGGTAACGAACATTCATTACATATGCAAACTGTAATAACAAAGCTACCAAATAGTCCATTAAAGTAATAAATCTTATATATCTATCTTACAAGCAACTGCATTGCAAGGAATCTTTAAAATAATAGACTATACTAAAATTCAAACATGGGGTGCCTGGGTGGCTCCGTCAGTTAAGTGTGCTACTCTTGGTTGCGGCTCAGCATTGTGAGATTGAGTCCCAGGTCCTCACATCTGGGTCTGTGCTCAGCAGGGAGTCTGCTCCCTGCCCCTGCACATTCTCTTTCTGAATCAATCAGTCAATAAATCTAAAAAAAAAAAAAAAAGACAAAACCTCAAACAGAAAGATGTGAGCTCCTAGTTAGATCAACTCAGAAGCTTCCATTAATTGGATTAATTTTTAAACATTCTTAAATCTACCTTCTTGTGTCTTTCTCACTTTGAGTACTACAATGCCAGGCTGCTTAGCAGCTGCTAGGATCTAGCTGCTAGAAATAACCCAAAGGTAAGTCCTCCAGTGCCTGGAAGTCAGGCCACATAAGAGAAATTATGTATCAATACAACAGAAGCATCTCCAACTATGAAAGGACAGCTGACTATGCTAAGACCACTGAGATATTTTCTACTGTAATCTCTAGAGCTTTCAAGTTTGTGATGCGCCTGCAGGCAATAAGCATCGGGTCTGGGGTGGGGTAAAGTCACTCAATAGCCATTCCGTTCTCTTTTCCTCCCAAGCCCCCAAGATCTTCTCACCTAGCAGGTATTTTCCTTTGTTCCCCGTTTTAAAATAATGAATATGAATTTTAAAAATTGCCTAGATGTTAGTGAAGTAAAAAATAAAAACACTCCTTCAACTCCCCAGAGGCAGCGAGCGCTGGAAGTTCTGCGTTCTGATTTTAGGCCTTCGCGTCTGATGCGCACATACGGATACGGCTGCAGTGTCTTCTAGCCCCCGGCTGAAGATGAACTAAATTTTATTCTCAGTGAAAAAAGATAAACTGTAGTGAAATAAAGACTCTAAACTGGAATTTTCCATTACAAGCACTCAGATTGAAAAATAAAAAATTAGCTGGAGACCATTTTATTAAAGACTTCTTTTGTTTCTGTTTCCATTTTTACTAAATTCTGTCCTTTCTCTCGAGGATGTCCCACAACAGGGTATATCTGCACCATATGAAGACCAGTGGTCACTCTCCGTTAAGACATTTAAATAGTGATAGTGTAACTACATGGCTACAGTCAAAAATTTTAAGATCTTTAAGAGATGGGTTTGTACTACAACACAAACAGCAAAGGAGAAAGCTAAGCGGAGGAGGTGGCTCATTTTCCAATTTAATTCTTCACTCCACTGCGCAGGCTTCCAGCCATATGCACTCAATGTGAAAAGCACACATCTGGACCCAGCCCAGTACACACAAGAGTCTGTGCGGCAACACGAGCCGATCATCTTACAAGTCTGTGTTTAACTTGTTACCTCGAAAGCTGTATTAGGTTGTGCTCCACTGGAGACTTCCCTCTTCCGAAGAAAAACTGAAGGCGGGGGTAGAGGAAGGAGAGAGGGAAGAGGGGCTCAGTGCTCTGTGCTCTCCCGCCGCTACAGGAGGGACATGGACCCTATACGTATGGATGTCCAGTCACAGAGCAGTCCCGGAACGAGATCGTGCGACCGAAAGGCCAACCACTCAGCAGGCCCACGGCCATGGTCTCTTTGGCAATATGGTTTCCTGTTTCAGAGCTCTGCCGGGGGAGAGCACTCCCTGCCCTTCCACTAAACTGCAAAACACACCACCACGAAAACTCTCCTGGATGCTTCCTGATCAACTCTTATTCCGAGTTCTTTAGATGGACCTTCAAAGAGGACGAAGCAGGACAAGGAGTCTTCCTCGAGGACGAACCTAGCAATCAGGCGACTGGGGCAGTAACCTGTGCTTTCCGAGGAAGGAGGCCTTTTCCTGTGTTTTCTCAACAGTTGGATTCAAATGGCTTATGTCATTTCAAACAATCTGAAGGAAAACAAGGCTATAGAGCCATAGGCATTTTATTTAATATGAAAATTACAGTATGATATTCTGCCGAATTCCCTTTCAGTCTGGAAATATGAAAATGAAAAGGAACTAAAGTTGATTTTCATTATCACTGGATTGAGTGCAGAAGCCAGCAAATTATGGCCCTTGGCCCAAATATGCACAATTTCTGTATGGCCCACAATCTATGAGTTTTACAAAAAATTTTTTGAAGAGTTTGAGAGAGAGAGAGAGAGAGAGAAAGCATGAGAGGGGAGAGGGTCAGAGGGAGAAGCAGACTCCCTGCTGAGCAGGGAGCCTGATGTGGGGGTTGATCTCGGGGCTCTGGGACCATGGACCAAACTGAAGGCAGCCACTTAACCCACTGAGCCACCCAGGTGTCCCTTAGAGTTTTTTTTTTTTTAAGATTTTATTTATTTATTTGACAGAGGGAGAGAAATCACAAGCAGGCAGAGAGAGAGGGGGAAGCAGGTTCCCTGTTGAGCAGAGAGCCCCATGCGGGGTTCGATCCCAGGACCCTGAGACCATGACCTGGGCCAAAGGCAGGGCCTTTAACCCACTGAGCCACTCAGGCGCCCCTAGAGAGTTACTTTTAAAAATTCAAAAGAATATGTGAAACGACAGAGACTACATATGGTCCTCAAAGTCTAAAATATTTATTATCTTGTCCTTTACATCCAGTTTAGCCAACCCTTCATCTATTGTGAGGACAGACTGAAGGAACAGACATATATAGAATACCTGGTTTACATGGACAGAGGGAGGACCCACTGTAGCGAAGAGGCGCTCCCTCTCCCAGCACCCACTACCACTGCTCCTCCCGGTGGAGAGCATTCCGCGGTGCTGTCTGTGAAAAGCCCGCATAGTCTCTAAAGCAAACATGGACACTAAATGGCTACAAGAATGCAAGGCTGTGCTTGGTATACTTCCCAGGATATCTGTACTAGTCTTGTGTTCATCTTTTGGAGTTTCTTGGTTATTACCATGTGTGCCTACATTTTAATAACCCGGGCATGATGCGTGTAAAGCCCTAATCTGGGTGCCTGGGTGGCTCAGTTGGTTAAGCATCTGCTTTTGGCTCAGATCATGATCCTGGGTCCCAGGATTTAGTCCCGCACGGGTGGGGGTAGGGGTGGGAGTGGGGGGGCGGTCCCTGCTCAGCAGGGAGTCTGCTTCTCCCTCTGACCTCACCCCTCTCATGCTCTCTCACTCACTCACTCACTCACTCTCAAATAAATAAAATCTTAAAAACAAACAAACCCTAATCTAATGTTACAGGGACTTCAAATGAAGGGCATTATCAATCCATTGACAGGGGTCCAGGGATCCCTGCCACATACACCTTTGAGGGTTTTTTTTAATACCTACTTAAAAAAAAAAAAAGATAGCAATTGGCTTACATTTTTTTTTAAACATTTTACTTATTTATTTGACAGAGAGAGAGAGAGAGAGAGAGATCACAAGCAGGCAGAGAGGCAGGCAGAGAGAGAGGGGGAAGCAGGCTCCCCGCCGAGCAGAGAGCCCGATGCGGGGCTTGATCCCAGGACCCTGAGATCACGGCCCGAGCCGAAGGCAGAGGCTTTAACCCACTGAGCCACCCAGGCGCCCCTGGCTTACATTTAATTGTCACGGCGGTCACCTCCAAAAGGGGTATGTGTGTGGGGAGAAACTCCTATATTGCTCTATGGTTTCCTACATTTTTACAATGAGAACCAAATTCAAAAATTACGCATGGAAATAAAAATACCAGAAGCTTTCCTAATTTTGAAGATAAAGAAGAACGAACTAGACGATTGAAGGCCCCTCTGAACTCTGTGACACTGAGCTCGCGCACGGGCAGATGTGGTTAAGAGCTCTGTTCTGGAGGCCCCCGGGGGAAGAGCGAGGACAGGCACACATTGAAGAGAGCAGTGACACTGATGGAGATGGACAAATGGGCTACCACTCAAGGTGGGTCAAGTCATCTAAAGGTCTGTCTTATCACTTGTGTTAAATTAAGTAGAGACTGCTGCTCCTGCGTGTCTCAGTGGCATTCTAGGCTGAGCGCCAAGCCTCAGTTCCCCCTGATGTACAAGGGATGAGAGGGACTGCTTCTGAAGGAGGAGCAGGGCCAGCGAAGGAGGTGGTGGGAGAGGGTGGGTGAAGGACAGTGGTCGGTAAGGGCTCCCAGGGTCCCACCTCGTCACATACCAATATAAACTGAGTGGGGGAGGGGATGTTCTGAGAGAGGAATCAAAGAAAAAAGTTCACTGCTCTCAACAGCCTGGGGTAGGAGATTATTTTGAATTCTCTGAAGTGGGAACACTAAGTGGTAGGCAAGAATAGTAACTAAAATAAGCATTTATTGAGAACCTATTATATTGCCAAGCACTGTGCTCTGGGGATACAAAGATTATTAAGATACAGTTCTATAGGGCAATCAAACATATTAACAAAACCATGTGATAAGTATACTTTCTAAGACTCAAAAAATGGAGAATTATGAAAGAGATCTGGCCTTAGGAGTTTTATGAAAAATAATCATGGAAAGGCATTTCTATAGTTTTATTATTTGAAGATCACTGTCGGCTATTATCAATCCAAAACATGTACTTTATTATGTATTAGTATATAAACTATTGTTTTATTTTTTTTATTTTTTAAAGATTTTATTTATTCATTTATTAGAGAAAGAGAGAGAGAGAGCATGAGAAGGGAGAAGGTCAGAGTGAGAAGCAGACTCCCCGTGAAGCTGGGAGCCCGATGTGGGACTCGATCCCGGGTCTCTGGGACCATGACCTGAGCCGAAGGCAGTCGCCCAACCAACTGAGCCACCCAGGCGCCCTAAACTATTGTTTTAAATGAAACAACTACTTCACTAAAGATCAGCAGCAACCATTATCAATCTAAAACATGTGCTACTGGGGCACCGGTGGGGCTCAGTTGATTAAACGTCTGACTCTTGATTTCGGCTCAGGTCATGATCACAGGGTTGTGAGACAGCCCCGCGGCGGGCACTGTGCTGGGTATGGAGTATTATTATATCCTACTATTAACATGCAAAATCCACATGCCACTTGTGAATTCTCTGGGAAGATAGACTAAAAGGTACGACAACTATCTCAAGGCCCTCAATTTTAAAAACATTATAAATTAAAATAAAAACATCATGTGAAATAAGCAGATGGGTCTGAGTGTTGGAAGACCAGTAGAGTCCAACTTACGGATGTGGTTTCATTTCTATATAATTCTTGGGAATGAAGCCATCTTTCCCATTGAGTTCTGCCTTGTACCAGTTCTGATCACATTCTTCATTCAAAACCTAAAAAGAAATAAGGGGGGAAAAAAACCAAATCATTTCCTTTCACACTCTTAAAAAAGGTAGCCACTGAGACAATTATGTTGCTATTTAGGTTTGTTTGGTTATCTGAAGTATGATCAGTTACATGGATGCAAGACTTCACATGACTTCAAACAACCAGCACATCAACTCTTACAGTTAAAATTAAAAAGTAAAAGAAACAGTCTCTGAAAACGAGAGTCTGACCCCCGAACATCTAGCACTAACCCCTCAGTAGGAAAGCAGACAGGAGCATGACAGGTGAAATGGATAGTCTGGGAGAGGAGATTCGGGAAATCAGCAAACACTGATGCTGGAGGAAGAAGGGAGCCCCCTAGGGACTAAATAAACCTGCTCTCTGCGGGGGAGGCAGGGAGCAGGAGCAGCAGAGAGAGCTTCCAGACTTCTCCAGAGCTCCTCTGGCCCATCTTTAGGATCACAGGGATCCGGGCCCGGGTCAGCCACCCAACAGGTGTCCGGGCTGCTGCCTGCCCGCACCATCCATCTGCAGGTCCTCATGCGCAAAACGTATTCCAGTGAAAAAGCACAGCAAGTCCTACTCCACTCACCCTCAAGGCCACAGGGGGTTCGAGTTAGGGAATGCTGGAAGCCCAACCCCTAGCCCAATTCAGGGGGAAGACCCAGAGACCATAAAACTATAGCACTGCACTCCCAGACTGAAAACATTCTCTACAAATGTGACATGACTGCTCAAGGTTGTGTTAGTGGATCACACACTGTAGTGTGTAGATCTGTCGTTCCCAGACTGCTCCTCGTTACACGGGTGGGCTAGGCCAGGATGTCACAGAGGAGTACACAGAGTAGTACCAGGAGCACAACACTTTATAGTAGAAAATGGCTTTACAGTAGAAAAGCCACCTCTGAAGTCTAGATTTCTAACAAAAGGCAAAGGGCAGAAGGCATTTTATTATTTTCATTTTTTTAATTATTTCTGATGGGGGGAGGGGCAGAGGAAGAAGGGAAGATAGAGAATCTTAAGCAGGCTCCACGTCCAGCGCGGAGAGCCCAATGGGGGGCTCGACTTCACGACCCTGACATCATGATCTGAGCTGAAATCGAGAGTCGGACATTCAACGAACTGAGCCACCCAGGTACCCTGGGCAGAGGCATTTTAAAAAGCTGGTGGCTTGGGGCGCCTGGGTGGCTCAGTGGGTTAAGCCTCTGCCTTTGCCTCGGGTCATGATCTCAGGGTCTTGGGATCAAGCCCCGAATCGGGCTCTCTGCTCAGCGGGGAACCTGCTTCCCCTCCTCTCTCTGCTTGCCTCTCTGCCTACTTGTGCTCTCTCTCTCTCCACCAAAAAATAAATAAAAATCTTAAAAAAAAAAGTTGGTGGCTTAAGAGAGGAAATAGAACTATGTGCCCAACTCCAAAGCACTAAACACAAGAAAGTAGAGATGGACCAGTACAGTGGCAGTTAATTTACACTATGCAACAAAGTTCTATAAGAAAGCTGGTAAAATTCTTTTAAAGTTTATTTATTTTTAGTAATTTCTACACCCAACATGGGGCTTGAACTCATGACAGCAAGATCAAGAGTCACATGTTCTTCTGATTTAGCCAGTCAGGAGCCCCCAAGAAAGTTGGTAAATTCCTTACAAAACGATTTATTCAAGATGCTAAATAATGCTATACTCGTTACCATATGAGAACTTGGACTATTTCATCAGAGTGCACGATGTGTAGGTACAGATGGTCCCTGACTTGCAATGGTTCGACTTATGATTTTTTGACTTTATGATGGTGTAAAAGTGAGAGGCATTCAGTAGAAACTGTACTTCCAATTTCGAATTTTGATAGTTTCCTGCGCTAGCAATACACTGACTGTTCTCACTCATGATGCTGGGCAGCTGAAGTTCCCAGTCAGCCATGTAATTTTGAGGGTCAGTAACTAACTCACTGACTGCCTTCCTGCCCTCACACAGCCGCTTTGGTGTTCAGAGTACAGTATGCAGCAAATTATGTGAGGCAATCTACACTTCATTTATGAAACAGGCTTTGTGTTAGATGAATCTGCCTAAGTGGAGTTACTCTAAGTGTTCTGATCACATTTCAGGGAGACAAGGTTAAGCTATGGTATTTCATAGGTTAGGGGTATAATAAATACATTTTTAAATTTTAATTTTTATTTATTTTTGAAGATTTTATTTATTTGACAGAGAGAGAGGTAGGTAGGCAGAGAGGCAGGCAGAGAGAGGGGGGAATCAGGCTCCATGCCAAGCAGAGAGACCAATGCAGGGCTTGATCCCAGGACCCTGAGATCATGACCGGAGCCAAAGGCGCCCCTTAAATGCATTTTTAAAAAGATTTTATTTATTTATTTACTTATTTGGGGGTGGAGGGGGAGAGAGAGGAGCAGAGGGAGAGGCAGAAAATCCCAAGCAGACTCCACGATCCAACGTGGGGCCTGATCCCACAACTCCGAGGTCATAACCTAAGCTGAAGCCGAGAGTTGGACGCTCAATCGACTGAGCCACCCAGGCGCTCTTAAATGCATTTTCGACTTGTCACAGTCATAAGTTGAAAATGGTTCGCATTGGCTAAAGTGGCAAATCCCGCAAGAGCTAATAAATGTGAACAGAGAGCTCTGAAAAAAGAAAAAAAAAGCAAAAACAGCTACAGGTAAATCCCAGCAGCCTCAGCAATGAAAACTTTTCATTAGTTTTTCCCTTAAAAAAAAATCATTATATTTTATTAACTCCTGCAGTGATATAACCGATATATGTATCACCTGAGATGCAGTGACCTCAGCAGGGAGCCCATCGCCGTTCTGGCATCAAGAAGGACGACTTAAAAGGAGGACAAAAAGAAGGGCTTAAAGAAAAATGTGGCCTAGTAATCACCACCTAAAGCATTATCCTATAGTAACAACAGTCATGAACTTATGAAGAGTTATTTCAAAATGTCTTTAAAATTCCTGAAATGGTGCGTTGCAGATCTTACTCTACAGATTTCTTGGAAGACAGAGTAGAGTCAGGCTGACAAGGAAGTGACTCAGGCCCATTTGGGCATCAAAACAGAGTAAGGTAACCATTTGGAAAAGACCAGTTTTAATTTGTGACCAATAACCTTGCAGAAAAGGAGAACTGTGTTACTGCATGCCGGTTCATACAGCTGCACATTCTTATCACCTTTACTAAGATAGAAGCAAGCCCCCTAAAAATGCTCCCCCTAATAATTTATGGGGCAAATTGCAGATCTGGCACTAATTTAGAACTAGGGTTTTCTGCAGAACAAAAGTATTACTGGGTGTTCAGTATGCTTTTCTCCCCAGGAAGACAGGAGAATATGAAATTAATGCACGTAGTTTATTTTTAATGCATGTGAATAATTAAAATGTTGGTTCTCTGGAACATTCTAGTATCTAGAATATCACTTTACCAGAAAGTAAAAATTTGCTGTGCATGCCTCTAAACTTCTTTCCTCTAGAACTTAAGAATACTGGTTCTGCTGGAGGCAAAGCCGGGGAGAGAGTGTCCCTGACAGCCTGGGCCACCCCGGGACTCGGGCCCCAGGTCCTCCCACCCAGTGGCTCCACTCACACATCAGCACAACACGCAAGTCCTGCAGCTTGGATGACTTAACAGGTATTTACAAATTAAATTTTATTCAAATATATAAATGGTTTTAAACAGCAAAGGACACAAATTAACCTAAGTGAGTCAAAGCAGAGCAGAGAAGGGGAAGAGAACCACGTGCGGATGAGCGTACCCGCAGAGACCATGTTCAATTTCCTACGGATTGACGTGACTACTCACGTCCTTCACACGCAATTTAAAGACTCGTCAGAGTTCTGAGAATGAGGAAGCGCTCCCATCCCACTCCCCGCGACGGAAAGCACACTCCTTCATTCATTCACTCCCCTTGAGCTTTGTGGCATTCAACCAGATTTTCATTCAATCTTGGGAATCTCAGGAAATGTCTTTAGGTTTTACCCCACAACTGCAGGCTCTATTCCAACCTTCATATTCCCTCAAATTAGGACTTTGTAGCCACACAAAACACTCTAGTTTAACGGAAGCAAGTTGATCAAGAGATGAGATTATGAAAGGAGGAAGTGATAAGTTTCAGTGTCTTTTTTTCTTCTTGCAAAAAGACTGAAAATAATGTCAGAGCCCAAATCAGGAAGAGATCTAAAAATGAGGAATGATGTGAAGTTTATACAGGACACTTAAAACTATTCCAGTCAATGGAGGGGGACACAAGGGGGGCTTTCAGGGTGTCACTAATGTTGTATTTCTTGACTGCATGCTGGCTACCTGGATGTGTTCAGTTTATGAGAATTCACTGAACTGGGTACTTAGGATCTGTGAAGTTTTCTATATGTATATCATATTTCAACTAAAAGTTAAAAATATAGGGGCGCCTGGATGGCTCAGTGGGTTAAGGCCTCTGCCTTTGGCTCAGGTCATGATCTCAGGGTCCTGGGATCAAGCCCTACATTGCGCTCTCTGCTCCACAGGGAGCCTGTTTCCCCCTCTTTCTCTGCCTGCCTCTCTGCCTGCTTGTGATCTCTCTCTGTCAAATAAGTGAATGGAATCTTAATATATAATACACACACACACACACACACACACACACACACACACATACATATGTATGTATATATGTTGGCTCAGTTGGTGTAGCGTATGTATGGCTCATTTGGTGTAGCATGTGACTCTTGATCTCAGGTTGTGAGTTCAAGCCCCATGCTGGGTATAGAGATTACTTAAAAATAAAATCTTTTTTTTAACACATTTTCTTTTTCTTTTTTTAAATATTACATTATATTTATTTAGTTATTTATTTGACAGAGAGAGAGAGAGAGAGATCACAAGTAGGCAGAGGCAGGCAGAGAGAGAGGGGGAAGCAGGCTCCCTGCTGAGCAGAGAGCCTGATGAGAGGCTTGATCCCAGGACCCTGAGATCATGACCTGAGCCAAAGGCAGAAGCTTAACCCACTGAGCCACCCAGGCACCCCTTAAAAATAAAATCTTAAAAAAGAAGTTACAAATAGTTCAGTCAAGAGAACATAGTAATATTCTGGTCCAGTTCACACATAAGAAAATCACACCAGGGCCTCCTCATACACCTTGGGTACAAACTTCACACTCCAAAAATACATAGGAAAGGAGAAAACAACACAGTGAGACTCCAGAAACTCCCACAATAATAGCTTTTACCATAACTATTCTATGGAAAAAAAATTCCAGAAATAAAGCTTTCTTTACTGTGTGATTCTACTATTCTATATTATGTGATTTTGATAACATTCACTGGCTGCCCTCACCTTCAATCTGAGACCATTCTTTTTTTTTTTTTAGAGAGAGACTGAGAATGAGAGGGGAGAAGGTCAGAGGGAGAAGCAGACTTCCCGCAGAGCCAGGAGTCCGATATGGGACTCGATCCCGGAACTCCAGGATCACGACCTGAGCCGAAGGCAGTCGCTTAACCAACTGAGCCACCCAGGCGCCCCAATCTGAGACCATTCTTAAAGCAATACAAATTTCCATTTATACCAATACGAAGTCAAAGCTTTCCAAACGGTTAAAAAAAAAAAAAAAAAAAAAAAGGTCAAAGATTTAAGTCTCAAGTCCCTTAGGATTCACCTGATCTGGATTCAAGGGGCTGAACACAAATTCCAATCTTAGCAGTGAACTATGTGACCGTGGGCAAATGACCGTTGTCTAAATTTTGGTTTCCCCACCTAGAAAGCTGTGGTTAATACCTCCGTCTCCCAGGGTTACTGAGGTGACTAAGAAAATGTGATAAGCAGTGCGGCAATCAGTGCAGAGAGCTAAACCCGAGCTGTCTTAGCGGACAAATTTACTTCAGAACAGTTAAGTCTGCCTGACACAGGAGCAACATTAGATCAAACGAAAAGCGGCAATCCTGGGAGGACTAAATTTTACCTTCACTAAATCTGGTATCTTCGATGTAATGCTGTTGACGAGCACCAACAGCATCCATATTAAGAGGACTGGGATTCTTGTTTTATTCTGAAAACACACCAGCAGGAGACTCTGGGCTTCCTTCAAAAAAGGTTTTAAATGCACAGTTCAAGGATTACAAAAGCTAATTCCTTTCCTTGTCGCTTCTACACAGATGCTGGGAGATAAGAACTGTACTTGATTTTCTTTTTTTTAAAGATTTTTATTTATTTATTAGATAGTGAGAGACTGAGAATGAGAGGGGAGAAGGTCAGAGGGAGAAGCAGACTTCCCACAGAGCCGGGAGTCCGATATGGGACTCGATCCCGGGACTCCGGGATCATGACCTGAGCCGAAGGCAGTTGCTCAACCAACTGAGCCACCCAGGCGCCCTGTACTTGATTTTCTACACAAATTATTGGAAAAGGTATCTTTTAGGAAAGTGGTAGGTAAGTATTTTGTTTATAAATTGCTAGTTTGTTTAGACTGTAATTTGAATTATGGGGCTATTCTCTTGCATAAACATATTCAGTTATCTGTAAATAAACAAAAGAAATCATGACTTTTTCTTTTTTAAGAGCAGGGGTGTGTGGAGGGGAAAGGAACAGATGGAGAGGGAGAGCACGAATCCCAAGCAGGCTCTGCGTCCAGTGCAGAGCCTTACATGGGGCTTGATCTCACAACCCCGAGATTATGACCTGAACCAAAATCAAGAGTTGGTTGCTTAACCCAATGAGCCACCCAGGTGCCCCAGAAATCATGATTTTTAAAAAAATAAATGTGGGGGCACTGGGTGGCTCAGGCAGTTAAGCATCTGACTTCAGCTGAGGTCATGATCTTGGGGTCCAGGGACCCAAAGCTCAGCAGGGAGTCTGTTTCTCCCTCTCGCTCTCCCCCTGCTTGTGATCTAATAAAACAAAACAAAACAAAACAAAAAAAATAGAGGGACACCTGGGTGGTTCAGTCAGTTAAGCATCTGCCTTCGGCTCAGATCATAATCCCAGGGTCCTGTGCATGAAGTCTGCGTCTCCCTCTCCCTTTGCCCCTCCCCTCGCTTATACTCTCTTTCTCAGTCTCACAAACAAATAAAATCTTAAAAATATAAGTAAGATAGGGCGCCTGGGTGGCTCAGTTGTTAAGCAACTGCCTTCGGCTCAGGTCACGATCCTGGAGTCCCTGGATCGAGTCCCGCATCGGGCTCCCTCCTCAGTGGGGAGGAGTCTGCTTCTCCATCTGACCTCTTCCTCTCTCTCATTCTCTCTCTCTCAAATACATAAATAAAATTTAAAAAAAAATCTTTAGTTTAAAAAAAATATATAAGTAAGATATAATAATAAAATCTTAAAAATATAAGTGCCTGGGTGGCTCTGTTGGTTGAGCAACTGCCTTCGGCTCAGGTCATGATCCTTGAGTTCCAGGATCGGGTCCCACATCGGGGTCCCGGCTCCGCGGGGAGTCTGCTTCTTCCTCTAACCTTCTCTCCTCTCATGCTCTCGCTCACTTTCT
Organism: Nasua narica; assembly: GCA_028533885.1. Classification (NCBI taxonomy): domain Eukaryota; kingdom Metazoa; phylum Chordata; class Mammalia; order Carnivora; family Procyonidae; genus Nasua; species Nasua narica. Next base: position 4,692,942 of record CM052804.1, on the reverse strand, counting down.
CTATCCCTCAAATAAATAAATATAATCTTAAAAAAAATGTGTTTAATAAACACACACACAGGCACCAAACTATCTATCTATCTATATATATATATATATATATGTAAGTAAATAAATGTTAATGATGTTGGCATAAAAATAAATAAAAATAAATATGTCATACAGTTATAGAGCAGTAGGCCAAGCCAAAATTTTTATCAATTTGTAAAGCAACTTGTGTAAGGGCATTCATACACGAAAGATATGAATAATTACATATTTAGGCTCCTACACACATCCTTCCCTCAAATGCCACTTATATATGGTCCCTGCATTAAAGAAATTCAACATAAGCCAGGGAGTTTCTCCTGCTCTTCAAGGTTAATCAATCCCACAGGACCAATACTGAAATACTGCCGTAACTTGCAGACCGACTAAGAATCTGGTGATCCTACCATATTAATCCTAAGTTCTTAAAAAAAGGGAGAACACACACACATTTTTAAAGACTTGAACCCCTAAAAAAACAGTGACAGGGCCGTGGCTAGGATAACTGGGACAGCCATTTCAAAACCCACTGTCTTCAGCTGCCTGTTCCATATTTTATTGGAACCTTGAAGAATGCTCTTCAATGTCAGACCCCCTTAGCAGGAGTACTGACCCGGCCCCAGACCGCGCTGACTCGCTGCTAACACTGTCGATAAGTGCTCTACGACCACCTCCGCCTGTTACAGGTTTTACTCAAAGTGAAAAACATCTTGGTTGTGCTGCTGGCTCTGCTGTGTGCCAGATCATGAAAAACACCCACATTGGAGATAAGCTATTCTGATTTTAACGATGAGATGCCCAACTTAAAGGCGGTTTAATAATTAAGGTTCCTGGTCCCACAGAAACCTTCGATTGTTTCCTCAAGCACACAGAGAGCAACAATGCTCAAAGTTCATGCCGCCTGGCCAAGTCTCCAAGGCCGAAGGACTACATTTCATCCAAGACACCTGACAGGCACCCTACTATGCCCTCAGACACCAGAACACTGAGAAGAAATGAAACGCATTTATGAGGTCTTAAAACTCTCCTGATTTTAGGTTTATGACTTTGTGTGTGAACATCAAATTATACTGTTTCATTAAATGGTTTAAAGAGGGACGCCTGGCTGGCTCAGTAGGTAGAGCATTCAACTCTTGATCTCGGGGTAGTGAGTTCAAGCCCCACGTTGGGTATAGTTACTTAAAATAATAATAATAAATGGTTTAAAGAAAGTCTTCATTAAAAAAAGTATTCATGTAACAGTATCAAAACAAGGGGGTACTTTACCTTATGGTGATGCCCTCTCTCTTTAAAGTACAGAATCTGTGCCCTGAAATGTTTTTTTAGTTCCCCTTTGAAATGAGTCTTTCCAGAAGATTCATTTCTTTGGGGATCGAAGAGTCTGAAATCCTTGACTTCTGTTATTTTAGGTCAGGATTTCATTTATCCAAGTAAAGAAATCCAATAGGCATTGTTAGTTAAATCTATCTTCTTCTTCTTCTTCTTCTTTTTTTTTTTTTTTAAGATTTTATTTATTTATTAGAGAGAGAGAGAGACTGAGAATGAGAGGGGAGAAAGTCAGAGGGAGAAGCAGACTTCCCGCAGAGCCGGGAGTCCGATATGGGACTCGATCCCGGGACTCCGGGACCATGACCCGAGCCGAAGGCAGTCGCCCAACCAACTGAGCCACCCAGGCACCCTTTTTTTAAGATTTTATTTATTTATTTGAGAGACAGAGAAAGTGAGAGAGAGCATGAGAGGAGAGGTTAGAGGAAGAAACAGACTCCCCGTGGAGCTGGGAGCGCGATGTGGGATTTGATCCAGGAACTCAAGGATCATGACCTGAGCCGAAGGCAGTTGGCTCAACCAACTGAGCCACCCAGGTGCCCATTAGTTAAATCTATCTTCTGACCACTAGTGATACATGACGAAAGAGGCTAGGTTTTGCCCTTTGAACAATTTTATTTTTTAAAAATATTTTATTTATTTATTTAAAGTAGGCTCCACACCCAATGTGGGGTTAGAACTCAAGACCTCAAGATCAAGAGTCACCTGCGGCACTGACTGAGCCAGGCAGGCACCCCCGCCCCTCTTTAACAATTTTAAAAAGAAAAAGAAGAAAGAGAGCAAAGGAAGGAGGGAAAAAAAAATCACTCAAATGCCCAAATTTTTCACTGTTAACAATCATTATCACTTTTGTACTGCCAGCTGAACCCCAGAAACAGTATTTTCTTCCCTGTTGCTCGAGCTACATTTCTGCACTCTCTCTGAGCAGCTGTTATCAACTGGGGTCAGCGTGTAAGGGGAACGGCATCGAATCAGTAGGCTGAGGGGCATCAAATGCTCAAGCATTAAGGCTGCACAGTTTTACCTCAATCTACTTAATGCCCCAAATCAGTACAAAGAGCACTGGTTTTCTCTGTGCAAAGTACTGAGTAGCCTCTAACAGACCCAAACCGGCCTTAGTCTGGCGTTCCAGGTTTTACAGTTCGGCCAACACCTACTTCATGTGCCTTCTCACTGCTAGTTCTGTAAGTGAAGCCTTCAGTTCAGTCAGGCAAGCCAACTCACCAACTTCTAGAGACACTAGCCTTCCAAGTTTTCCCTCTGGTTGGATTGTCTTGTTCCTTATCTATATGATAGGCTCCCAAGGTTCAGTTCAGAGCTTGCAATAACCTTGGTCAACTTTTCTGTTTCACTTTCATAGTATTTAGTAGAGGATCATGGTCAAGAGTAACGTAATCCCTCGTGACACCTTGTCTACCACTAAACTTTGTACTAGGTACTACTCTTGTGCTGTGGTCCTCTCCTAAATTAAACCGCAAACACCTTGAAGCTGGCTCTGTGCCCAAATTCCCACCTGTGGTCCCCGCAGTTCTTAGAATAGCATATTTATCTAGCATATTTTGAGGAACTGACTTGTATATGGGGGCTGTGTTCTAAGTAACACATACTGTATCCCAAATCGAGCTGGGTCCAAGAACAATGGCAGGAGCAGCACAGATTACACACCACGGGCAGACTTCTTGATGAAACACAATACCCTCTTAAACAGACCTAAGTGAAAGAAAACTGACTGTCCTGGGAGTTTGTTTCCCCAGGAGGGAGAAGCAAAGTAAAGCAAGTAACAGAATTAGGCTGTCAGTCTTGCTGTAATGTGAGCACCACTGCCCAACGACTTCCACGTGGAGGATCTCAAAAGGGTGTGTGCTAAATCCTTTCCATAAGACTACCTGCTTTTACTTTCCCCAAGATAAAAAGATACAAGGTGGGGAAAAGAGGATGGATAGGTAGGTAAGGGAAATTTCAGTATGAAATGGATAAAAGCAGGTGATGATTTGGGTGGATGAGGTGGTAAGGTGGGGCAGCTCCTACCCTGTCTGTACTAATGCCTCCAACAAGGGGCGGGAGCACTTCCTGGAGAGTGGAGATGCCTGGTTCAGTGTGCAAGCTTGACTTCTGACTGACTTTTGCAGGGTATTATTTTACAGCTAAAACTCTTCCAGCAAAATTTTTACAAAAGACAGCCAGGAAGGAGCACCTGACTTGGGCTCGGGTCATGGTCTCAGGGTCTGGGGACTGAGCCCTTGCATTGAGCTCCACACTCAGGAGTGGGGTCTGTTTCTGTTTCTCCCTCTCCCGTTGCCCTCCCACCCAGCTCTCTCTCAGGTAAATAAATGAAATCTTAAAAAAAAAAAAAAAAAAGCCTGGAAGACCCTGGACTTTTCCTTTTTTCTTTTAAATGATTTTTTAAAAAGATTTTATTTATTTGAGAGAGTGCAAGAGAAGTGGGGGGGGGAGGGGAGGAGCAGCAGGGGAGAGAGAGGGACAAGCAGGAGTGTGGAGGCCATGCAGAGGCCGATGCGAGGTTCAATCTTGAGATCATGACTTGAGATGAAACCAGGAGCGGGACATTCAACCAACTGAGCCACCAGGCACCCCTAGATCTTAGACTTTCTATTCATCCACTGAATGGCAGGTTGATGTAGACAGAAAAATGATTAGACACCTACTCGCACACACAAAATGATTATGTTAAAAGCTCAGGACCACTAGTGCAATTTTTTTAAAATATAAGACTTCCTTTATATTTATACGTCTAAAAAGATGAACAATTAAGAAGGCCTATCAAATTACAGGGTATTTCTCTTTCTCTGAGACAGTTAAGTACTCAAAAACCAAATCAGATACTTTCATCAGCCTCTAAAGGTTCAGCTGTCATTAAGAAAAGCTGCTCATGACATTTTAACAAAACAGGAAGGTAGTTCACACTTATGTGGTATTACTCCACCCAGATAAACCTGGAGGCAGTGAAACCTAAATGACAGGCAATACACCAAAATAAATTCTTTCTACCAAGAGTTTCCATTCAAAATAAGTGTCTTATTATCACATGATCTCTCTGATATGAAGAATTTGAGAGGCAGGGCAGGGGGTCGTGGGGGAGTGGGGGATAGAAATGAAACAAGATGGGATGAGGAAGGAGACAAACCAGAAGAGACTCCTAATCTCACGAAACAAACTAAGGGTGGCTGGGAGGTGGGGGGGCGGTTAATAAAAAAATAAAAGATAATAAAAGAAAATAAAATTATTTTTTTTAAAGATTTTATTTATTTCTATTAGAGAGAGAGAGACTGAGAATGAGAGGGGAGAAGAAGGTCAGAGGGAGAAGCAGACCTCCCGCAGAGCCGGGAGTCCGATATGGGACTCGATCCCGGGACTCCGGGATCATGACCTGAGCCGAAGGCAGTCGCTTAACCAACTGAGCCACCCAGGCGCCCAAAATTAATTTTTAAAATAAAAAATTAAATTAAAAAAACCAAAATAAGTGTCTTTCATGACTCATGAAAGACATATTACATTGGTGTAGCTGATTGCTCAATAGAAGCGTAAAATGCTCTCAGAACGTCAGAATTTCAACTGCAGGGGGTTTGGAGAGATGAGAGAGGGGGAGAGACAGAGATATCAGGGAATTTCAAGAGAGAAGATCCTGTGTATTTGCAAAACCCAGCAACCATACGATGGCCTGTACCAGGCAAGTTCTATGTCACAAGAGTGCCAAGCTCTGAGCTAAGTGAGCTGAGGCTACAACAGATACACCTCCCAAGGAGCTTAGAGTTTAGTATATTGCTAGGTGCAACACAGGGAGATGGATGCCGGGAGAGGAGGTAATAACGGGTACTATGGTAAGTACCAACTCAACAGAAAATATCTGGGGTTCCAAACACTGGAGAGAAAAAGATCTGAGTCCAGGACACAGGCGGGACACAGGCGAACTTCCCGGATGAAGCGTGAACCAGGTCACACTCTGGGTCTGCATCTTTAGCTCAGCCCGTGCAGAGCTGGGAGGGGAAGAAGCACGGCACGCTTCCCCCGCTTGCTAGCAAACAAACGGGGGATGGGCTATTCTCTTGGCCACACTTGGCTGCCATTAACGAAATGACTGGTTAAGCTTCTTTAAGTTGAAAAGTAAAACCTTTACTAATGGTATCAGAATTTCCCACTGCAGGAGACCAAAATAATCTCTACCTTTAATAATATATATTTATAGGGGCGCCTGGGTGGCTCAGTGGGTTAAGCCTCTGCCTTCGGCTCAGGTCATGATCTCAGGGTCCTGGGATCGAGCCCCACATCGGGCTCTCTGCTCGGCGGTGAGCCTGCTTCCCCCTCTCTCTCTGTCTCTCTGCCTACTTGTGATCTCTCTGTCAAATAAATAAATAAAATCTTAAAAAAAAAATAATATATATTTATAAAAGATATTGTCTTTGCCACATTGTTTACTGAAAACAGAAGGCTTTAGACCTTGGGTCAATTTCTACAACCCTCTCCTCCAAGAACCAAACCAAATAAAAAACAGAGAGAGGCCAGAGCACAGGAGGTACTATTTTCTAAGGATGGGCAAACCTAGTTCCATTCACCAATTCTACCCACAGAAACCTACTTACTTCCTGCGGTTTCACCATAATAAATACAATAGGAGACAGGAACTCCCAAACCATCCCCCCCCCAAGTCCAAAAAATTAATGACAATAGAGTTTATTAAATTTCACTTAAGGCCTTATTGATTCAAGATGTACACCAGTCTGTTGATTTACAGTCATTCTGTGACCCCGGAGCCACCTCAGAAAACGTCATTAGGCCAGTCTGCAATCACAAGACAGAGGTATTGGGTAGGGTGGTGAGTCCCCACTTCCTCTTCCCACAGTGGAGGTGAGCGCAGGCAGCCAGGCAGGTAAGTACAATATGAAGGTGAAAATGTGGATTATTGAGTATAGTGTGAGGGAGCACAAAACACGGGACCTAATCTAGTCTAGGGTTCGGGAGAGGCAGTCAGAGAGTGACCTTTGAGGGAGATCCGGAGGTTCTCCTGTGGATGCTGTGGGCAGAAGATTACCGTGTGTAAATGAGGGAATGAAAAGCAGTGGCTGGGGATGACAATCAGAAGGCACTGAAGACCGACACCCAGGCGCACATCTGTCACTTGTTCTGCGGGCTGTGCAAGTGCAGGGAACACACACTATAGCTGTGGGCACCAAGGACAGTGTCTGCCCCGGGAGGGGCAGTGCAGGAGAGCGGAGGATTCACGTCCAAGACATTTTTGGAGGTGGAATCAAAAGGGCTTGGTAATTAGATGTAGCTCAGTGGTGTGTCTCTTGGCCACTGATTTTTTTCTGAAAAGCATTTTAGAAAAATACCTATATGAGCTACTGGGCAAATTTCTCTCTTTTAAGGCCACCATGAGTAAAAAGAACAATTTTAAGAGGTAGATGGTAGCCCCTCTTGGTATCTTCCACCTGCCTCCCTAGAACTGGCGGGCACCCTACTCCATCCAGTGCGGACGCCATCAACTCTGTCCTGTGTGGACGCCTTTACAGGATCTCTTGCTCTGGGTGTTCTCCTCCAGTTTGGGGATTTCTGTGGACAATCCTGGACCTTCAGCTGTTGGTCTCAGCACTTTAGTTAGTGTTTACACATTCATTACACCGAAAACGTGATGCCCTCCTGTGACGAAGCGGTCCCATGTTTAAAAGACAAGTGGTAACGACAGACACCGGGCAGCTGGCTGGGGCTCCATCAGGCAGAGTCACCTCTTCCAGGTAACAACTCCGGCGGTGCTACTGCGGGGAAGAGCGGCCACTCTCCACTGCCTCCACCACTCAGCCAGCGTGCCGCCAGAGGCCGAAGCGTCCTAAAGGCCAGCAATCTTCAGGGACAGGGTTCCATGTAGGCACGCTGGAATAACTAGATCAAGGGGCCCATTCCAAGTCTTCTGTGTCTATTACTCAGGTATCTGACAGACAGCCCTTCAGCTCCCCTCCTTTCCGATGATCGTGTCGGCAAAGATGAAAACAAGTTTACACTCAGTGATAGTGGTGGGACGGTACTGGTGGGAGTCAAAAAAGTTACATGGTTTTATGACAAGGAATTTGGCCATACATATTCAGGTTCTGAATTTTCATACCTATTAACCCAGTAATGCCATTCTTAGGGCTCTATCCTGACAAAATAATCAAAGATGTACACGGAAAGTTCAGGGAGTAGACAGGAATGCAGTGGTTGCCCATTCTGAGTTAGACACTGGCCAGGGATACAATAAAGAACTGATCCTTACTTGCAAGGAGCTGACAGTGTGGGAGGCAAGGGAATTATAACTTCAGGTAGGGTAAATTATATGATGAGAAGTTCAGGGCGCTCTGTAGGAGAACACATCTCAGGAGACCTAATCTAACCCTGCAGAGATGGGTGTCAAGGAAAGCACACCCGGGCGGCAGCACTTCAACCGAAACCTAAGTATGAAGACACGAGTAAGAGTGAGGAGAGGGATTCTAAGCAGATGGGAGAGCACAAGGAGAGGTTCCTGGTGAACCTCTGAATCCCAGGGAGCATGTCCAAAGCAGAGGGGCTGGAGGCCAAGGAGAGAGAAGTGGGCAGGCCTTCGGAGAGTAGAATGAGGATTCTGGGAGGGTAAGTGCTGAGTCTGCTCTTTGAGATGATGACGACTCTGGCTTTCGTGGGGACCAAGTGGCAGCAGGAAGACTAGCTGGTTAAGAACCTATGGTAGCAAGTCAGGCAAGAGGAGGTGGAAATTTAGACTCGGGTAGGGGGATTTTGACGGTTCTGAAAAGCTCTAAAATAAATATTAAAAAAACCATACACTTTAAGAATCTAAATTTACTCCCACCTTGCAAAATCCCCCCCTGTTTGTAGGAACAGGGAACAAAGTACGGTATAGGGTGAGACAAAAAAACTCTGTGCCATATCATGGGCTTTTCACAGTGATATAATTTAAAAGCTGGATAAAGTTTAAGTATCACCCACCAAAAAAATTTACAAAAGGTAAAGGGAGGGGCACCTGGGTGGCTCAGTTGGTTGGGTGACTGCCTTTGGCTCAGTCACGATCCCGGAGTTCTAGGATCAAGTCCGCATTGGGCTTCCCTGCTAAGCTGGGAACCTGCTTCTCCCTCTGACCCTCCCCCTCTCTTTCCTGCTCTCGCTCTCAAATAAATAAAATCTTAAAAAAAAAAAAAAAAAAAAAGGGAAAAGAGCTAATCCCTCAGTTGAGAACACAGGTGATATTTTAATTGCTATACAATTAAAAATAGCTAGACAAAACTGACGTTACTTTTCCAGAGAATTCAAACAGATATAATGTGCAAACTCCAGAATCCATGAAAATACTCAATTTTAACTAGTATACCCTGACACCTGCTTATTCACTTGTTAAACTTTCTCTACTTCCAAAAGTGACATGAGGGAAAATGGACACAAGAGCCCAAGATACGAACACGTTTCCTCAGCACCTCTAGCGAAATTGGAGAGGACCACAGCCGCCAACAGGCAGGCAAAACCGAGGAGCCCTCCCTTTCCCGAGGGAGCGAGGCCTCCCTCCTTTGCGGTCACCCAGCTCTGGGGCCTCCCTGGCAGCTGCAGAGCCAGAAAGAGCAGGCTCCCGGGGGGGCTGGGGGCGGGGCTGCCAGGGAACAGCCACGGCTGCTGGGGACCAGCAGATATGACAAGCCCAGCCTCGCTCGCCCGTTCATTTTCTCTCTTTCTAAGCTCCTACACACTGTTCCATGTGGAAAATTTCGTCCCACGGAAATGTCACAACCTGCAGAGCAGAGGGACTCAGAGGACTAAATAACAGGATATATTAATCCGAATGATAGGTTTGTCAGACCCTCAATTCTAGACTACGAGAACAACTTCCTGGATGTACGTGGCATTTAAGGTGGGAAATTTGGGTGTCACCCCTACACCACCCCTGATTCTGGGGTAGCCACACAACCAAGTGAGTACAGAACTAATCCAGGCTGCCTGGAAATGCAAGAGGGAAGCAGGTATATGGGATTCCCTCCCTTGTCTGCAATAAGGAGTAGTTTCCCCAAGATGATCAGACATACTGCGATCAGCTAAGGTATGACTACTCTTTGCAGCTATAAGATGCTATTGTTAGGCCTTTATAAGCCCCGCTCTGTGAAGTAAAAGGATTTTAATGTCATGAATGGCTGAGCAAAACAGACTTGTAATGACTTGAAGCTATCAAATCTGAACGGACTAAAACCAAAATATTGTTCTCTATAGTTGTATTTTCATGGTCAAGGTCGCAGTTTGCACCTCTGGGAGAAAAGTTAAGCTAGTTTAAAAAAATTAGTTCCTTTACTGGATGGCCTTCTGCTTTTCCTTGAGTTCTAATGGCCTTAAAACTTTTTTTTTTCCTGGCTCCTCCATTTCACTTTTAAGTTATTACAAGTTTTCAAGGATGATATAAAATATCTGGACTACCCATTCTCCTCTTCAATAGGTCTATCGTTCTGGAGTTTTCCTCCAATACTTTCCTTAGCCAGATGTCCTGATTCCTAGATTTCATGCCTTCCTTATGCTTGGTTTTTATTGTAGTGCACCCTTAAGTACTCTCACAAGAAAGGATGCTTGGAAAGCTTATGTTTTGGGTCCTGGCAGGTCTGAAAATGCCTTGATTCTATGCTTATACCTGAATGCTAGTCCGACTACGTACAGAATTCTACAGAATCCTAGGCTGCACAGCATTTCCTCTCAGAATGAGGGTGACATTGTTTTCTGGTATTTGGAGCGGGTCATGCAAAGTTTACTGGCAGTGGGATCATTAGTTCTTTATAGAAACTTCTTTTTTCTAGATGCTTTTAGAACCTTTCCTTTTTTATTGTCATTCTGAAATTTCACAACAACATGTCTGAGCACGGATCTGTCTTTACTCATTATGCTGCGCACTTACTAGGTGGGGGAGCCCTTCCCACCGAAAGTGCACATCCATCAGCTATGAGTTCTTCCTTTTTTAAAAAATGTGACCATCTTTCCTTCCATTTACACCGTTCTCTTTCTGAAACTTGAAATATTCGTCTGTTATTAGTCCTAATGAAAGCCCCCAAGGGCTCTCACCGCATTCACTCTCCCAGATGATTCTCATACCTCTTCCCATCTCCTTAAGTCTCAAGAGCTCCCCCAGCGCCCTTCCCCGATGAGCTGACTTCCTCTCTTACTGACAAACCAGAAGCAAACAGAAGACATCTTTAAAAAACTTCCTGCCATATCTATCAACTACTGGTACCCACGTCCATGTTCTGCGTCCTAGTCCTCTTGTCCGTGCTGGCAATAAAGGAAAAATCTACTGCTGTGCTACAGCTCCTTGCCCGCTCTAGGACATTCATCCAGTAATATTCCTTTCTTTCTTCTGCACCACCAATTTTTTCTATCTCTATTGACTCTTTGCTATCAGTAACTAAAAATGCTGTTATTTCTCCTATCTTTGGGACTGGGGTAGAAACAAGAGTTCTTTTGATTCTACTGCCTCTTTTCTTCCCTTCCCTTTTTTTTAAGTTTTTAAGATTTTATTTATTTGAGAGAGAAAGTGCAAGAGAGAGCACAAGCAGGGGGAGGAGCAGAGGGAGAGGGAGAAGCAGACTCCCCGCTGAGCAGGAAGCCCGACTAGGGACTCGATCCCAGGACCCTGGGATCATGACCTGAGCCGAAGGCAGGTGCTTAATGGACTTAGCCACCCAGGCGTCCCTCCTTCCCTTTGCATCATGACTCCTCAGAATAGTCTATATTCCCAATTTCTTTTCTCCTGTTCCCTTTCCCACCCCCAACATTAGATTATGAAAGTTTTCAAATGTAGGAGAAAGTTAAAATAATTTTATAATAAACACCCTTTACCCACCACCTAAATGATTAACAATATGTGCTTCATCATATACGGGTCCATCAAATACATCATTCCATGATTTTGTTTTCTGATGCATCTCAAAGCTGAAGACATTAGTGTACTTTTTCCTGAATACCTTGGCACGCAATTACTAATTGCATTTAAGTATGGTTTGCAGTGCTTTCTTTTGGTGTAAAATTTACAAAGCCACTTCCACCCACCAGCAAGTTTCCTTTGCCCCTTTCCCCAGGACCACCCCTCCCAAGCGTGCGTTTGCTCTCGCCGCTGCACTAGAACTACCCGGAGAGGTCACTAATGGTCTCCTACTGCTGAACCCACGGGTCGGTGCCCTGTCCTCCTCTGACCTGGCTTATGCGCAGCACATCACAGAGCTGATCATTTCCTTCACCTCGAGACACTTCCTTGGCTGCCAAGACAGAACACTGGCGAGGCTTGCTTCCTTTCTAACTGGCCACTCTTGTTCAATCTCTTTTGCTAGTTCCCCCCCCCCCCCATTAACTTTTTTTTTTTTAAAGATTTTATTTACTTATTCGACAGAGAGACAGTGAGAGAGGGAACACAAGCAGGGGGAGTGGCAGAGGGAGAAGCAGGCATCCCGCTGAGTAGGGAGCCGGATGCGGGACTGGATCCCAAAACCCCCTGGGATCATGACCTGAGCCGAAGGCAGCCGCTTCACTGCACCACACAGGCACCCCTCCTCATTAACTTTTAAATGCTAAAGTGCCCTGGGGGTGCCTGGGTGGCTCAGCTGCTAAGTGTCCAACTCTTGATTTCAGCTCAGGTCATGATCTCAGGGTTGTGAGATCAAGCCCCCTGTTGGGCTTTGGGCTCTGCACTCAGTGCAGAGTTTGCCAGGGAGTCTCTCGAATAAATGCTAAAGTGCCCCAAGGGCCCCATCCCTGAACCTAAATATCTTCTCTATCTGCACTCACACTGCCTTAATTTTCTCATCCAGTCTCATGGCTTTTACCTATTCCAAATCACAACATTAAGCCCACTTCTACCGCTGACACATTACAGTCCAAGTTGTCGTGACAACTGCTCGGTTATTAAAGTGCCTTCCTAACTGGTCCCATGCCTTTCATTTTGCCCCTTTCAGAATGTTCTCAATTCTTCAAACCAGAATAACATCATTAAAATGTAAACCAGCAATCCAAGCGAACAAGACAACTAAAGGTAATGTGGTATCCTGGAAGGGACCCAGGAATAGAAAAAGGACATTAGGGAAAAACTAAGGAAATCTGAATAAAATATGGACTTTAGTTAATAGTAATGTATCCAGGGTGCCTGGGTCTGCCTTTTTCTCAGGTCATGATCCCAGGGTCCTGGGATCGAGCCCCGAGTTGTGCTCCCTGCTCAGTGGGAGGCCTGCTTCTCCCTCTGCCATCCCCCCTGCTTGTGTTCCCTCTCTTGCTGTGTGTGTCTCTGTCAAATAAATAAAATCTTTAAAAGAAATAATAAATAAATAAAAACCAGCAACAAACCACCCGTGATGTAGTGTGTTTAAGTGTGTTAGAGCTTTTAAAATTCTAATCAAAATGTTACATTTAAGGACTTCTTTCATAACAATATAGGTAAAATACAATTTGGAATCATTCATCTTAGCAGGCCTTATGACCAAATTTTTACTTTTATTATTATTTTTTTGTTGAAGATTTTATTTATTTATTTGACAGAGAGAGAGAGAGAGAGAGATCACAAGAAGGCAGAGAGGCAGGCAGAGAGAGAGGGAAGCAGACTCCCTGCTGAGCAGAGTCCGATGTGGGGCTCGATCCCAGGACCCTGAGATCATGACCTGAGCCGAAGGCAGAGGCTTTAACCCGCTGAGCCACCCAGGCATCCCTCTTTTATTATTATTATTTTTAAAGATTTTATTTATTTGAGAGACAGAGAGAAAGCTCAGGAGTGAGGGGAGCGGCAGAGGGAGAAGCAGACTCCCCGCTGAGCAGGAAGTCCAATGAAGGACCCAGGACTTGATCCCAGGACCCCGAGATGTTAACCTGAACCAAAGGCAGATGTTAACTAACTGAGCCACCCACGTGCCCCCCTCGTTTTATGGCCAAGTTGTTGGATTTTTTTTTTTTTTAATTTTTTATGGCTAAGTTTTTAGTTTAAATATTTACTTACTTATAAAAGCTATTTTTTCCTTCTAAACTTACCTGTGTGGGCAGTGAATCTAATAACTAGTCCCGTGAAGGCTGGAGAAGGTCAGTGGCAGGGCGCTCACCTGTAACTAGCGCAGCAAATGCTCCCAGTCATCTGGTGTGGGACCCCAGACTCCCAGACAGCTGTGTGGCGGTACAGCTCCTCCACGGCGGGCCCCCCACCTTCCTCCCCATTCTTCCTGGTTGTTACTTCCTCCCTTGGGCTCCAAGTTCCAACAACACTGGAGTTACTGCAAGTGGCTTCCCACCCGCCAAGAGGTTTTAGGATTTTCAGACTTGGTGTACGCGGTTTCTCTACTTAAAATGGCAAACCCAAGAGTCAACTTAAGAATCACTTCCTCTTTGCTACCACTGGCCTTTGAATGATCTCAGTTCTACCATCATACTTGTCTCAATACATCTTAACGATCTGTCTTCTCTATGAGGCTGAGCTACTTTGTGGGCAGGAGCCTCATCGATTAATCCTGGTGTTCTCGACGGCGTCTGGTAAGGGTTTGACAGTTTGATCTGCCTTGCAAAGTGCTACAGAAATGTTCTAGTTCTTTCTCCTCTCTTCAAAGAAATGATAAACTATCTCCCAAGGGTAAATGAGGAAATGCGATTATTACATAATGAATTTTTATGGCTGGTTTTCTTTTTTACTCATAATAAGCAAATGCTTCAATAGCTTAAGTCTCAAAAATAAGGTTTCAACAGATTGCAGACATTTAGAGTATGTCTCTCTGTCTCTCTGTGTCTCTGTCTCTCTCCCGCCCCTCCACCTACTCACCCACATCCTAAAAGATAATTCTGGACAACAGGGACTGGTTTTATGTGTGTTTGGAAGATTTCTGGGTAATTGTAAGCCCTTCACACATAAAAACCAAAGGACCAGATGGGCTTTTAGGAGATTTTCCAATCTCTTTTCCTATTATAAAGCCTAGTAAATGAAGTCACAAATACAGACAAAGTAATTCTCCTGTTTTAGAAGGCTTCCTCAGAACTATCCTTAGGAATCCATACAAATGTAATCACTGCCAATGCAATGTAGGTCTCACTCGGCATTAGCTAGCACACCACCACCATTACCACATACGCCTGCACTGCAAGGAATGATGTGACACCAAAGAAAGGTGGAGTGCAGCAAGAAGAACAGAGCCAGTGGCAACCATGCTGTCCCTCCCTCTGAACCTTGCTCCAGTCCCTCGGCTTGTCTGGGCCTCACACAGTAAGAGTACTGGGCTGGAGCTCTACAATACTAGCTGTAGCTGCTGCCTTTTTTTTTTTTTTTTTTACAGTATATTGTCTGTTACATAACCTTTATATGTATATTAAAAACAACCCCCTCAGAGAGGGTGTTTTTATTGTGCAGATGAACAAAGTAGGGCTCAAAGACATTCATTCAACACCTTGACCACAAACACAGTTAATACAAAATGAAACCACAGTCTCTCTTGTTCTAAAGGACATTTTGCAAGTAGGCCTCCTGGAAAAGGGGGGAAAAAACCAAAAACTACAGAGTGGCAGAGAAACAAATATGTGTTTTCCTTCAGGCAGTGTAAGGACAGAAGAATAAGTCAAGATGGTCTACTATGGCATGGAAAGGGATAGGGAAATCCTAAGAAAAATGGGCCCGAACACTTGGCTCTTTTAAATTGTCATTATAAATTCTATCATTTCTTTTTCGATCACTTAATTTATCAGGAAATACCATCGTACTAATCTCATTAATATATTTGCAAAATATCAGGTGTCTTGAATGAAGGGATGAGGCTAATACTCCCAACTGCGCCAACTTCAGTATCATGGCTGAGAGGAGGGCAAGGTGGGTGTGCAGGACAATGAACTCTCCACCAAATTAGGACAAAAAAGATTCCCAATTGGGTAGTTTTTAACATCCCTGAAAACAACATGATTTCAAGAGTAAAATATTTTATGCTGTCTGTTGCTAACTGAGCCAACTTCACTCCTACAGATCATTAATATTGTAAATTATAATGTTGTAAATATTTTAGGATTCGTGTCTTCCCGCCCCTGGTATTTTTTTTTTCAGCTTATTTTCTCATGTTTAAACAAACCTCAAATTTCCCTGATGTAGAGGAACTATGTAAATATATTTTTTGAATCATTACATATACGGTGTTAGAATCACATAAATCCCAAAAGTACCCATAAACATTCTGGAAACACTTCAGATTACTGAGACTTTGTCACCCTCGGACCAGCTGTAGAGATGAGAAAAATGAAAAAGGTGCACGGGGGGCACTTGGGTGGCTCAGCGGGTTAAATATCTGACTTGATTTCAGCTCAGGTCATAATCTCAGGGTCGTGGGACTGAAGGCCCGTTGGGCTCAGTGTTGAGTCTGCTTGAGGGTTCTCTCCCTCTCTCTCTCCCCATCTGCCTCTCCCCTTCGACCCCACGCTTTCTCTAATAAAGAAATTAAAAAAAAAAGGTGCACTAACACCCTCAGACAGACACACAGACTCAAGAACACGACAGGCACTCGAACGAGGTAGCCCCGCGTTCCTCAGCCTTAAAAAAAAAAACACCAAAAACCAAAACCACCTCCCCCAATGAAATTTTGATACCACAGATATACTGTTATCTATTTATGCATTATATGTGTAAAGAGAGTAAGGTTTCTTTTCACCCTCCAACCACCAAATTTCACCCCCGTGGGGGAGAGAAACTATCCTTGTTGGGAATGCAAGATCCAGCTCATTTCCTCCATATTTAGAACGCATACACGTCAGCAAGTATTAACAATGTGGGTGCCAGCAGGTATTTTTTAATGTGCTGATTTTTTTTAAACCAATAAGCAATACATACAGGTATTGAATACTTCTTACCGTATCTCTGTTTTTAGGATTTCAAATTGTTGGATGTAGAATAAGAAAAACAGAAATAAAAGTTCTATCTGTAGTAAAGTTTACCCTTTGGCCCCATTAGGTACACGGGCTTTTGCCTTGCCTTTAAAAAGTCTACATACTCCCACCCCCAGTATCATGCTTGCATTCAAAATCCAGCCAGCCTGCCTCTGCTCCTGTGTGGGTACCTAAGTACAATGATGTGTGGGCCAATCTTCAAAAGGGCAGAACGGCCCCCCACCTCCAGCCAAGATCACCCAGTTACTGATGTGACAGATACAGCTAAATAAAGTACTACACTTGAAAGCTAAAGGCTTTCTCATCTTGGGAGTACAGGAAAGAAGAATAGCGAGTCTAGAGGCTAAGGAGAAAAACATTTAAAACTGTTCATTCCAGTGAGGTGACTGAAGGAAGAAACAAATGAAAATAAAGGTCTCAGCTGAGGATTTGTTCTGGACCCCACACTTCATAATGGATGCCGGTCACAAAGTACGTGTGTCTTACTTGTTTGGGGTGGGGGAAGAATCTTTCCCATCACAGAGATCTCAAGAATCAAGACACGCTTTCCTAAAGGTTTTGAACACCTAAACCATCTTCGGTCAACTCCCGTCCCGCCGCACACCTACTGAGAAGTAACTGCCGCGCCTTGCACTTCGCTTCCAAAACCAGCTCCAGGGAGCTGACGACTATCATTTTCCCTCAGAGGAGCTAGCACCTTCTGCTTCTAGGCTTTCTCTTTGGAACACCTCTTTCACTCTAGAAAACGATGTGGGTTGGGCAGAAGATAGTGACAGATATTTTGTTTGATCATTTAGCTTAGGAATCCAAAATACAAAGTGTGCAAAGAATGCTAGATCTTCAAAATGCTTTGCACGGAGTCTCATTCTTAAGAAACTACAACTCCGAATTTTTGTTAAGCTTGTCTTAGGAGCAAATCAGCTAAAGGACACAAAGACACAAGTGACATGATGCATGTACCAGAAAGTCACCATTATGACCGAAGATACTGCGGCTTCGGTTTCACAATGGCCTCTCTCGGGTTCAGACTTCCCAGCCTGAGTGCCTCCCGGGCCCCGCTCCTGTCAGCTCCTCTTCAGAGGTCTGACATTCCTCCAGCTTCTCTTCAGGGTATTGTTCTAACCTCCCAGTTTCATTCTAGAAAAACCTCACCTCTGCGCAAACTCCCACTGGTGCTGCTGTTCTACCTGAATATGCGCAAATCTCTCTAGTCGAAACCAACCTATTTAACGAATGAATCTCTTTTCTTGCATGTCTCACCAGCATCTCAAGCTTAATCATAATCACACGGAGCTCAGGATGTTCCAAAAAACATTCTATCTCCCATATTACCTGCCCCAGTCACCCAACTAATCAGACTTCTTCCTGACCTCTCCCTAAGTCCAGCTTTCCTGTCATTTCAGTAGATGTCCTCTTCAATTGAAACGGCTACCATCTCTACAGAGTACGATGTCCTCACTCAGTTCCTTCTTCACTACTCTACTACAACAATTTCTTTTTTTTTTTTAAAGATTTTATTTATTTATTTGACACAGAGTGAGAGATCACAAGTAGGCACAGAGGCAGGCAGGAGACAGAGGGGGAAGCAGGCTCCCCGCTGAGCAGAGAGCCCGAGGCAGGACTCAATCCCAGGACCCTGAGATTACGACCTGAGCCGAAGGCAGAGGCTTAACCCACTGAGCCACCCAGGCGCCCCAACAATTTCTTTAAAAAAAAAAAAAAAGGTTTATTTATTTATTGTGGAGAGAGAGAGAGAGCGCGCGCGTGCATGCACGAGTTGGGGCGGCGGGCGGGAGGGAGAGAATCCCAGACTCTGCGGAGCTCAACATAGGGCTCAATGTCACAACCCTGAGATCACGACCTGAGCCGAAACCAAGAGTGGGATGCTTAACCAACTGCACCATCCAGGCGCCCCAATAATTTCTTTCTTAAAATGCAACTTTGAGGTTATTTCCATGCTTAACATCCTCCAATTACTTCCTACTCTTAAAAGAGTCAAGTTCAACGTGAACTCCTGAATTACACAGTTTCTGCCTACTTCTCCAACTACCTCTGCCATTTCCCCACAACGACCCTGCATTGTGACTACAACAGAATCCCCTGCAGTTTCCCCACCTTCCATGTGATTTCATCTCTGCTCTCTGCCTGCAATCCCCTTATTCTCCTAGTCTAATCTCACTCTTCAAATGTAGCTGAATGGTCCATCTGTGAAATCTATCATCACCACTTTCCTCTCTAGGTCCGTACCCTGTACACATTTCCACTAATGAGACAAAACTAACCACACTGCCAAAGAGCATATATCCCTACATCCTAAAGAGGCCAGTCTTTGGTTTCATCACACACCTATATACAGGAGACACGAAACACCAGTTTGAGGAATGAATTAATCCCTCCTTTAATGAATAACACGGCTTCCTTTATGAAGCATTCATCATGTGTCAGGATTCATAACCTACTGGGCCACTGCATCCTCACGGCAACTCCGTGAGGCGGGTAGATATTACTCTAGTTTACAAATGAGGAATCTAAGGTCGAAAGACGCCAGATAACTTGCCCAAGGAGACATGGCTTGTAAATGGAAAAGGGAGGACGGGAAGTCAGGTCTGACCGATTCCAGGGTTCATGCTTGTAACCATTACGTATACTTCCCGCCATGTGCTGTTTTACACTTCCCTTCCCAGACCCTCCCAAAGAGTGCTGTTCATGGCATTTTTGACCCATACTTCACAAAATTATCTAGCTGTGTTTCTATAAGGGCTTTATACTTTCTGCAGTTGAGGAAATACAGAGTTATTTCACACTAAGAATGCCATGGACAATGAGCTCAGAATAACAGGATTATTGTAAACTGCCTTGCATATAAAACCAAACAGAAAAATCCAGCCAACCAGAAAAGCTAGCTCTTTGAGGTCCACACAGGAAAAGCAAACAAACAAACAAAACTACCAACTACGTTATTTACTTAGGTCAATCTTCAAAAGGAGTAACTCCTCTCAATTTGTGGAAGGCAGGGCAGTCTGAAAATATAAAAGTTCTTTTTATTTGGCGGTTTTGAGCCTAATAAGCAAACTTTTTTTTTATTTTTAATAATAAGCAAACTTTTGATGGCAGACCATAAAAACAAAGTACGACCAAACTAATCTTGTAAGCCTCTCCTCTGCTTCTGGCCATCTTTATTTTTAGACATTCTCTGGCAGTTCTAGTATCAAATGATCGCTACACTGAGAATATGGAAGCTGGCAGGTGTCTCATACCAATCCTACAGCAACTCCATCTGCTGCTCGCCCAGATGCTTACATTTAAACTGGGAAAAAGTCCATGAAGGGAGTAGAAGCTAATGGCTCATCTTATACCAGATCGCCTACTTTTGTCTCAGAACAAAATAACATAAAAAACCCTCTAAATTAGAATCATTTAAATCTTTCCAGTAGAACCTTATATCAAAGAAATTCTCAATCCTCCTTTAATGAATTCTATTTTGTTGTAAATGGTACAGAAAATTAAGCTGCTCTTTTACTCAGAATAAACCAGTTATGCATTTTTAACAGAAGTGAAATAGTAAAACTAGAAGGGGACAGCAAGGACAGGCTATTAAGGCCAGAAGTTGCTTTTACAACTGTGGTAGTAATGACTGGTCTGACTTGAAAAGGAACACCTGGTACCATCTCTGTCAAGGTGAAAGGTTCAAATCAAAGTATAACAGGACTGTAGGGGACAAAGAAAATGAGTAAAAGGAAAAAAAAGCACCATCAGTAGTATAATGACTGTCTTTACAAGTTGAATAGGTGAGAGTAACTGGAAACAATAACCAACAGGTACCCAGAGGTTACTCAGGAACACCAAAAAAGATGACTAGAATCGTCAGAGGAATGGATCTCAAGATGTGGAAATCAAAACCAATCATTCCCCCGAGCCTCCCTACTATCCACTTGTAAGTCTGTCTATGGTCATAGCACTTTCACGATGACTTCTTTTCCCTTTCTTTCATATTCACACCTACTCGGGTATCCAGTCTTATTAGTCCGTTAAAACACCTCTAAATATAATAAGGATGTTCACCTAAGCATTATTTAACACTGTGGGGTGGGGAGGGGAAACATTCTAAAATGTCCAACTGTAGTGAAATGGTTAAAAATTATGGTTCCTTCATATAATGAGATAGTCTTCAGCTGTTACAAATGTTACTTCTAAGAGTTTATAATAGCATGGGTGGGGTAGACGCTGGGTGGTCTCCTCTAGTCTGCCTCTATGATACACCGATGAAGTCTGGGTGGGGGCGGACCCCCATCAATTCCCCCCTAACCCCCAGTGATTGGCTTAGTCCTCGGTTACTTGAACCAACCAACCCAAATTTCAGGACTTCTGCTGGAGGTGGGAAGGGCACACTTTTCTTCCCTGCTAATGTTAATGAGGTGTCTTCCAGTCAAGGGTATCCAGTGATAGGCACTCTAGTCACAAAGGAAATGAGCCTCAGAACAAAGCTAACACATGTAACAGGGAACAGCTACCAAAAATTCATGGAGACACGAAGCTGGAGCCCTGATCAAACCATATCTGATCTCTACCCTACCTTTGATCTTTCTGATAACATAAGCCTACATTTAGACCAGTAGTGTTAGCATATTCGGTTATTTGCAAACAGTTGCTTAATGCAATGGAAAAATATTAATTTTTTTTAAAAAGTCAATTCAAAGAAAAAAAGTCAATTCCACGTATGGTGTGATCTCCACTTTAAAAATGTCTAGAAAAATGATTATTAGGAAAGAAAATAAAATATAAACTGATTATTTCTGGGCAGAAGATAGGGCTAGATTTGGGCAGTGATCAAACACAATCACATATTTTTTAATTACAAAAAAAAGACTGCCATACTGATCAGTTTGAAACTCATATTCCATGTACTTGCCAAGCCTCTGTGAATACCACCACCTTTCTGTACCTATCCAAATCTTAGCCACTTAGGATCAGTACTTGTTTTCTTTCCTACCTTGAAACTGCAACAGCTACTTTCTCTGAATGCTTGACGCCTTCAACAGTTAATGGCAGCAACTGCTATAACACCACCTCATTTACTGAACACCTGCTTTAACACTCTCTACATCCTGGGCACTTTATGTTATCACATTTAAATGCATAACTGTTTCTGTATTAGTTGTTTCTAAGATTTTATTTATTGGCACGAGTGGGGGTGGGGAGGCAGAGAGAGGGAGAGAGAGAATCTCCAGGAGACTCCCCACTAGGCATGGAGCTCAATCCCAAGACTCTTGAGATCATGACCTGAACGGAAACCAAGATGCTTACCGGACTGCGCCACCCAGGTGCCCCAGGAATTACAGTTTTTAATAGACTTTCAAAGGTGTGACCTCCAAAACAGGTTAAGAAGTACTGCAATAGAGATTCAGCAAACGGTTCTTCAATCAGTAACTAAACAGAGGAAGCCAAAGACTCTCCAGGAAAAGGGCCTGTGATACACACTCACCAGTGCAAGTAGAGGGACTGATCTCTAGTCCCATTCTGAGTACAAGGCTTTAAAGCTATGACGTTTTAAACCACAAAGCTTTTAAGATTTTATTTATTTATTTGACAGAGAGAAACACAACGAGAGAGGGAACATAATCAGGGGGAGCAGCAGAGGGAGAAGCAGACTTCCCGCCAAGCATGGAACCCGATGCGGGACTCGATCCCAGAACGCCGGGATCACGATCCCAGAACGCCGGGATCACGACCTGAGCTGAAAGCACAGGCTTAATGATTGAGCCACCCAGGCGCCCCCACAAAGATTTCTAATGACTTGGAGGCAAACACAACTTCCCCCTAACAGCTGACAGTACTGTTAACAGTCCCTCTCCACTGGACTTACCGGGAAGTACCTGTGTTCTCAACCTTCTGTCCATATGAATTAGCTCTGTTTAACCTGAAATCATTCTAGCTGAGCCAGGAAGCTTTTCCGGGGCCTGCCATAATAAGCACAGTAGCATACTGGGGCTAATGAGTATAAAACCAACACAAGACTTCAGTACTTGAGGGTCTTATCGTTGAGATGTGGGAATTCTCACTGGAATCACTTATAGGGCTATGCTATTCTTACTATTAGCTATAAATAAAAATCACATTCCAGGGGCGACTGGGTGGTTCAGTTGGCGGACCATCCAACTCTTGGTTTTGGCTCAGGTGGTGATCTCACGGGTCATGGGATTGAGCCCTGTGTTGGGCTCTGCACTCAGGAGAGTCAGCTTCAGATTCTCTCTCCCCTCTCCCTCTGCCCCTCCCATGCCTGTGTGTGCACATGCGCGTGCTCTCTTCCTCTCAAATAAATAACTTTTTAAAAAAATTACATTGGGATTGCCTGGGTGGCTCAGTCAGTTAAGCGTCTGCCTTTGGCTCAGGTCATGATCCTGGGGTCCTGGGATTGAGTCCTGCAACGGGCTCCCTACTCAGCAGAACAGTCTGCTTCTCCCTCTCTCCCTGCTCATGCTCACTCTCTCAAATGAATAAATAAAATCTTTTAAAAAATTACATTCCACTGTAACCAATTTAGAAAATTGACTCCAATGGATTCTAGCATTTGCCACAAAGGGTCACGATCCCATCCATCACTCTACAAGGCAGACAGTGAAACAGGAATTTTCAGAGCAGTAAATCAGAGAAAGAAGTCACTCATGCTCCTCAAGGTTAAGGCTGCTTCTTGCCATGGAAAATACAGAAGGAAGTTACCTTGGGAGCAATGAGGTGGCTCCTGTTACTGTTTACTTTATTCATCTCTGGGGAGATCCTAAACAATCCACAGTATTTTTAGTCAAACCCTCTTCCTACAGTTCAACATTCAAGCTCTATTTCCCCCATCAGCTAATTCCTACCTTTCCCACCTTGGTCAGCAGGATGTCCCAGCCTCAAAGCCTCCCAGTCCTCCCACTTGCCTGCATCTCTCGCCCAACCCTGGTGTGTCTCCCCTTGTCACACCCTCTCGACTGGGATTCTTCCCAGTTCCCGACGACTTATTCCACCGGCAGCCTGCAACAAAACTACTTCCTATTTGATAATAACTAACTCTACAGTTGTACTTTCAAATACGTATATATTTCAATTCATTTAATCCTCACAAAAATCAGATAAGTACTATTATTACCATCCCCATTTTTACAGTGAGGAAATTTGGCACCAAGAAGTTAAAAACTTGCCCAACATCGCACTCATGGCAAACAGCACAGCTGAAGTCTAAACCCAGACTGTCTGGCTCCAGCCCTGGCTCTTCACCCTTGCACTGTCATCTTGTCTCTAATCTTCCCCTATTTCTATCTGCACTGGTCAAAGTCATCCTTCCAAAACACAGCTTTGGTGAACTCACTGTTCCAGGACCTATTAGAAAATGCTGCTGTCTGTCACATCAACATAAATGCCTGCCTTCTAATCAGCCCACAGTTCGAAATCAGAACCTGATCAAGTTATGCTCAAATGCCTACGCTCCTAGTCATTAGCTGCGTGATTTCACACAAGTTCCTCAACCTGAGTGTCTGTTAAGGCATCTGAAGACGCTCTTTCACTGAGCTGCTGAGAGGATTAAGGAGCAGACAAGTACCTGGTACAAAGCCTGCCTGGCACCCAAGACTGATTTTCTTGCCCCAAGAAAGCCTTAGTTCAGTGAGGCATCTTCAATTCATGTGCATCTCCGTACTCCTGTTTCCTCCCACCCAGAAGGGCTCTGATTACTCAGATGGTACCTATCATTTCATGCAGCACTTCTTGGTATCTTGAGTCCACAATTTAATTATAGTCCATAATCACTACATCTATCTTACTATAAATCCTCTAAATCAGCATTTTAGAAATTATTTTATAGTTTTTAAATAATTTTTTATTACGTTATGTTAGTTAAGTCGGCGTTTAATCAGAAGATGCATTTCAAAGAACAGCCTCTTTTACACACTGTATCGCAGGGACGCACCAGTCCAACGCGATGACCCAAGCGCACTGAAATGGTCTCCTTGGCACACTTGCAAAAGCCTTGCTGACTGATCTGAACACAGTAGGTGAAAAGAGAACCTTAGAAATGTATGATGATTTTTTCATTTTACATTAACTTACTGCTAGATATTCCTGAGATCAAAAGGGACTATATCAAAACTATAATTCATTTCAATGATTTTATGCTAGAACAAGGAGTAGGAGCTTAAAGACCTAGCAAAACTACACTGCCATGACCCAAAGACAAAAAATTTAAGAAGGCAAACACAAACCACATGCTGCTTTACTCAAGTTTAAAAGACTCTGATCAACCTTCTACTGAGAAAAACTCCAATTTATTTCTTTGTTTCTTCTGAGCTCAGCTGCTTAGTCACTTTACAAGGCTCCTGAGATGAGGACTGGGGGCTGATAGGGGCTAGGCTGGTCAAAGAAGACTTTCCAACTCTAGTCAACCAGCTTGCTGCAGAATGGCACCAGTCATGACACAGATGGTGTTTAAGAACTTTTCTGACTCTTTAATACAGCTAAAAAACAACTCAAGATGTTTGTAGTCCTTTGCTTTAAGGATAGCATTAATTACTCAATACATAAACCATCATATTACTAATGAAGAGGCACTGACACTTAAAAAATTAAGCTTTTTGTTGTTGTTTAACTTATGCTCCATGCCCAATGTGGGGCTTGAACTCACAACCCTGGGGATCAAGAGTCATATGCTCTACCCACTGAGACAGCCAGATGCCCCATTAAAATTAATGAATGCTTAAAGCTGAAACTTAGATCAACTCATGGATTCAATGGCTAAAGCCGCACACCACTACAGATGCAAATTCATTATTTTGTGAATATCACATGGATAGAATGTTAACACAGGTCAGTCACTGTTTGAGCTCCAAGTTTATCACCAGTACATTTCCAAGAGTTGGCTTTATGGGCAAATTTATTTATTATTATTTTTTAATTCTTTTTTTTTTAAAAGATTTTATTTATTTGAGAGAGAGAGAGACAGAGACAGGACAAACGGGGGGGGAGGGGGGAGAGACAGAAGAAGAGAGAGAAGCAGAATCCCCGCTAGGCAGGGAGCCTGATGCAGGGTGTGATCCCAGGACCCTGAGATCATGACCTGAGCCCAAGGCAGAAGTTTTTTAACTGGTTGAGCCACCCAGGCGCCCCTCTATGGGTAAATTTAAAAGGCTGTATCCTGGCCTTGTTGACTGAAACCACTACTCAGGGCCCAGAAAAACTGAAATGTCAGTCTATAACACATTTTCAGAAGCTCGTCAGATCTGCCTGCACTGCTCTCCCATGAGGACTTTCCAGACTCTAAGAGAGTATTTGCACCACTTGTTCGTTCTGATTTCAGTATCTTGTTCGGTTTGGATCTGTTCCAGGATGGCTACAGCTATGCCAGGAATCACAAAGCATGCCTCCACTCCTAGCTATGTTGCTAATAAGAGGTCAGAAAGCATCCCTGGAAGTACAGCGACACAAGGAAGAGTTCAAACAATTGTAAGTGAAGGGTTCTGGCAAAGCTTGAAAAACAAGAAATTCTTCCCTCTTCCCTTTAATCCACCTCACTTTTTAGCAGTAAACTCAGGAGAACATCTGATAAGAAAAACCTCCTCTTCCCTCAATCCAGTGCCCTGCAAAGCTGTTCACTGGTACTTTCTCCAAGGCTACGAGTTGTGTAAACTATGTAAATTAGAACAAATCATCAGGATTACTTCCAACTATTTCTTGGAAAATTTTTTTTCCTGTTTTTCTTATACAATTAAAGAATAAAGAACAGGGGGCGCCTGGGTGGCTCAGATGTTAAGCGTCTGCTTTCGGCTCAGGTCAAGATCCCAGGGTCCTGGGATCAAGTCCTGCATCGGGCTCCCTGCCCCGCAGGAAGCCTGCTTCTCCCTCCCCCACTCCCCCTGCTTGTGTTCCCTCTCTTCACTGTCTCTCTCTGTCAAATAAATAAATAAAATCTTAAAAAAAATAAATAAAATAAAGAACAGACTGAGGAAAGAAAGCCTAAGTGTTTAAAATCTCCTATAGCAGTTATTTTTTATATATGTATAGACTATCTGCTGGAATTAATGTCCAAAAACAAAAACTGGTGGATACCATGTAATGTTTTTTGAACAGAAGCTTAAAAACAAAATTGATTGAGTATTCTTTAGATTTCACGCACAGAAAAGCGTAATCACATTTTACAAAGACTCAATGGGGAAGTGGCTAAGAAACCTAACTAAGGTGGTGGCAAAAAATAAGGGACTAGAAAACTCAAGAGAAATTTAAGAACTCCTATTTCTGGTCTATGTCACCTAAATTAATGCAAAAACAGCTGAGGCAACACAAGAACCAGGCCTGACTTCTGACAGTGCATTGCTGGTAACAAAGACAGTGTCAACTATGGATGTGATTTCTATCAAGTAGGACAAACTCGGTGTGGGTTTCAAAGCCTCCTCCATACCACCCACTGAACTACCATGTTGCTAGGCACCATGCAAGACACTGAGATACAGGACCCTACTGAGATATGGGGAAAAGGAAATACGCTGTGGCCAGATGTATACAACAGAGCTAAGGGGCAGTGGAGAGGCACCTAAGGGAGAGAAAAGGCTCAGGAAAGACTTCTGGAGCTCGGGGCTTGCTCTAGGTAATGAGGGAAGAATGGCAGACGGCCAAGATTACATCAGATGAAAAGAACATGACCAAAGACCAGAAGATGTGAAATAGCAAAGTGCTTAGGGAAACTATGCGACTAACTGAAAACTGATCAAATTTTGTTTAAATATAGCCATGGGAGCGTCTGGGTGGCTCAGTCGGTTAAGTGCCTGGCATCGGCTCAACGCAAGATTTCAGGGTCTTGGGATGGAGCCCTGTACTGAGCTCAGCAGGGACTCTGCTTCTTCCTCTCCCTCTGCCCCTCCCCCTGCTTGTGTGTGCGCTCTCTCTCTCTCCCTCTCTCTCTCTCATATGAATAAATAAAATTTAAACAACGACAACAAAGAAAGCCACAAAGATTAACTGGCTTATTATTTGACATTACTGGCAAAAATGTTCATCAACAAAACACTGCAGAGTTTTTCGGGTGAGGATATTAAATTCTGCAAAATTTTAGTGCAAGTTAACACAAAGAATCAAAATGACTCTACAATAAGACCAAGACTTTCTCTAAGATTATTTACATAAAACAGTTCTGAAAAGAAAACACAATAATTATGGTTTTGCTGAATTCGAAGAAATGCTGCCTCTGCTCTCTGGATGTGCCTCAGATGCTGCTCTCTGCACATTTAGCTCAAGACCACATTACACATCCAGTGACACAAGGAACCCAAATTAGAAGAGGCACCACTAGACTGGGGAACCTCGTCGCTCACACCAGCAAAACTAATCTATGAGTACTCTTCTTCTGGTCTTTCAGTTTTCACTAGAAAAGACACAATACCAGGTAGGCAACAGTTCCCAGTATCTGCCTCGGCACAGGCTGAAGTGGGGAGGGCACAGCAACGTGAAGAAGGGGGTCTGGGAAATCAAAAGTTCACAAGAAAAGGGAGGAGTACAGACAGGGACGAACTCCTAGGAAAGACAAAGCCCACCCCCACTCTACCGCAGCATTCTGCCCAAGGGTCTTGCTTCTGGCTTCCAAAGAGCAGAGTAACCACAGATGCTTTGCAAGGAGAGAAGACAGGATTCCTGGCATTTCAAGGTGAAACCCAAAATACTTTGAACACTAACAATGTAGTTTGGGCAGCGACAATCTACAGCAGAACTGTCCAAACACTCTTTCTGCAATGATGTAAATGTCCTCTATCTGCACCATCCAATACAGTAACCACTAGCCACATGTAGCTGCTGAGATCTTGAAATCTGGCCAATGCAAGTGAAGAACTAAATCTTTTTTTTTTTTTTTTAAAGATTTTCTTTATTTATTTGATGGAGAGAGAGAGAGAGAGATCACAAGTAGGCAGAGAGGCAGGCAGAGAGAGAGGGGGAAGTAGGCTCCCTGCTGAGCAGAGAGCCTGATGCGGGGCTCGATCCCAGGACCCTGAGATCATGACCTGAGCCAAAGGCAGAGGCTTTAACCCACTGAGCCACCCAGGCACCCCAAGAACTAAATTTTTTAAGAATACTTTATTTGAGAGAGACTGAGAGAGAGTGCGGTGCGTAGGCGCGTGCCCACGCGCGCGCGCACACACACACACACACACACACACACACAAGCGCAAGCAGGGGGAGGGGCAGAGGGAGAAGCAGACTCCCCTCCTAAGCAGGGAGCCCAATGTTGGGCTCAATCCCTGGACCCTAATATCATGACCTGAACCAAAATTAAGAGTCAGATTCCCAACCGACTGCACCACTCAGGCGCCCCTATTTATTTTTTTATTTTATTTTTTGTTGTTGTTTTTAAGATTTTATTTATTTGAGACAGAGATAGTGAGAGAGAGCATGAGAGGGGAGAAGGTCAGAGGGAGAAACAGACTCCTCATGGAGCTGGGAGCCTGATGTGGGACTCGATCC
>CM052804.1:4627241-4663729 GCA_028533885.1 Nasua narica | reverse complement strand
TTGCAATTTGGCCAAAGTCCATCTGTAGGCAGCAGATTTTAAAACTGAAAAAGTGATTAAGATCAAATTTGCCTGATGGGGGAAAGGAAGGAAGGAAGGAAGGAAGGAGAGAAAGGAGGGAGGGAGGGAAGGAAGGAAGTTAATTCAAACAAAAATTACACAACAGAGTTTATTTTATTTTATTCTAAAGAGAGGTTGCTTTTGGGTTTATTTTATTTTATTTTATTTTATTTTATTTTATTTTATTTGATAGAGATAAACACAGCGAGAGAGGGAACACAAGCAGAAGGAATGGGTGAGGGAGAAGCAGGCTTCCGGTTGAGCAGGGAGCCCGAAGCAGGGCTTGATCCCAGGACCCTGGGATCACAACTTGAGCTGCTGGCAGACGCTTAATGACTGAGCCACCCAGGTGCCCCAACAGTTTATTTTCTAGTCAGCATTGTAATACTAGTTGCTTGATATAGGTCATAATTTTCTCTCTTTTAAAATTTTATTTGACAGAGAGAGAGATCACAAGCAGACAGAGAGGCAGACAGAGAGGGGGAAGCAGGCTCCCCACTGAGCAGAGAGCCCGATGCGGGGCTCGATCCCAGGACCCTGAGATCATGACCTGAACCGAAGGCAGAGGCCTTAACCCACTGAGCCACCCAGGCGCCCCTAGGTCATAATTTTCTAGTTAAGAGTAATGCATAACTGGCCATCTAGGAAGAAAAATATGTTCCTAAAAGATAACCATTTGAATTTCCTCTTTGCAATGCATTCTCGATGGGGGTAATATTGCCCCTAAAGGGGAAAAGAGGAAATTGGTTCTTGGAAGATGAAAAAAATATATCAGATATTATAACTGTGAGCCTTTAAAGCTCAACTCTGCCCAACAAAATCTTATTTCTTAATTTTTAATTTCCATCATCAAGAAGAATTTGAATTCAATTTACTTTTTCTCTTTTGGAGGAAAATAATGACCTTTTGAAAAGGTTTAAAACACCACTTTAGGGACGCCTGGCTGGCTCAGTCAGTTAAACGGCTGCCTTCAGCTCAGGTCATGATCCCAGCGTTCTGGGATGAATCCCACATCCGGCTCCTTGCTCAATGGGGAGGCTGCTTCTCCTTCTCCCTCTGCCAGCCGCTCCCCCTGCCTGTGCACGCTCGCGCTCTCTCTCTCTCTCTCTCTTTCTGTGACAAATGAATAAATAAAATCTTTTAAATAAATAAATAAATAAATAAATAAATAAATAAAACCCCACTTTATGGGAAAATTTGCTTTCTCCTACAAAGTCTCCGTCAGCCATGGCTTACTGTTAGCTCTTATCTTTTCCAGAAGTCTTAACATTAATTGCAAGTCAGACTCCCGGGGTCATGTCACGGGAATTACAGCGGTCAGTCTTGCGTAACCTGGAGGTCAGCATCCTGTTGGGGTTTGTCAGGCAGAGATACACGAGCACTGGGAAAAAACACGTCTTGTGGCTCAGGCTGAGTCTATCCCCAGTGCTTCTCAGCCACGTGGTTTTCTCAGATAGTGGCTTATACTAGCAAGTGGTTAATTTCAAGAACGTCATAAATGCAAACTTTGAAAAGGAAGGTAGGAGAAATCTAAGGTTTTTTTTTTTTTAAGATTTTATTTATTCATTTGAGAGAGAGAGAGCAAGAAAGAGGGAACATAAGCTTGGTGGGAGAGCAGAGGGAGAAGGAGAAGGAGGCTCCCCACTGAGCTGGGAGCCCTATGACATGGGCTCCATCCCAGGACCCGCAGATCATGACCTGAGTCCAAAGCAGACGCTTAACCCACTGAGCCACCCAGGGGCCCCTCTCTAAAGTTTTGTTCTGGTGCCAACACTGAATCACTGTGAGCCTCATTGTTTAAAAGCAAGTACGTGTCCCCAAATACTGGACCTTAGAAACTATAGACCTAGGACCTTGCTGACTGCTGCTTTTCAGGGGTCTTCTAATCAAAGATAGCACGCCAGGTCCCTTGGGTGGTTACTTGTTGGAGGGTAGGTATAGAGACAGAGGCTGGACTCCAAGATCCTTGCCTAATGTATGTAAAGATGCTTTTGAACTGCAAAGTATGGGACGCCTGGGTGGCGCAGTTGGTTGGGCGACTGCCTTTGGCTCAGGTCATGATCCCGGCGTCTTGGGATCGAGTCCCGCATCGGGCTCCTTGCTCCGCAGGGAGCCTGCTCCTCTCTCTGCCTCTGCCTGCCTCTCTGCCTGCTTGTGTTCTCTCTCTGTTAAATGAATAAATAAATTAAAAAAAAAAGTGAACTGCAAAGTATATCACACAGATCATAAATCCCCCTTCTAACTGAGTGAATAAGCCACATGCAGGAAGGTGGGTTTATTTACGGATGATGACCAGATCCCTGCCTTGATTTCAACCACAAAAAGTTAAAACAATCGACGGCTGTTTATAAAACCCTTTTTCTATCTTTGGGCGACAGGGCCTTCATGAGAGCCTGTGATGTATTACCAGCTGTCACTCCACCACCTGGCCTTCTGCGGCCTTGTCTCGCATTGCTGGCTGCTGACTTATTTTTCATTGCCATCCTGTCCTTTCTTCTTGTGTCCATAGAAACTGCCAGTAATGCAGAGGCTCGTCCTTTCATGGGACCTCTAAGATTCTCACAGCTTTCCTCTGAGCCCCACAGCTTTCCCCCCTGAAGCCAGAAATAGAGCTGCTGTATCTATTGGTGGTATCTTCTAACTCAAACCAAAAGTGTCTCTTTTTCCATCTGAATGCTGCTTACCACACGCCCCGCTGGGAGGGCCCTTGCTCGGGATTTGGTTGTGGGGGATCAGAGGCCTCACACTTTGATAAGCCGGCTGGCTAGTCAGTCATTGTGCAGAATGCTCTGCGCCCCACGTGAAAAGGCACAAGTACTGAAAAACCCAGCTTTGCTATCAGGCAAAGGATGGGCCTTAACTGTTTTTCCTCCCTTTTGTCCCTTTTAAGGGTTTGGCTGACAAAGGAATTTGTGAGAAAGTCCTTAGTATGTTTGATGCGCTCAGCCCTTCAGTGTGCTAACTGCTCCCGAGACGGAATGTTTGGGGGTCGTGTGGGGCAGAACGAAACATTTCATTTCATAAACATTTCCTGGTTAGGAGACCCGTCTAAGCCCGGGTTTCCTCATCCCTAAAAGTTGGAAAACCATGGAACCTTCTCGTTGGCTTGCTAAATGAGATGGTGAGACAATGAGCAGGAGGTGCTGAGCACAGGACCTAGCATATAGTAAGTGCTCAGTACAAGGTCCCTGTGGCTGTTGGGACGCTCAGGGAAATGGGGAGCTGAGTAAGAAATGGAAAAATCCTGCTTTGGAAGAGAAGGAACCAAGTTAAATGCCGCAGACTTTTATAAACCTTGTGTTAAAAAAAAAAAAAAGATCACTTTTTTTTAAAGATTTTATTTATTTGAGAGAGGGAGAGAGAGCACAAGCAGGGGGAGTGGCAGGCAGAGGGAGAGGGAGAAGCAGGCTCCCTGCTGAGCAAGGTGGGGTTCGATCCCAGGACTCTGGGATCATGACTTGAGCCGAAGGCAGCCGCTTAACCCCCTGAGCCACCCAGGTGCCCTGATCACATTTATTTTTGACTAGGTAATACATGCAACATAAAAACCAAAAGGAAACAAAAGGGTGCAGTGAAAAATAGGTCCCTTCCCAGCCCCGTCCCCTTCCTCCCAGGCCTTCCCCCTTGGGGAAACTAATATACAAGTTTCCTGAGTATCCTCCCAGAAATTTTCATTATTGAAAAAGTTACTTGTGAAGGAAATTCAGGGCTTTTTTTGTTTTTAAGATTTTTTTTTTTAAGGTAGGCTCTGTGCTGTGGAGCCCAGTGCAGGGCTTGAACTCACAATCCTGAGACCAAGACCTGAGCTGAAACCAAGAGGCAGATATTTGACTAACGGAGCCACCCAGGTGCCCCCCTGAGATTTTTATTTTTTATTTTTAGTAACCTCTACATCCAACGTGGGACTCGAACTCACAACCCCAAGATCAAGGGTCGCACACTCTACCCACTGAGCCAGGCGCCCCATGCGAGGGAGATTCGTTTTGATGGGCACTGCGATGGGGTGGCTTACTAAACATCAGGCAGAACAGCTTGATACGAAAGACAGCTGTCTGGATGTTCTTGTTGGTCCCGAGTTTAAGATTGAATGATTGATTGATTTGACAGAGGGAGAGAGGTCACAAGTAGGCAGAGAGGCAGGCAGAGAGAGAGGGGGAAGCAGGCTCCCCGCTGAGCAGAGAGCCGGACGCGGGGCTCGATCCCAGGACCCTGAGACCATGACCTGAGCCGAAGGCAGAGGCTTTAACCCACTGAGCCACCCAGGCGCCCCAGATCTGGAGTTTGGGGAGTATTTTGACAGTAGAGCTAGTTCTCTGCAGCCTGGACTAGACAGGATAAAGTCTTTCCAGCTATAATAAGACACACGGGCTCAGAAAAGTGATATGATTCCACAGTAGGATTCATAGCTCCCAAAGCCGAGAGCCCCTCCTCTGTGATGGAGGATGTCGGGGCAGGGCAAAGCCACACTGTGAGATCTGAACTCTGGACTGTGGACTCATTCCCGACATTCCCCATTAGTCAAGCCCACATTGCCGACATTCCCTTGGGGCTTAGGTTCTCTGCTTTCCCCCTGGGCAGAGATACTTGAGGTCTCATAGCTTCGCCCTCAGCTGCTGGAGGGTCTGCAGGACAGGTCAGAAACGACAACGAGCAGAGGCCGTGCGAGACGAGCCGGGATCCCTTCCTGCATTCTCTCCTTGGGCTGCTGGAGTCCAGTGTCTATTCCGTAAAATCCACAGATCTTATATTTATCCACGATCAACTTGGTAAATTTAAACCTGCACGAGTCCTAAGATGCACCTGTTTCTCCGATAAACAGGGCTGTTTGTTGGCACGCTGTTAGCAGGGTAACTGGGTGTATATATAGACCCAACAGTACTCGCTCATTTGCCTTCAATCTTCTGCGGAGCAAATGGGTATTTAATCACCCCCATTGAAAGAGACTCTGTGACCTCGGTAACACATTCCAGTACTTAACCCTATGTCAGAAAGTTCCCACTTGGCTCTAACCCGAGTGCACAGAGCTGGAATTTATCTGGTATCCAGTAATTAAGGAAAATGATGGTGATCATCTTTCATGTGCTTGAAGACACTTACGAGCTTTGGTCCCTTTAACACTAAATGAGAGTCCATCCAAGGTCTTTCTTTCATTTTCATTCAGTTTCTAACCCCTCAGTGGCTCCTGTGGTTCAGGTCTGCTTGCTCTCATTTTCATGACCTCTGAACCAGGCCAGAGGCTCGAGAAGAGCTTTCCCTGAACAGACCAGCAGGAAGAACCCCTGATATGGGATCTTTTCGTCTCATGTCTCATTTCTCATTTCTCGCAGGGATCCTACGAGCCCTGGGAGCCAGGCGCTGGCCTGCGACATCTTCAGCCTGTGTGTATACAAGCACACTTTTATAAAAAGCAAAAGGATTTTCTCCGTCGGACATTCCTAAATATCAGAGTGAGTGAATAAAGACGTTCCCTTCTGGTCTCTAGGCAATTCTGGCATTTATATTGATCTGAGCTCTTGATGATGCTTGCCAAGATTTCATTTTCCTGGGCGCCTGGGTGGTTCAGTTGGTTAAGCCTTCGGCTCGGGTCATGGTCCCGGAGTCCCGGGATCGAGTCCCACATCGGGTTCCCAGCTCCACGGGGAGTCTGCTTCTCCCTCTGACCTTCTCCCCTCTCATATTCTCTCTCACTTTGTCTGTCTCTCAAATAAATAAATAAAATCTTAAAAAAAAAAAAAAAGATTTCATTTTCCTAAAGCCCAAATGCTCCTGTTAACTTGGGAGTGGATTCTTGAGCAGATCCCAAGACTCAGAAGCTCAGGGGTTGATTCCTAGCCCCAGGAAGTCTGCCAGCAAGACTTCGAAGCGAGGTGCTTTATTTCTTTGGAGCTCAGAGCAGGAGAACAGAGATGGCATCAGTAAACTTCCCCATGTTTTATGACAAGTTAAAGTCTCATAAAACACTCAGCTACACAAAGGAGGAGGAGGAGGAGGAGGGGGGAGGAAACTGCAAGAGCAAAAAGCATCAGAATTAATTAACGAGCAATCGTATTTTATTTTTCAGATAAGACGAGTCTAAAGAAAGCAAGAAAATGTACATTATTAATGAGTCCTCACAACACCCTGACGTTATTATGACTGCGGGCTCTGAAGCTCAGTTGGATGAGATAAACTGTGCCAAGTGCCTAGCACAGGGTCCTAAGACGTAGTTGGCACTCACTTCAAGTTGGTCCTCTTCCTGATTGTATTCCTCATAACAAGAAGCTTTAAAGGAGCAATGGAGCTGACAATTCTAGTTGCCATTTAAAACCCTTAGCTGTATCGTCATATAAAACACAGCCAGCAGGGGCGCCTGGGTGGCTCAGTGGGTTAGAGCCTCTGCCTTCGGCTCAGGTCATGATCTCAGGGTCCTGGGATTGAGCCCCGCATCAGGATCGAGCCCCTGCATCGGGCTCTCTGCTCAGCAGGGAGCCTGCTTCCCCCCTCTCTCTCTGCTGCTCCCCCTGCTTGTGATCTCTCTCTGTCAAATAAATTAAAAAAAAATCTTAAAAAAATAAATAAAATAATAATAAAACATAAAATAAATGAAATTAAAAAATAATAAAACCCAGCCAGTAAAGGGCATGTGTGGTCAGCCTGCTCAGAGAGAGTTGTTCTTGGTGACCGTCCGGTTTAGGTTGTCACCTTGGGAGAGACTTTGACAATGAATCCTGACCAGCAATTATCTTAATGTCATGGTCCAGATGCCATAATAACAGTAGTAATAAGAACACCAGACATTTCTTAAGAGCTTACAGAGGGCCAGGCTCTGACTTAAACACACTACATGCCCTATTACGTTTGGGCTCCTAAAACAAAATGTTCAGACACTGAGGATCCTTGCCAGAGGGAGGACACCATGCCGCCGAACCATCTAAATGGGAAAAAGTTTGAGAAGAGAGAATAAATTCCATAGTGTTCTGCCCTTAGGCCATAAAACCAGAATAGTCTAGCAGAGATGGAAGATGTGTTTCACACAAGAAGGCAGGGAAAGCGTAGCTTTGGGGTTTATTAAATAAATGGAAAAAATATTACTTCTGGTCTTCTGTAGCCATGAGGGATTGAAACTTGCGGTTAAAGGTTTGGGGGTTGGGGGCCCCCTACGTGGCTCAGTTGGTTACGCATCTGCCTTCTGCTTGGGTCATGATCCAAGGGTCCTGGGATCGAGCCCCATATAGGGCTCCCTGCTCAGCGGGGAGCCTGCTTCTCCCTCTCCTGATGATTCCCCTACTTGTTCTCCCTCTCTCTCTGTCAAATAATACATAAAGTCTTAAAAAAAAAAAAAGATTTGGGGGTTAGGAAGAGTGAGAGGGGAGTCTTGTTCATTTCTGATTTCTGTTTTGGTGCCAAGGAAATACGGGCTTCCATTGCACGGGGTGCAACTGGATATTTCCTCCATGCTCCATCGCTAGGACCTGGCAAGCCACATTTCCTGGCACTCAACAGCAGCCAGTCCCGGCAGCCGCGAGGTCAAACCCATTTTTGGAGCCAAACACCCAGCATTCCTTTACAGTTAGTGCTGCAACCTCACGGGAGGCTCTTGCCTCTAGAAGGACCTCTACTGGCCGCCAGAGGGAGTTGCCCAATATACTAGCGCATGTAAGAAATCCCCCTAGACTTGTTGGACTCCTTGTCACAATAGAAGCCTCCCGCTTCTTTTGCTAATTGCCCTGTGGTTAATGATGACAGGTAGGTTTGACAGCATGAGCAAGTCAAGGTTATTGCACTTGCTAATTAAAGCTGTGAAGTACACTTTCCGTAAAACCTGAAGGCACCAGGTGCTTGGATGTGTCCAACCTCCTGGCCTTGGCAGTGAGGGTCATGAATTGGAGCAAGACACTTGTATAGCGAGAGATGTAACCTGCACAGCTACAGGGTGACAGTGGGATGTCTCCTCTCTAGAGGCTTTGTGACAGAAACTGTAGGCTGGAGCTCACTTAGAAAAGGACAGTCTGTCAAATGGTGTAGCGCTTGATGCCATAATGGCGTTTGGAATAATAAAACTATTCTTTGTAAAAAAAAAAAAAAAAGACTTTATGGGAGAAATAATGGTAATTATCTAGGAACCGTTTTGAGATCATTGGGAAATTGAGCATATAGGTGTATCTGCTCAAGAGGCAAGAGCTAAAAGATACAGCCCAATGAGTTTTTAGTAAGTATGCGAATGGATCCATAGGGGGTTAGATGGAGAAAGGGAACACTGAGATGTGAATGTTAAGAGGTTTATGATTAAGAAACATTTTGCAGGGGCACCTGGGTTGGGCGTCTGCCTTTGGCTCAGGTCGTGATCCCAGGGTCCTGGGATGGAGCCCCCTGTTAGGCTCCCTGCTCAGCGGGAAGTCTACTTCTCCCTCTCCCTCTGCCCCTGCTCGTGTGCCCTCTCTCTCTCTCTCTCTCAAATAAATACAAAATCTTAAAAAGAAAAGAAATATTTTGCAGCACTTTTACGATGCATTACCTAATTTTGCTTCATTTTCGTGTCAGCTCTGTTTTGGGTTGTATCATCATCCTCATTTTCCCAGACAAGAAAATTAAGTCATAAACAAGTCACATCCCTTGTCAGAGATCGCACAGTCCCTGAGCAGAAAAGCTAGAACTAGAACCACTTTTTTTTGTTTTTAGATTTTATTTACTTGAGAGAGAGAGAGAGAGAGAGAGCAAGCACAAGAGGCAGGAGGGGCAGAGGGAGAGGGAAAAGCAGGCTCCCCTCTGAGCAGGGAGCCCCAAACAGGGCTCGATCCCAGGACCCCGAGATCATGACCCAAGTCGGAGGCAGACGCCCAACCGACTGAGCCACCCAGGCGTCCCTAGAACCACTTCTCCCACCCGAAATCCTGCTTTGGCTTCGCTGTGTTTCCTGGGTTGGTCCTCCCGTCCTCGAGCTGGAAGCCGGGGAGCCATCTTTTACTTCTTGCTGTCACTCGCCTCTCCCTTCCGATGCAGCAATGTGCAACCACACGCCTCCATGCTCCCTCACTGCATGCTGCGGTTTCTCCCGGCAGTAAAGATCTCCAGCCTCCCCATCCCACAGCCCCTCTGGACATCTCTGACTCACCAACCCAGTCCACACTCACTTAAATGGTTGCAACAAGCTTCTGAAATTGTGGTTAAAAATTTATTTGTTTACCGATTTGTTCTCCACCATCCCCCCACCCCCACCCCACAGGATCGTAGGCTGCCATAGAGCAGGAACCCGGTCCTTTTAAATTCACCAGTGCCTAGCTCATAATGCACCTTCCATATGTGTTTGGGAATGAAGGAGGGAAAACATGCTAAATCGGCAAGTCCACAGTCTAGTACGATCATGTCTGGGCCCCAACTCTGAGGATTCTACTTTATCTAGGACAGTGCCAGGAATCAATATGTTCTTTAATATTCCAAAGTACTTTAAATATTTTATTTATTTATTTGACACAGAGAGAGAATACAAGCAGGGGCAGTGGGAGAGGGAGAAACAGGCTTCCCGCTGAGCAGGGAGCCTGATATGGGGCTTGATTCCAGGACTCTGGGATCATGACCTGAGCCAAAGGCAGATGCTTAACGACTGAGCCACCCAGGCCACCCCTAATAGTCAGTGTATTTTTTAAATTTCTTTTTTTTTTTTTTTTTAAGATTTTATTCATTTGACAGAGAGAGACACAGTGAGAGAGAGTACACAAGCAGGGGGAGTGGAAGAGGGAGAAGCAGGCTCCCCACGGAGCAGGAAGCCAGATCCCTTGCTTCATAGGAACACCTGCCCTAGGAGCATGCTCTACACCCCAGCCCTTCTCCTTTGGTGGTGTCAGCCTCCCAAAATCCCAACCCGGCTAAACCAGGCCCTTTGCCCGCACTGCATCTGCCACCAGGCAGCCGGATTTAACTGGTTAAAAACAGGCACCCAAGCTGAGTGACTTCTTTCAAATTTACAATCTCGAAACCCAGTGAGGACATCTGGGTGGTTCAGCTGGTTAAGCCTCTTCCTTCGGCTCAGGTCATGGCCTTGGGGTCCGGGAATCGAACCCCACAGCAGCCTCCTTGCTAGGCGGGGAGTCTGCTTCTCCCTCTCCCTCTGCCTCTCCCCACCGTTCATGCTGTCTCTCACTCTCTCTCAAATAAATAAAGAAAATCTTAAAAAAGCAAAACAAACAAAACCCAGCGGGACCGCAGCAGCACCTGCAATGTTTCCTGAACCGATTTCATCCCCCGTAGTCCAAAAGTTCAGTTTCATGCCTTCTGACCAAAACAAACTTCCTGGACTCTTCTCCCCTCCCCCACCTCTGGTGTTGACCCCACTCCTTTAGTTGAGACACTAGAAGTTGCCCTTGCAGAGAGGTTGTACTGCGCTCACCAGTGCTGCTCCCTGCCTGAAAATGTGTGAGTTGCAGAGAGATTGCTCCCCAGTCACCTTATCTCTCCCGCATCCCAAAGTCTCCCTCGCTACTCCATAATTCCCTTGAGCATACGAAGCATGCCCTAACAGGTCCCATATTGAAAATCGCTTCCTTGGGAGGGCCTGGGTGGCTCAGTCAGTTAAGCATCTGCCTTCTGCTCCGGTCAAGATTTCCAGGTCCTGGGGGAAAAAAAAAAAAATCCCTGCTCAGCAGGGAGTCTGCTTGTCCCTCTTCCACTGTCCCTTCCTTACCCCCACCCCACCCAGCTCGTGCTCTCTCTCTCTCAAATAAATAAATAAAATCTTTTTTTAAATAAATAAATAAAGTCTCTTTCTTGGCCCCTTAAATCCCATTTTTTGCTTGGCCTGATAGAAACGCTTTTTTTTTTTTTAAATTTCATTTCTTAAGTAAACTCTACAACCAACATGGGGCTCGAACCCAGAACCCTGAGGTCAAGAACCACATGCTCCACCAACTGAGCCAGCCAGAGGCCCCTACAGCAAAACTCTTCTTTGAGAGCTGCCCTTCTTTGCTGACTGCACTTCTTTACTTACATTGTCTCTCACCAGTCCCTCCTCTTCATCCTCCCCAGTAAGACTCTCACCCCAACCTGCTGCCTAGACTTTTCTTGTCCATTTCACCAACAATTGTCAAATTCAATGGTTGCCTCTGTCTTCATCTCACCGGTCCCCTTTGGTAGCATTGGACATGGCTAACTACGCCCTCCTTATGGAAATACTTAATTTCCCCCATCGGTAAAAGAGGCATAGTCATAACATCTACTGCGTGTAGTTATTGTGGGGATTACATAAGATCAAGTGCATAAAACCCTTAGATTTTCCCTGGTGCTCAGTACCTCTAGTTCGTCTTGAATATTTTCATCTTCCATGAGATAATGGGTTCGTGTAATATTTGTCTAACGAAAACTCAGTCTGTAAAAAAATAAAAAGCAAAAGCAAAAGGACAACAGAGGCTCAAATAAATTTAAAAAATGTTAAAGGAAAAGAAAAGGCAGAGTCTCCCTTTTATGTAGAATGTTTTAAAAGAATATAATAAACCAATATCGGAGAAACTCCCTTGTATTAAAATTGCTAATGCTTCTTTCTTGGAGGCGTAGGAACAGTGGGAAAATTTCCACCCTTTGGATGCATCAATTCCATCTTAGCTCAGAGCCAAAATGGAACTGACTTCATCTCCTTAGTGAACAGAATGTGTTCTAATGAAAGAGCGATGTAAAAACTGAAACAGAAGGAATAGAGGAGCACCAGGCTCCCCTGAACTTGACTCTGGCATCACTCCAGAGAGCACTCAAGACCAGGGTCCATTTGCTTATCTGCGCTTTTATTTTTTTACTGTGGCGCTAAGTGCCACCTGCCCAGATAATGACCACACCAGCGGCCTTTACTGGTGTTTCTCAGCTGCAGGCAGCTGAAGATCGCAAGGGAGTACACAGGAGAGTGAGCCCCCAATTTCTCTAAGCCCATGGCAATTCACATTCTGATTCCTATAATCCAGGACACACTGGGAAGATCCCAGAATCCCCGTGATGCAGTTATTCGGTAAGCATTGTCTCTCGAAGCCTGGTCCAAAAGAAGAACAGTCTAAGAATTACTGCAGCTGCTTACTGAAAATGCATACTTCTAGGGTGCCCTGCTAGCTCAGTTGGAAGAGCATGAGACTCTTTAAAGGCACGTTTCTGGGCCCTTCCCAGACCTAATGAGTTGAATATTTCTGGGATACTGGAATTTGCAATTTATACAGATCCCCAGGTGATTCTTTTGTGTATTAAAATGTGAGAACATTAGACAAGAACTTTTGGCCCTTTTCTCCTTCTTAAAAACTTGCTCTTGGTCTCGAGGGTCCTCCATTGATTCTACTTAATGGAACACAAGATATTCTTCAAGACAATTTAGTTACCACCTCCTCCATGAAGTCTTCTTGGACTCTTTACCCTCAGTTTCTCTCTCTCTCCTAGGTTCCCTTAACACTGAGTCCCCGTGCTCTTATAGCACTTGTCACGCTGTCATTTTATTTAGAGTCAGGCTTTATTTGCGGAGTCAAGAAAAACAAGACATGGCACCCGTTCTTGAGAACTCATAGTCTAAAGGGGAGAACAAGTAAGTTGATGGTCAACATATGGTCTTAAGAATGTGGTGACAGGGCCCCTGGGTGGCGCAGTTGGTTGAGCGACTGCCTTTGGCTCAGGTCATGATCCCGGACTCTCGGGATCGAGTCCCGCATCGGGCTCCCAGCTCCATGGGGGGTCCGCTTCTCACTCTGACCTTCTCTCTCTCACTCTCTCTCTTTCCTGGTAAATAAATAAATAAAATCTTTAAAAAAAAAAAAAAAGAATGTGGTGACAGGACGCCTGGGTGGCTCAGTTGGTTGAGCAACTGCCTTCAGCTCA
Source organism: Nasua narica (assembly GCA_028533885.1). Lineage (NCBI taxonomy): Eukaryota > Metazoa > Chordata > Mammalia > Carnivora > Procyonidae > Nasua > Nasua narica. The sequence continues at coordinate 4,650,856 of CM052804.1, read as the reverse complement.
GGTCATGATCCTTGAGTTCTGGGATCAAGTCCCAAATCGGGCTCCCAGCTCCACGGGGAGTCTGCTTCTTCCTCTAACCTTCTCTCCTCTCATGCTCTCTCTCACTTTCTCTGTCTCTCAAATAAATAAATAAATAAAATCTTAAAAAAAAAAAAGAATGTGGTGACAATGCAGTATGTTGAGGGTGCTATTAGTGGGACCAGAACATCATGGGAGGCTTCCCAGTGGAGGTGGCACCTGAGTTGAGTATTAAAGGACAGACAGGAGCCAGGTGGTGATGGAGAAGGCAGGGAGAGGAGGTAGGAGAACTGCCGAGTTGTTCAGGAAACTGCAGGTCATTCAGAAGTGTGGAGACAAAAGACCAGCCACAGAGGGCTCTAGGGGGCATGCTAAGGACTTTGGACCTTATCTGTGACTCCAGTTCAATTTGTAGTTCAGAAAGCCCACTCTAGCTGCCGTGTAGATAATGATTTGGAAGGGGGGGCAGGATCAGCAGTGAGCAGATAATGATTTGGAAGTGGGGGCAGGATCAGCAGTGAGCAGGAATGATGGCGATGTGGACCAGGTTAGGTGATAGAAATCGAGTCAAGAGATAGAGGAAGGGAAGTCACAGGTCTAGGTGTCCGCCTGGTTGGCTCAGCATCAGAGGTCACCTTCAAAACTTGAGAAGGGGCTGAAGCCTTGGCTCACAACTTAACCAGAGGAGATTCTAAGATGAGAACGAGCTGGTGACAGTAGAATTTCAATGACCAAGTTTAGGTTGTCACTGGTTGTCTGACTCTTTTTTTTTTTTTTTTAAGATTTTATTCATTTATTTGAGAGACAGAGAAAGTGAGAGAGAGCATGAGAGGAAAGAAGGTCAGAGGAAGAAGCGGACTCCCCCTGGAGCTGGGAGCCCGATGCGGGACTCGATCCCCGAACCCAAGGATCATGACCTGAGCCGAAGGCTGTCGCTCAACCAACTGAGCCACCCAGGCGCCCCTGGTTGTCTGACTCTTTCCCACTACAGAGAAACTCAGCAATGTGGGCTGAGAAGATGAGCCTGAGAAGGGCTGGAGGCAGCTCCAAAGGGAAGGAGGTCGACGGCTGGGCCAGTTTCTTACGGGAACTGAAGGCTCACTAAATGCCGGGGTAATGTCCAGTTCTAACCGGCAGGCGGCAGCACCGCAATTCACAGAGAGCAAAGCGAGAAACCTTTCCGACGACTAAAAAAACCGCAAACCCCAACCGAAAGGAGAGACTTTTGGGTGATTAATTTGTGCATTCTGAAGTGACTGATGTGGCCAGTTTGTTATCAGCAAGTTTTGCTACAGTTACAACAGGTTTTCATGCCAGGATGTGACTTTGACTTTGCAAATTGCCTCTTACTCCAGTACCTTTTTGTGATTTAACATGAGCCGCACACATTCAAAATACTGCCTCTAGTGTTTTTTTGTTTTTTACTTCTTTACATGGAATGATCTTGGGCAACGCTTTCTCAAGTTCCTGAGTTTGTTTGCTGAAAGGAATTTTTTTGTAGAAATGACAGTGTAATAAATGTTGAAAGGTTTTGTGTTTCGTTGGCTTTTTTTTTTTTTTTTTTAATATACCACCCACCATTGCTTCATTCCAAGTCAATTGTTTTTACTTTAAATGTTCTCTTCCAAATCTGGTCCATATGCATATATTTTTGCATAGACATACTCAGAGTCTGTTTTATCAATGCTGCATTTTTAAAGGAAGTGCATATTTTTTTTTCCTGTTCTCTTGGGCATCTATACTCTTCTGAGATCTCACCCACTTCCTTAGCTTCAAATATCACATGGCACAGAAAAGCGACCACATCTTTATCTCAAGTCAACTTCTGTTATTTATTCTCTAGGCATCCATTTATTCACTCTATGCACTGTGCTGGGGGCTGGGACAACAAATGTGTAAAGGTATGGTCCTGTTTCTCTGAGAGCTTGTAGGGAAGGAAGGTTTTGAACAAATAAGGCTGCAAGGAGATTGAGTTATAGTGGGAATTTTGAGGAAGAAACCCTAAAACTGGCTTGGGTGTCTTAAAAGTGGGGGGCAGGAGGCCAAATGAGCAGAGGAAACTGCATATACCAAGATATGGATGCTCAAAAGATTATGGTACCTTCTGGAAACCACAGTAGTTTAGTTTTGGTGGAGTGTGTGTTGTAGAGACAGAGAGTAGGGCTGGCAGGCAGGGGCCAGATCCATAACGGTCTTGCAAAGGACCTGAGATAGTGTCTTGTGGATGATAAATATCTTAGTCTCCATTGATTTCCCTTTGCAGCCAGAGTGGTAAAGTACTTTGAAGATGGAAATCTGACTGTGCCCTCCCTTCCCCTGCTTTGGTATCCTATAGGATCAACTGACTAGTTTTTTAGCAGCTCTGAAAAGGCCCTGCATGAGCTTCTCCAAATTCCTTATCCACGCACCACATTCTTCTTCATTCCAGTTATAAATGGCTTCCTTGAGTCCTTTCTTACCGTCTGCCCTTCGTACATGCGGTGCCCTCTCCTGGAACACTCTTTTCCTCTTGGGAACACTTTTTCTTCTTGGGTAAACCTTCCTCTTCAGCCTTCCCTGATCCTGGGCTAGGTCAGGTCCCCAGCCATATGTTCCCACAGCTGCCACTACTGCAAATATCATACTCTTAATGGTATGTTCCTCATTAGGCTGCAAGTTCTGTGACAGGTCATCCTATTCTCTACAAAGTAGATGCTCAGGGACTCCTGGGTGGCTCAGTGGCTTAAGCCTCTACCTTTGGCTCAGGTCATGATTTCACAGTCCTGGGATCGAGCCCCGCATCAGGGCTCTCTGCTCAGCAGGGAGCCTGCTTCCCCCTCTCTCTCTGACTGCCTCTCTGCCTGCTTGTGATCTCTCTGTGTTAAATAAATAAATAAAATCTTAAAAAAAAAAAAAGGAGATGCTCAGATGGTGTTGGGGGGAGAATGAATGAATACATTGAGCTTTTCAACAGCATCCTGATATTTCCACCTGCAAATCTCTTAGAGCGATGAACTCCACGTGTCCGAAACTGCACATCATCATCGCCTTCCCTGCTTCCTCCTTGCATCACCCCACCCCTGCCCAGTTAGCTACTCCTCTTAGCTGGCACACTTCTTTGTTGTTATCCCCACTCAAAACAAAGAAATCCAACTCTTCCCTCACTTACTCTTCCTCTCTGCTCAGGAGCTAAGTCCTCCCCTCCCATTTCTGTTTTTTCCCTGTAATTCTAGAATTACAAAGTAATTATGGAAAATATGGATTTTAGAACAAGATAGGCCTAGGTTCAAGTCTTGGGTCTACTATACTTGAGTTTCCTTGGGTCAGGTCAGTAAGCTCTCTAAGCCTCAGTTTCTGAGTCTGTAAATGGGGATACTTATGATCCACCCTCCAGAAACACCATGCACTTCAGGTGGTAAACAGATAGTCCTCTTATTATTTTCACTACGTATCGGACATGTCCTGCTCAAAACCTTCAGACTTGGCTAATCACTTGACCATGAACTCTAAGCCATACATCTTGGCCTTCTCTCATCGCTTGCCCCCCACACCCCAAATCCTAAAATCAGGACAACCTAAAATATTGGCTAATTCCGTCACTCTTTCCTCCCAGCTTCCAGGTTGCTGCTCAAACACCAAGTCCTCCCTGATTACCTGAGCACCAGGTAACTGGCTCTCTTCTCTGCAGTCCAGTATGCAGTTCAGTAGGACTTAAGGCCAGCTCTTTTGTCTTGCAGAATAGGCGGCTCTCTGAATTACAAACTGCTGAAAGCAGAGGCTTTGGCTGGTTTATCTATTACCTTGCATAGTGCCTTGAATGCAGTTGGTGCTCAAAAAAAAAAAAAGCCTGGTGAAAGAACCACTCATTTTCCTTATTTCAATGGCTTCTTTTCTCTATAGAATCAGATGTTTGGTTATTCTCATCTCAGCACTATTCTGTTGGCTTCCAGGGAACACATTACCATTAGATACGTTCTGTTCTCTTCAATTGGAAAGAGCTTTTGGAACTGAAAAATAGGAGTTGCTTCTTCAAGCCTCATCTGCCGCTCCCCATACGTACAGGAATCGAACTACTTAGCATTACACAGAACAGGACTCTCAAGCCTCTCCTCCTTTGTAAATGGGTGCGGTTCCCTTCGCCAGGAGCGCCCTTACCGGGACTTCTCTGTCTAGCTCCTATTCATCCTCCAAGACTCGGCTTCTCTGGGAAGGCTATTCTGAGATGAGAAGAGTAGCGTCCTTCCCCCCATCTTTTTAGCTTCCTCAGCATTCCCCCCAAATAATTCTAACATTTCATATGGCATTTTTTTGTTTGTTTACTTTTCTTCCGCTCCTCTAGACCGTGAATTCCTTGAGGGCCAGGGTATCTGCTCATCATTGTACCTCTATACCCAACCCTATACCTATGATTAGGACATTTTAGGCACTTGATTAGATCAAGTTATGTTAAGATATGTTAATTCCTCTAACAGGGCAGTTTGGACCATATTCTCAAGTATTTCAAAAGCTGGTCGTCTATTTGGGGTGTTTCAGGATGGAGGGAGATTCCCGCCCAACCCCCCCTCATCCCCCGCAACAGCCTCGGTTTGGCAGGAGAAGGGACGTGATTAGGGTGTGGTGAAGAGTTACTCCTTCAGGGCTAAGCTGTAATTTATCCGTCTAGGCACAGAGAGGGTTACAGAGACCCGGAGGCGGAGCCGTGTCGGTGCCACCTGCTCCGGGGCGGTCTGGCGCACGCGCCTTGGCATTTAGATGCTGCCTACCTGCGGGGCGGGAGCCGAAGCGGAGCGCTTGCGCTCTGGGCCTTTTCCGCCGGGGGAAGTCTCGCGGGGGCGGGGCGGGGCGGGGCGGGGCCGCGCGGGGAAGTTCTCGCGGGAACCGGAGGAGGAGCGGAAGCCAGGCGGCTGTGCTGCTTCGGCGAGCGGGCGGCGGCGGCGGCGGCGGCGGCTGCAGCGGCGACGAGCACTGAGGCGGCGACGGCAGCGGGTGCAGGCGCTGCGCTCTGGGAGCAGCAGCGCGGTCGGCGGCCGCTCGCACCGCTGCAGACGAGCCGGCTGGGAGCGGAGCGGAACAGCTGCGCCACGGTGAGTGCTGCCGGCGGCGCTGCTCCGGTGTCTCTTCCCCCTCTCGTCAGCGGGAGTCTGCCCGCCGGGACCGGGCCCAGGCTACCGAGGGCTACCGGGGTTCAAGTTCGTGGCGGCGAGGCCTGAGGCGGGGGACGAAGTCCCCAGGGCTCCCGGGCTCCGCGTTTCCCCTTTTGGGGCGCTTCCTTCCTGGGGACCGTCCTCCCCCGGCCCTTAGCTCGGTGCAGAGCCCGGAACCCCGGGACAGATGGCCGGGTGCTTCTCCTCATTAAGTTTCACGCTTTCTTCCGGAGGGTTTGCGCAGAGGGGTCGGGAGAAGCCCGGGAGTCCTGGGTACTCATTCTGTGAGTCAGTCTGACTTGGCCCGGGAGGCGGGGGATTCGCAGCGGCTGCAAATGCGGTGATTGATGCTCTTGCGACCTGCACGGCCACCACGTCACCATCTCCTGGTGTTATTGGGCCGAATTTGGGGAGGGAACCCATCGACCCTGCGGATACCGTTGAGTTAGAACCTTTGCTGCCGGAGCCAGTCGAGATGTCTACTTTTTTTTTGAAGCTACTCTGAAAAATAATTGTAAAGAACAATAAGCAGCAGTTGGTTGGAATGCTCCGAGGAAAGATTTCAGTGCGAGGGGATAGAGAAGCATCAGTGTTTTTCATTTGCAACGCTCTCCATAGAAACCGTATGAGTTATAGCTTGTTTAGGGAGTTATTATAGAAGTTGGATTTGCAGAGGAGCCGAAGTGCACCCGACATCTATCTTTTGGTGCTGTTGACTCAGAAAAGAGTCCAAAAGACACATGAAAGAAGTTAGCATATCTCTTTGGCTTTCCTGTCTCTCTTTCACTTTATACTTCTCCAGTAGTTGCCTTCCCTTTCTATCTACTTCTATTTTCACTGCGGACACTAGATGCTTACTTGTGTAATGCAAGTCATTTGCCCATCCCTCCCCCCCTTTTTTTCTAATCTACTTCCCCTTCCTCCTTTTTGTCCCCTCTTCGACATAATTTTTCGAGGTTTCTGCCCTTTGGTGCAATTTGTCTTCTCCCTCATTTAAAGATTCCGTTTTCTCTCCGGGGAAGATACCCTCTTTCCTGCTTTATCCTTCACTTTGAAGCTTCCACTGTGTTCCTTCAGTCAGCCAGAAGAGTTGCCAGAGAGCCATGCAAGACTTTAAGTTCTCCCCCTGGGAACTGGGAGGCTCAAAGGATTGAATTCATCCGTAAGTAATCAATACTGCCACAGGGTCACAAGTGTAGCTTAGTTGTGTTATTTGTGTTTTAGTTGTTCTCTTCATTTTAACATTCTGCTTTTGTGCCTGCTTATGCTTTTCTTCCTGTGTCTCTCTCATATTAGTTAAGGAAGATTGGGTCAATTGGGGGCTTGTATGACTTATTTTTTGGCTTTTAGTGGGAGTGGTTCATGTTAAAAAACAAAAACCACCCATAGACCTATACTACAGTAAATTAAGGTACCATGAAATATTTGAGGGAATAGAATTTTAGACCATTGATGAAAACTTGCCCATTGTGACAGCATGAATTTATTCTTTTTTTTTTAAAAGGATTTTATTTATTTATTTGACACAGAGAGAAGGATCACAAGTAGACAGAGAGACAATCAGAGAGAGGGGGGGAAGCAGGCTCCCCTCTGAGCAGAGAACCCGATGCGGGGCTCAATCCCAGGACCCTGAGATCATAACCTGAGCTGAAGGCAGAGGCTTTAACCCACTGAGCCACCCAGGCGCCCCAGTATGAATTTATTCTTTACCAGAATTCTTTTAATCAGGCATCTTTGTTATTGCTGTTGGGGTTTTTTCAGTAGAAAGAAGTAACTGTTCCATTGCTCCTTCCCTTGTTCAAAATTTTCTGGATTCCCAAAATAAACGAAGTTAATTCTTATAATCGGCTTTCTTTGATACTAAAAGCAAGCATTTAAATGCTTGAGGCGGTTTACTTCCTTAGCAAGTGTATTCAGATTTGAGGGATTGCTAGGTTTTAAATACTAGTTGATGGTACTTAGCAGTTTTTCTGAGAAAAATCCTGTTATGTTTCCCATTGCACAGCAGCAGTTCTGATTATTACCTAAAACAGAAGAGTAATAGATTTTGGAGAAATTAGTACTACAGAAAAGAGACCCACTGTGCTCTCCTAAGAGAAATTAATAGTTACTTGCTTAATTCAAAAGAACTTTCTGGCATTACTGAAAGACTGTTGAGAGCCCTTGGTTTTATTTGTCAAAATTGACTTTTTCCTTGTTGAGCAAAGTGAGTATGCATTATTTTTATTTTCCGCAAAGATATTGTAGTGCATCATTTGGAATGCAATGTTTAAAATCTAGTTAAGGTATCCTTCTAGTACATCAGTGATTCTTCAAGTTTAGCATGCATAAGAATTACCTGTGAATCTTAATTTAAATTAGGCTCTGGGCCTAAGGCCAGTGCATTACAGAACTCCAGAAGGTACCCCACGGTGAATCAGTCTCTGAATGGGACATATTTTGATGCAGCTGGTCCAAGGACCAAAACTGTTGTTACAGAATGCAGCTGTAAAGTCATGAGGCTGGAATGTGGCTTTAAGTCAGCCAACTTAAATTACACTTTCTGTATGTACAAAGTAAATATTTAAAAGCCTAATAGAATAAGTAACGATAGATGTGATTAGTCTTTATATGTGTAAATATTTGAGCATTGTTAGGACTCTGATGTGGAGCAATTTAATTTAATTTTATTATTTTTTTTAGATTTTATTTATTTGAGAGAGAGAGCTCATGAGAGGGGAAAAGTCAGAGGGAGAAGCAGACTCCCTGCTGAGCAGGGAGCCTGATGTGGGACTCGATCCCAGGACTCCAGAATCATGACCTGTGCCAAAGGCAGTTGCTTAACCAACTGAGCCACCCAGGCGCCCCAAGCAATTTAATTTTAAAGTTTATATTTAATAGGGCTGTTAATTTGCCTACCAGAAAGCTCTTCTGAGTTAGTATGTAGATGGAAGATGGACAATGCAGGAACATATGGACTGGTACTTGAAAAGAAGTTGGCGATGCCAGCCAGTTCCACGGCCCTTACTCCACTCCAAGGCCTTACATCTACTATCTCTTTCAATCATCAAAATGTCCTATCACGTCCATGCATTATTATCCTCATTTTCCAGCTGAGGGAAACTAGGATTTAGGGAATGTCCGTTATTTCTCCAGAGTCACCCATCTAGCAGTAATGGGCCAGTTGAATTCAGGTCTAACTCCAGAGCGCCAGTAAGATTTTGTAGTGTTTGTTTTTTCTTAACTGCAACCATAGTGATGAAAATACAATTGAGGTGTGTAGTACAGAAAGTAAAAATATTGGGGCACCTGGGTGGCTCAGTTGGTTAAGTGTCTGCCTTTGGCTCACGTCATGATCCCAGGGGGCTCCCTGCTTCTCCTCACCCCTCCCACCCCCTACCAGCTTGTGCTCTCTCTTTCTCTCTCTCTCCTTCTCTCGCTTACTCTCTCTCTCAAATAAATAAACAAAATCTTAAAAAAGGTAAAAATATTTTGCCGTCTTGTTCCCAGAGATAACCATTGTTAACCTTTTGGGTTTTTTCTTTAGCACACACTGATAAATATTATTTTGCCTTATGGAAATGGGATAAACTAATTTTTCTGCGTTTTTGTTTTTAACTTGATAGTATCTCTTGGTATTTATATAGAAAGATATTCCATAGGTAGTCTCATGGATATTGATCAGGTATATATGTATATGGCACATGATATTTGTTATTATTTCAGTGAGATAAATCTAGGAATTGGAATTGCTTGTTCAAGGATATGTATTTTAAAATTGTCAACAAAAAATTACTGTATTATGGTATACTACTATAAAATTACTTTCCAGAAAAATTGAACTGATTAGTTCCCCACTACAGTGTGGGCTTTGTGATGGTTTTATTATCATAATACAGTACTGAGCACATGGTCAATCAGGCATATAGTAGCTGCTCGAAATGTTAAATGGATGAACATTGGATAAAGAATCAGAGTATGTTCACCCAGAGTATTGGAAAGGCTAAATATTATAAACCTTAAAAAATTTGCCAGTTAGGTAAAGGAAATCTCATTGTTTTAATTTGCAGTTTTTAACAGGGAAATTGAACATCTTATCTTTTAAGTAGAATCACATTTTAACTTATTTTGATAACTTAATGTTGGACCCTGCTCAAAAAGCACTTCACATGTATTATCTGTATTACCTAATAATGAATGAATCTTACAAAATAGGTGATACTGTCCCCATTTTACAGATAAGAAATGGGGCTCGTTTCAAAGGCTTGCTAAAATTATAGCTGGTAAGCATCCAGGTCATTACTTGAACCCTGGTCAGCCTGCTTTTAGAGACCATGCAGACTCTAAGCTATATTGCCCAGTGAGTGTTGTGTATTTTATTTTCTGTAAATTTTGAGAAGAAAAGAGTTAAATGGAAGAAAGAATATAAAGGCCTACAAATACCTTTAGGGTACTGCGTTTGATGATTCAATGCACATTGCTTGAAATGAACAATTCAGGCTGCACTTGTGTTGTTTTTTTAAGATTTTATTCATTGGACAGACAGCGAGCGCAAGAGCACAAGCAGGGGAAGCAACAGGCAGAGGGAGAGGGAGAAGCAGTCCCGTCCCCACCCAGGAGCAGGGAGCCTGATGTGGGGCTTGATCCCAGGACCCTGAGATCAGGACCTGAGCTGAAGGCAGATGGTCAACCCACTGAGCCATCCAGGCGCCCCTGCAGTTGTGTTCTTAAAATTTGTTGCTTGTGATGGACTGCAGGGTATAAGCTGGAACAACTTAACCATTCTCACTAGAGTTCAGTGTTAAACATACCCTCCACCCATTTTCTCTGTTAAAATCATTATACGTTGCATCCACTTTCAGTTTTCTTCTTTTAGTAATTAGTGTTGTGTATAAGATAGTTTTTTTGGTGGGTTTGTTGTTGGTTTTGTTTTGTTGTGTTTTGCCTTAAATGAAACACCCTTTTGTATTCCTTTAGCCTATGTGCTCTTTCAGTGGCTAGCCTGATAAGCTGAGCCCTTCAGGTTTTCTCCATGAGCTGCTAATTTTTATTTGGCATAGCCACAGGAGTATTGATTGTGCCTGGTTTTCGTTTTTCTCCCAACTGTATCTCACAAAACCATAGTTATTTGAAACATGATTTTCCAGAGCGTTAGTCTTAGTTTATGCTTTTCTAGGAATCCCATGGTAGATGAGTTCGGTCACAGGAAGGCCCAGTGTTGAAAACTGTCTTGGTTTTTATGCTGTGGCGGTTTAGTTACACTGCAGTTGTCTGAAATCCTCAATGACTTCGAAGTTTGTGCCCTGTTACAACATACTACCTTGACTGTGACGACGCTTTGAGTTTCTGATTTTCTGATTTCTGTTTTTCAAATATGAAATTCCTTATCTTTGTTAGGTCTGCTCAATTCAGCTTCCTATCATTGATACATAGTCCCAACAATCAGCCCTGGAGACCAATTAAAATAAATTACCTGGTCAGATAGAAAATACTGAAAGTATTGACAATATTGAAAGTATTGACAGGCATGTAGCAAAGCTCTTGGAACATTTTTTTTTTTTTAAAGATTTTATTTATTTATTTAACAGAGAGAGAACACAAGCAGGCAGAGAGACAGGCAGAGGCAGAGAGAGGAGCAGGCTCCTTCAGGAGCAAGGATCCTGATGCGGGACTCGATCCCAAGACGCTGGGATCATGACCTGAGCCAAAGGCAGCCGCCCAACCAACTGAGCCACCCAGGCGTCCCAGCTCTTGGAACATTTGTAACAAAATAAAAATAGGTACACACATTGGAAAGTAGGCAAAAAAGGAAAAGCAGTTATTAGTGCCAGGAAAAAGTAAAGGATTGTACTAGAAAGGAAGGTTGCTTGTAATATATATGTAAATCAGCAGTGAAGAGTTTTGTAATGTGAAACTTTGCTTAAACCGGAATTCATGGTATTACTGGATGGGCAAGGGTATTACTGGATGCTGGCAGGGTAAATGTCTTGCAAGTGATAGGTCATGGCTGGAATAAACTAATAAACAGCAGTAAAAGCATGTTACTTAGAAATACTGTAAGTAAATACAAAGAGAAAGCTAAAGACAAAATTGAGGGTGATTGCTCGTAGGTGTTGGGGTGGGGAACTGCCCTTTTTTTTTATAAGCCTTTTAAAAGCGGTGACTTTCAAAATTATATACATGGATTAGTTTGATTAAAAAAAGCAACTACAGAGAGAATAAATAAAGGGTGTTTGAGGACACACAAAAATAAATACTCAGGGGTGCCTGGCTGGCTCATTTGAGAGAGCATGGGACTTGATCTTGGGATTGTGAGTTTGAGCCCCATGTTGGGTGTAGAGATCACTTAAAATTTAAAATAAATACTCTGAGACTAATTTTTATATATATATGAAGGTGTGTGTGTGTACACAAATTTGTGTGTACACAAATACATATATTTGCCAGAGCTCTGTCTTCCCTCTTTTAGAGCCAGTCCCATACGGAATATCCTAGGTATGGCCTGATAGAATAAACATTGGTTTGGTTGATTAGTTTCCCTGCAGTAGAATGTTTGGCTTTCAGAATTTGACTGAAGGACTTTTTATTATCAGGTGATTTCTTCCCTCCTTGGAAACACTCATTTCCTTTTAATCTTAATATTCCCAGCTGGCTTACTGCTTAGTCCATTTGCAGCTATGCTTGATTAATGCCCCAGTTGTTAACTTTAGAACAAAAGAATAATAATCACCCGTGCCCCTCAGATGAGCTTTCTGCTAGACGGTAATTATCCAAGAAGGGTGTCACTATAAATATTCTGTCCCCATTCTGCTGTCAGTGTTGTTTTCTGCTTTTATTTAGCCTGTATGGAAACAAGAACTGGGCTTCATTTTCCTTTCCTTAGGTAAAGGTCTAGATTTTGTCCCTGTCCGTGGCTGGAGACTGTATACCTCCAGTTCAGCATCACATAGTACAGTAAAGGTTATTACAGAGTCTTTACCTGCAAAATGCAATTTGGCTCATTTTAGAACCCCTCTGGCTCTGAGAAAAGCAGCTGTTGTCAGGGTAACTGTGAGAGGCTTCTGTTTGATTTACTGGCACTGGCTCCCTGCCCTTTCTTTCCCCAGATAAGGCATCTGGCAGCTCAGATTCAGAAAAAGGGATTCCTTTCTTTCTTTCGTTTTTTAAATTTTATTTATTTATTTGGCAGAGAGATCACAAGTAGGCAGAGAGGCAGGCAGAGAGAGAGGGGGAAGCAGGCTCCCCACTGAGCAGAGAGTTGGACGAGGGGCTCGACCCCAGGATCCTGGGATCATGACCCGAGCCTAAGGCAGAGGCTTTAACCCACTGAGCCACCCAGGGGCCCCTGAAAAGGGGATTCCTTTCAAGTGTAGTTAGGACTTCAGCTTTGGTCCCTGGGGTAGTTGGAAATAATGTGGAGGCTACTTCTGGAAATGCTGAACCTTGGACATCTATTTCAAGGGCTATGGGGACTCCTAAGCCTTAGGGGTGTTCAGGGGAGAAGGGTGCCTTAGGCAGAGCAGGTTTTCACCAACAAAAAGCTCTGAAGTGGATGTCCTTTTTCTGGTTACCTGAGCTTGTTGAGCAGTTTGGAATAGTAGAGGGGGAGCTGCCTTGCTCAGAATAGTAAATTGCATTTTAAAAAGTAGTTCCGAGGTTCACTTTCTCCTGCCTTCCTAGGAGCAGACCAAGAGTTAGTTTCTGAGAATAGTCAAGCAGTTCAGGACCAAAGCCCGAATTGCTTGCTTTTGACTGGATAGGGGACCCAATGTTTTCAGAAAACCGGAGAAAGCTTGGCAGGGAGAAAGGAAGGAGATGGGCCCGTACCACTGAGAAAAGCAGGGTGCCATCCCCAGCGCGAGGCCTTTCTTTGAGTGGACTGCATCGCGGGCCCGAGGAGCAGAGAGCGTAAGTGGCGAGGGAGGAAAGGCGGAGACTGAGCGGGTCTCCAGCCGGTTCCTGCACACCGCGCACACCCAGCGGGAAGGAAGAGGAAGTGTGTTCTGGAATAGCTAGAGCGGCGGCCGCCATTGGCCGGCGGGCCTGTCAGTCGCCTGGGGGCTGAGACTGCGAAGAGGAAGGAGGCGATCGGGGCTCCTGCCTGCGAGCGAGGGAGGCGGGCCGAGCCGGGCCGAGCCAGGGGGCGTGGGGGCTGGGGCAGCGGTCCGATCGGCAGGGCGGGGCTGCCTTCGGTGCTGGCCACTTCTCTCACCCATCCCTCTTGTGATTCAGGGTGGCATTGTGTGTCCCGGAGTGCACGAGCGAGTCCCGGGAGAGCGGCGAGGCCGAGCCCAGAGCGCTGGGTGGCTTCGGCAGGGAAGACTCCCTTCCCCCGGCTTCAGGCTGCTGAGCCCTGAGCAGCGCTCAGAATGGAAGCCATCGCCAAATATGACTTCAAAGCTACGGCTGACGACGAGCTGAGCTTCAAAAGGGGGGACATCCTCAAGGTAAGTGTGATGCCACGCAAATCCTGAGATGGCCTCCTCTTGTACTCACCTAGCTTCGTTTGCCCTGCTAACACAAAGAAGCCGAGCTCGTCCTTTCTCATTGCTCACTTTTCCCATTTACCGTGGGGTGGGCTCTGGATAGCTGAGATAGATGCTGAGTGGAATATTAAATATGACTTAAGAGGGTTGGGTTGATGTATGGTCTTTAACTGCCTTTGTGTGAATGCCTCGAATATTTCTGTTTGCTTGTTGGTTGGTAATTCAGGTAAAGTCAAAGCAGCAGGATTGTAGCAAGGTTTTTGTTGTTTTTAAGACTTAAACTTGAGGTATTTATGTAAAAGCACTCAATTAATCTTACTTTACCTAGTCAAGAGATTTTTGCAATCCGGAACCTGATGCTAGTTGGTTAGAATTGAATTTCCTCTAGTTTAGAGAGGTGGTTAGAAGTATGTGCCAAAACTCATTAAAGAACCTCAGTGTCTTTTAATTCTTTGTGAAAAAACTAGTGGAGTTCTAAATCCTAAGGTTCATCTTGCTGTTGTACCAGTCAGATGGCGATTTTCTTAAAAGAACCTTGAGCAATTACCCTGTATTACGCTCTAATTGCACAAAAGAAACCTGCTGACAGTTTAAAAATAAGCTGCTTTCCAGTTTGCAGCTCATTCTGAGCCCAAACTATTTACATGAGGATTCGCTTTCCACCTGGCACATGGTAATTATGTTGTTTACCCAATTGACGGCAGCAGCTTGCCCTTTTGGATATGTAATTTATTTTTACAAGGGTGGGTGTTATCGAATAATGTGTCAGCTCTACAGGAGAAGAACCTGAAGTTTAGCGAGTTTAGAGTTTAGCGTTTGCATATTCCGTGTTCATTGCCTCTCAGGTTCTGACGTTGTTTTCCCCAGAGCTGTAGTCTGATGGTTGGGAGTTTGCCACACATTTGTTTACTACCCCTGAGTGAAATTATTAAAATTTTACAAAGAGGAAGAAAGTGGAAATGTAGAAATGTGGTCCCCTATAAAAAGACTGCTGATTTTTTTTTTCCTTTTTTGAGTCCTGCCAACCTGTGGGTAGTTACTATTTTGCTCTCCTTGCCTGAGGCATAGAGTTCCACCCTGAAGTGTCTTGATGTTAGAGATATGTAGGTTGTACTTCATAGACGGCAATTTTGAAGAGTCCTTTAAAGGGAAGGAAAGTGTTTTTTTCAGAGCTGTTCTTGTGATGCCAAGCTTCCCGAGGATATTCTCAAAGTCGGCACTGAAGTGTCAGAAAGCAGACAGAACCAGCTGTAGGTTTTAGAGTAACATACGTTTTCTGTTTTATTTTCTTAGCTAGAAGTCAGAGCAAAGGAGCAAACTTAGACTGTTAAATTCCTCTGTATCATTGGCGTACAGAGGAGTAATTTGGTGTTTCCATAGGTGATTACTGTTTTCAGCTGATACCGACCTAAGATTGGCTACTCAAATATTGTACACCTGAAACGAATATAGCACTGTATGTGAACTGTGATGGAATTTAAAAAAGATTGGCTGCTCAGGTAGTCACATCTTAGCCTCTGCAGAAACCCCGTGGGAACAAATTTTTTTTTCCCCCGATGCAAACTTGGGTTTCTCAATTAAGCTTACGTAAGAAACTTGAATCTGGAAGCCTGGTAGTTCATATTTTTCTCTTAAATTTATCCTGTTATGTATTTAGCACTAAAGCAACAAAACGAAAATATGGATTTGAGGTCTGTTTTTAATAATTTTCAGGCAAGAACCTTCCCTGTTACCACTGAAGTTTATCTTAGACCTAGACCATGAGCATCTCATAAGTTCTCCAACTTAAATTGGTAAACTCTTGAACAAGTGTGAAACCCTTCTCTCCTATCCTATAATTAGGGAAGATGATACTGTTTAACATTCCCCCAGAAATTGTTCTGATGGGAGAGAAAGTGAGTCAGAGTGCTCACATTTACTTCCAGATTTTCTTTGGGGAGAGAAAAATGCATATATTTGGTTCTTTCCAATTTGGTAGATAACTGGCATATGAAGTCATAATGTCATTATTACTTTTGAATGGTGACCATTAGCTGTTTATTAGTAATCTTGTGGCTTTACTCCAAAAAAAAAAAAAAAAGTGACGATACAGTAGTTGCCCTTTGTCTTGAAATTCTGTGAAACAGCTGAATGAAAAGGAGGGACATTGCTTTGTCTTAAGAGCTGTTATTTTAAAAAAAACTGTTTCCTTCATTTGATTATTCAAGGAGTAACTGGTTTCATTTGAGTGGCTTTTATTTGATTTGATAGCTCTTTAGGATGTTATCTGTGAGCCAAAACATATTTCTAAGTGGCTAGAATAGCATTGGCCATTTTGACTTGATTGAAACAGGGCTTATATTTGCCCCCTCTTGTTGGGGGGGGGCATGTATATGTGGGTATTGAATACATTTTATTTGAAGATAATGCAGTAGCAAGGGGCCTGGTCCTCTACCTCTACCTCTGACTGGAGTTCGGAGGGATTTACTCTTCTCACTGTCTTAGAGCTCCAGGTTAAATTTGGTTAATGTGGACCCCATTCTCCAGCAGACCACTTGCTTACTTTCCATCTACACATTGACTTGTGCTGCCCTAAGAGAGAAAAATAAAAACATTTTACTGGAAACCTAAAATAGAACTGAATGCTTCAATATATCTGCATTTGTTACTATTCCTCTTACAAAAGCGTGCATTTTTTTTGGACGGGAGGAGCAGAAGGGCATTGGGGCATAGAAATGGAAGGAATTGCTTTCTGTTGGAGATTTCAGCCTTGCATGGCCAAAATGAACCTAAATTTCCCCACCGTCGTACTGTAGGCTACAGATAGTCCCAGGGGTTCTCCACCAAACAAGGCCTCTGAATTCTCTACCCTAGAGCACACAGTACCTCTGAGCTTACCTATAAGCCTCATCTGCTGTTTACGGCTTACGTACCCATACTTCAGACAGCGCTGTGTACAGGTTGAGAGACCATTTTGAGCTCTCAGACCTGTGTTCATTGTGTTCAAGAGCCGGCAGCTTGTTTTCTATCAAGGGAGACCTTTAATTCTAGAAAAGAACCGACAGCAGATCATCTTGGTGTCTTCTGCTTGGCTGGCACTAGCTACCTTTATCAATTTTCAATACTGCTTTAAAAATAGGTCTTGAGGGGTGCCTGGCTGGCTCATTTGGCGGAGTGTTCTACTCTTGATGT
Organism: Nasua narica; assembly: GCA_028533885.1. Classification (NCBI taxonomy): domain Eukaryota; kingdom Metazoa; phylum Chordata; class Mammalia; order Carnivora; family Procyonidae; genus Nasua; species Nasua narica. The sequence continues at coordinate 4,634,079 of CM052804.1, read as the reverse complement.
CGGGGTTGTGAGTTTGGGCCCCATGTTGGGTGTAGAGATTACTTAAAAATCTTTAAAAGAAAAAAAAAGAAATAGGTCTTGGGTTCACACTTGGCTCTTTGAAGCTTTCTATCTTGGTGCTAATGACCTGTTTTAATGTTACATTTACTGAGCCTTGGGCCACATCCTGGGATAAGTTGCTTTGAGAGTTGGGGAAGAAATACTTTCTCCCTTGAGGAACTTTAAAATCAAATAAGAGAAGTGAAATTAATATGTGAAACAGGATATGGCAGTTTACAAAATTAGAGGATTTTTAGAACAGGAGAAGACCTTTTTTTTAAATAAGTTTTTTTGGGGGCGCTTGGGTGGCTCAGTCGGTTAAGCCTTTGCCTTTGGCTCAGGTTGTGATTCCAGGGTCCTGGGATCCAGTCCCGCATAGGGCTCCCTGCTCGACGGGATCCTGCTTCTCCCTCTCCCTCTCTCCCGCTTATGCTCGTTCTCTCGCTGACTCTGACAAATGAATAAAGTCTTTAAAATAAATAAATAAATAAAATTTGGTGGGTTTTTTTTTAAGATTTTATTTATTTATTTGACACAGAGAGATCACAAGTAGGCAGAGAGGCAGGCAGAGAGAGAGGGGGAAGCAGGCTCCCCGCCGAGCAGAGAGCCCGATGCGGGGCTCGATCCCAGGACCCTGAGATCATGACCTGAGCCGAAAGCAGAGGCCTTAACCCACTGAGCCACCCAGGCGCCCCAGGAGAAGACCTTTTAAAATCTCTTGATTTTGATTTTTATTATTTTTTAGATGAGAAAATGGCCTGGAGAAGTTAAATGATCCATCCAAGATCACAACTATTAGTACTTAGTAAGGAACTGGTATTTCACGGGATGCTGAGTTGTGTCACACACTGTAACGTAGGAAGGGCAGCGACTGGTAAGAGCTGACATTGGAGAGTGCTGTGTGGAGGGAGTGTGACTGGAACTGGACCTCGCTGGAGGGATAGGAGGGGACAGGGGGTGCTTATTGTGTTGGAGATAGGAACACTAGAATGGGGTCGAAGACTGTGCCATGGTGCAAAGAAAGTAGAATTGGAGTGAGATACAAAAAACCAGTAAGAATTCGATCTTGTCCTTTAGAAGCCTTTGCAGGCTTTTAGCTGATGATGGAAGTGTTCTGGGCTGAAGCCTGGAAGCCCAGCCTGGGAGGTCGCAGTGAGCCAGCGGCCTGTGAGACTAGTGCCTGCATAGGTGCTGGAGACTAGGAATGAAGGATGGGGGTGCAGGGTGTTGAGAGATGCTGAATGGAAAAATAAGGGGATTTCTGCCTGTCAGCCGGGGACATTGGAATAAATCTGTGTCACTGAGAAACTAATGCCCACTGAGTATGTTCTTGGGAGCCAGGAATCAGAACTCGGGTTTGATTAGTAATCGTTTTTATAGCCGCCGGGAGCCCTGAATTTGGGGACAGGAGTCTCCTTTCAGGTGTTTGAATGATTAAACCTAAAAATGGGGTTGGTATGGGTTTTTTTTGTTGTTTTGTGTTTTTTTTTTTTTTTTTCATGATTTCAAATTCAGTGTACTTGGTAGCATTTCTCTGCCTATTGATAAAAATTCTTGGAGCGCCTTAGTCTGTTAGGCATCTGCCTTTGGCTCAGGTTGTGATCTCAGGTCCTAGGATCAAGCCTTGAATTGGGCTCCCTGCTCAGTGGGGAGCCTGCTTCTCCCCGCCTCCCCTCCTCTTGTTCCCTTGCTTGCTTTCTCTCTCTGAAATAAAAAAAAAAATTCTTACTGGTCTTGACTAACCCCAAAATTGTGCATTTAATCTTTATGAATGAGGATGATTTGAGTTCTCTTAGAACAAATAATTTGTTTGCCTTTCACTATATTCGTTTTTCCGCCTGTCATCTGAATGGACTACTTCCAAATAGGTGCTAAGAATGAGCTTTCAGTTCCCATACAAGACTCCTTTTGGGGGCCTGGCTGAAGACCAGTCATCCCTGTTGGAGAAAGAAGTGAGTAAGGAAATGCAGTGTTCCTTTGGGGATCTTTCAAGCCTCACCTCTGTAAGCCATTATGGTTGAAGTCATCCTTGAATAGCTACCATTTATGGAGCATTTACTATGCCACAGAGTTTTACATTATTTCTCATTTGCTTTGTGAAAGGTTGACCCTGCTTAGCCTCATCCTATGGCTGCAGAAACAGACAAGTTAAGAAATTTGCTCAGGGGACCCCTGAGTGGCTCAGTTGGTTAAGCAGCTGCCTTCGGCTCGGGTCATGATCCCGGGGTCCTGGGATCAAGTCCGGCATCGGGCTCCTTTCTAAGCGGGGAGCCTGCTTCTCCCTCTGCCTCTGCCTGCTTGTGCTCTCTCTCTCTGACAAATAAATAAAATCTTAAAAAAAAAAAAATTTTTTTTGCTCAGGTGAGCCCATGTAGTAAGCGGCAGAGCTGGGGCTTAATCTTGGGTCTGGCTACGATGCTCGCTCTGTAGGACGTTACTGCTCCTCGTAACTGTCAGCTGTTAGGAAACCAGAAATGGGAGGTATCATCGATCCTGCTTCGCCCACTTGCCAGGCATGGGCCGCCAGTCTATAGTACTCCTACTGAGTGACTTACTGGACATCATATCTAAAGTAAATTGAGCTCAACACTGAAAGAAATGGGTAAGATGAGATCATTTTGCCTGTCAGATTAGCAAGAATGATAAAGACTGACCCCACCCTGTGTTGGCCAGGATGTGGAGAAATGAACTCTTGTCGCTTTCTGCCAGTGGAGGTTGTACCAGTAACACGGTCTTTCTGTGTGGTGGCTTGGTGACATGTATCAGAACATAAAATGGCCCAGCAATTCTACTTTTAAAATTTTATTTTTTTAAAAGATTTTATTTATTTGAGAAACAGAGCTAGAGAACACAAGTGGGGGAGAAGGAGAAGCAGGCTCCCCACCAAGCAGGGAGCCTGACTCAGGGCTTGATCCCTGGACCCTGGAATCATGACCCGAGTTGAAGGCAGCCATTTACTCCTTTTTTGTCCTCATTTCTCTGTAATCAATTTATAATTTTATTAAAACAATGAAGCTATATTCGAATAGTAGTTAACATTTTGCATCTATTTTACCTGATGGATATTCCAGGAAGTTAAAGGGCTCCAGTCCAGGGTTGGTTGATTTTCTAATAGCTGAGATTTAATCTGCTTTTAAATCTTTTTTTTTTTGCTTTTAAATCTTGAGGCTGAAATTCACTGTGACTCAGTGTCCTAAAACTTAGATCCTTTAAAAAGTGATTCATAATGACTTCAAGGAAAATCATGGTCCTTTTGGCAGATACTCCTCCAGTTGCACCTTATGGATGTGGAAAGTGAGACATCCACAGTATTGTGGTGAAGAACTGGGAATCCAGCGCTCCAGGCTAGACCCACCTGCTTTGAATCCCAGCTCCGCCACTGGCTGATCTGACACTGTGGTCTTGGGTGATTTACTTTGTGCTTTGGTTCTCCCATGTGTAAAATGGGACCAAGAGCACCTGTCTTCCTAGAGTCACAGTGCATATTAGAAAAGCCTAATATAGGGGCGCCTGGGTGGCTCGGTCAGTTAAGCGGCTGCCTTTGGGTCAGGTCATGATCTCTGGGTCCTGGGAGCCCCACATTGTCATTGGGCTCCCTGCTCAGTGGGGAATCTGCTCCTCTCTCTCTCTCCTGCCCTCATCCCCTCCCCTCATGCTCGCTCTCTTTTTTAAGTAAAATCTTAAAAAAAAAGCCTAATGTGCTTAAAGCAGTGATTGGCCTAAAGTAGACAATGCTAGCTGCCATTAGTTTTGTTTTTTCTTTATTTCTTTTAAAGATTTACTTATTTAAGTAATCTCTATACCCAGCGGGGAGCCGAACTCAATGACCCCAAGATCAAGAGTCGCATGCTCCACTGACTGAGCCAGCCGGGCGCCCCTGCCGTTAGTTTTATTAATGTTATTCAGGTGCACAGCTTTGATAAGAAGATGTCAGTTCCAACCCCTGGCTCAGGTAACTGTTCAGTCACATGACTCTACCCATAAAGCCAGCGAGGTGCTTGTCCTGATATTACCTCGAACTCAAAACTGTTGAAACCTTGTCCCAGAACTCAGCACAACATTGGTGGGGGGTTGTGTGAAAAACAAGTTGTTTCTCTGTTAAAAGTCTTTGGTTTCTGTCGGGATTAAACCCAGAAGCAAGGAGGTGGGCACCTGCACGGCATCCTGCTGGAGGCCTCTCTTTTGTAGACTTCTTTGGCTGGAGCTTTGGGGTTGAGCTGTTGGGTTGTGCTGAGACATGTTAGAAGCAGCAGCCTTGGCAAAGCTCATTATTTTATTTACTGTAGGGGTTCTGAGGAGTCTTCCACAGTCTCTAAGTGTCCTCAGTGAGAGAACAGTTTCTCTGGTCTGAATGCCAAGAATAGGCAGATTTTCCCCTAAACAGGCTTTCTAAAATCTTAAGAAATACTGCTTTAGTGTTTCTTTCTTTACCTTGTAGGAAGATTAGAGTCTACTTGGGTGTCCGTTTCTAGTAGTTCTTATGTTTTCTGTCATGATATTTTTACCCAAACACGTACTAATGGTTTGCAGTAAAATACTGGAAGTATTTCCTCACTCAAACAAATGGGTTTCTTTCTTTTTTGTTAAGTTATACTACTTCTTTAATGTCAGTTTTTTATGTTAATTTTAAACTAATTCTTTAACAGTGGACTTTTTTTTTTAAGATTTTATTTATTTGAGAGAGAGAATGAGAGAGGAGAGGTCAGAGGGAGAAGCAGACTCCCCGCTGAGCAGGAACCCCCCCCCCCCCCACCATGTGGGCCTCCATCCCAGGACTCTAGGATCATGACCTGAGCTGAAGGCAGTCGATTAACCAACTGAGCCGCCCAGGAGCCCCTACAGTGGACTTTTAAAATCTAAGTTTAGCAAAATGGCAGAAGCCTGTAGAATTTTTTTTAATATTATTCATTCATGTGAGAGAGAGGGGCAGAGACAGAGGGAGAAGCAGGCTCCCTGCCCCTCAAAATAAATAAATATTTTTTTAAAACATTTTTTTAAAGATTTTATTTATTTATTTGAGAGAGAGAGAGAGGTCAGATGGAGAAGCAGACTCCCCAGTGAGGGGGGAGCCCGATGTGGGACTCGATCCCAGGACTCCAGGATTATGACCTGAGCCGAAGGCAGTTGCCCAACAACTGAGCCACCCAGGTGCCCCCAAATAAATAAATCTTAAAAAAAGTAAAGTTGGGGTGCCTGGACCTGAGCCGAAGGCAGTCACTTAACCAGCTGAGCCACCTGGGCATCCTATCATGGATTTTTTTTTTTTTTTTAGATTTTATTTATTTATTTAACAGAGAAATCATAAGTAGGTAGAGAGGCAGGCAGAGAGAAAGGGGGAAGCAGACTCCCTCCGAGCAGAGAGCCCGATGCGGGGCTCGATCCCAGGACCCTGAGATCATGACCTGAGCCGAAGGCAGAGGCTTCACCCCACTGAGCCACCCAGGCGCCCCATGTCATGGATGTTTTTATAAGCATATATTAGTTTCATAATTAGAAAAGCAGTTAAAAAAAAGCACTACAATAATTTTCCAGATTTGGCACCTGGAAGGCTCAGTCGGTGAAACATCTGCCTTCAGCTCTGGTCATGATCCCAGGGCCTGGAATTGAGTCCCATGTCAGGCTCTGAGAAGCAGGGAGTCTGCTTCTTCCTCTGCCCCTCCCTCTGCTGCTCCCCAACTCATTCTCTCAATCTCGCTCTCGCTTGCTCTCCCAAGTAAATAAATAAAATCTTTTAAAAAAATTTCCAGATATCAGTTTACAAATCTACAAACAGGGCCCCTGGGTGGCTCGGTCGGTTAAGCATCTGCCTTTGGCTCAGGTCATGATCCCAGGGTCCTGGGATCCAGTCCCACATCAGGCTCCCTGCTCAGCCAGGAGTCTGCTTCTCCCTCTCTCTTTGTCCCTGCAAGTGCGCGCGCGCTCTCTCTCTCTCTCTCTCTCTCTCTCTCTCGTGCACTCTCTGTCTCTAATAAATAAATAAAATCTTTAAAACAACAACAAATCAACAAACATTTTAAGACCTGTGTTGCTTTTCCTAAGAGGAAAAAAATCACTGGGTACACCCTAATGGAGCGAGTTTGTTGGATATTAAAAGACTCTTGGTTCAGGAAGCACAAGTCCTCCACATCATTTAGGGCTGTTACACTGACTTTGTGTAGAATGCCCAATGAGAAACTAGAAGCATGCTCAGCCCTTTTCCTTATGAACAGATTGGCCTGAAAAATGGTCTTGCTGCCCAGATCTAGTTAGTTATTTTTCATTTATCTTTTCTCTATACCTGATGTGAAAATAATGTTATGTGGTTTCTTATATATTTAATGTTGACTTAGGTCAGTCTTCCAACTGGATTAAAATTACAAATGCAGCCAAGTTGCAGTTTTTCAGAGATTTATTCATTCATTTCTCCTTTCTTTTGTCCATATTTAGCTATGGTTAAGATGACATTTTATTATTTGTCAACTTCACTAAAATGTTTAACTTAGAACAATAAAATTAGGAGACAGAAAGATTTGAAGTTACCAGTGGTTTCTAGTTATCTGTTGTGCACTAAAAAAAAACCAGATGTTTTCATTTTATTCCTTTTAAACGTGTTAGAATTATTTAATAGAAAAGTGTAAGGGCGCCTGAGTGGCTATGTCAGTTAAGCATCTGCCTTCAGCTCAAATCATGATCCCAGGGTCCTGGAATCAAGTCCCACATCTGACTCCCTGCTCAGTGGGGAGTCTGCTTTTCCTCCTCCCTCTGCCTCTCCTCCTACTGGTTTGTTCTCTCTTTCTCCACTCCTCCCTCCCCCCCCCCC
>CM052804.1:4608629-4626741 GCA_028533885.1 Nasua narica | reverse complement strand
GCCCAGGGTTCCTTTTGGCCCCCTGCCCTAATTCTCCTGTGAGAATGTTTTTACTGGTGTATATTTTTTACTGGAAATGAGCCTTTTAGGAATGAATGTAGACTGGTTTGTATTAAAACTTGTAAATTGCTTAAGAAAAATCTGTGGCTGGTCCATGAGGCAGCCACTCAGGGCACCCCCTCACCCCGCCAAGGCTTTGGCCGGTGAGGCCGCCCCGAAGGGGAGGGCAGGGCCCAAACCTTGCTCCTTCCCCACTGGCAGGAGCCCTCGGGTCTGGCCCAGGCGAGAACCCTGGGCTCAGAGGTCCATGGCACAGATCCAAACACACAGCCCGATCACGTGGAATGACACTTTCATTGGGGTTAGTTGGGATAAGAGGTTAATGGTTACAGAGCAGGGTCTGGGCCACCCAGATCAGGCTTCCAGCCCCGAGGTGAGCCGTGCGCACTCTCACCGTGGTCCGCAGCCCCTTCCCCCGTGTCCTCTCAGGCGGTTATAGATAGAATAAATTCCTTTTAAAATATATGCATTTCTCTCTGCTTAAAAAATAACATTTACAGTTGAAAAAGTTTGGACTTTGGGGATCTGTTAATCCCACTGGCCCCACCCTCTGCCAGCTTTGCCTTGCTGAGGGCAGGCAGGGGGGCAGGAGCAAGGGTGGGCTGGGGCTCGGCCACCACGGTGGAGAGCAGGCCCCTGGCCGCTTATTTACAAGTCCTGTGGACACCCGTGCAGAGCTGGTCAGACATGCAGCCTTCTCCAGCCTCCGCGCATGCCGGGACAGCACGGCAGGTGTCAAGATGTCCTTGGCACAGATGGGGGAGGGCAGAGGGAGCCCCCCAGGAGCCCCGCCGCCACCTCCTCCCTGGGGTGGAAGCTCTTGCCAGGGTCGCTGTCCACGGGCCAGGGCTGTCTGGCCAGGTTACATGCCGGGAGAGGGCTCTGCTGAGACGTCAGCTTCCACCCCCTGCAGAGACGGCCTCCGAAGCTTCTGCGCGGGGGTTCAAAGGCCGCAGATAGTGAAGGTCATGAGCGGCACTGCTGAAGGCCACCAGAGGCTCAGTCCAGCATGGCGTCCAGCTGATCAGCCAGGGCATCAAACATGGTGCTGATGTCGTCCAGAATGTGCTTGGTGGAGGTGCCGGGAGGCCTGCGGTGAGGGAAGGAGAGGGTCAGAGCAGAAACTGGGCCCTGGGCAGACAAGGCCTGAGCCTGCGTTCCCGGCCGGTGCCAAGCACTTCGTGTGCGTCTTCTCTGCGCCCTTGGGCTCGGGGAACTGATGTGCTCAAGCTCACGGGCCTCTCAGTGGCAGCCGCCAGGATCCCCACAGGTCAGATCTGGGTGACTTCAGAACCCGGCTCCTCCCGTTCCAGCCTAAGGACCGGTCTGCTCCCCTTCCCACCAACATGCTCAGGACCCAGGGAAGAGGAGTTAGGGGGAGCTATTCTTCTGCTGCAGCCCTCCCTCCCCACCCAGCACCCAGCACCCCTCACCCCTCCCGCTCCTCAGCGCCGATGCTCTTCTCTGCGGCCCTCAGTGCAGCTGCCAGGGAGGAGCTGGTCTGTTCCAGCCTCTGCTGGGCCCGGCCAGAGCCCGAGGCCCCCGTGCTCTCGGGCCTCGGAGGGGGCACGGGGCGGGGGCCGAGCCGGGGAGCCAGCTTAGGGCCAGAAAATGCCAGCTGGGTGCAGGCCACAGACACAGGCTTGGGGGCTGTTCCTGGAGAGACAAAAAGGTTGGCGGTGACTCGGATGGGTTGGACGAGACCCTTGCAAACGATGCCCCCTCCCGCGGGCCCGGCCTCGTACCTGCACCGGGCACCTTGATGAGGGCAGCAGGAGAAGCAGGGGGCTCTGTCTCCCCCGGCCGCCGACCGCCTGCCGAGTTTTCCGGAGCAGGCCCAGGGCTGGCGGGTGCAGGGGGCTGGGCTGGGAGGCCAGGAGAAAGGGGGGCTGGAGCTCCCTGAGTTGGAAGGCTGCTAGGGTCAGGCCGGGGAGGGCTGGGAGCTGCTGAGGAGGAGGGCTCGCCGGGGCTCTGGGAGGGCAGGGAGGCAGAAGCGCTGGGCGCAGCAGCGGCCACCCCGAAGGCCAGGAGTGCCGTCTGCAGCGGCTCTCTCTCCCGGCATTTGGGCCTCCGCTTAACAGTGTCTGACTCTGTGAGGTTGAAATCCAGGCCAGCGGGCACAGGCGCCTCCCGGGGTGGGGGGCCCGCTGGCTTTGGCCGCTGTTTGATGGTCAGGTTCCCCTCCTCTGCAAACGGGAGTCCCTCCCCTGAGCTGCCCCGAGATGGGGGCGTCCCCTCCGGCCCTGGCTCCTCCTCCTCTGTGTCCGACACGGGGCCAGCCGGGGCAGGCAGGCCAGGGGGCTCCGAGGGGCCAGCTGGCTCACTCAGTGTTCGCCTCCGGGGCACAGAGGCCCCCTCCTTAGGCCCCGGGCTTCCGTCTACAGGAGGGGGCTCCGTGGGGTGGCCAGAGACGGAGCTGAGGCGCTTAGGGGGTGGGGGGGGCGGGCCTTTGCGTCGGGCACGGAGGGCGAAGGACTGGCTGCGGGGAGCCCCTCGCGCTGGGGTCGGGCTAGGGCTGGTCCGAGCTAGGGCGCTGCGTCCCGGCCGCCGGGTGAGGGTGGCGTAGCTGCCCAAGGCACTGCCCACCGGCCCTTCGGCCTCCCCCTCTGCTTCCCCCTCAGCAGGGCCAGGGCGGCTTAGGCTGTGGGACCGGCGCTTGGGCCGAGGCGGGTCCGGAGGGGTGGCAGGGGGACCAGCCAAGTAGGAGAAGGCACGAGGCGCGCCAGGAGGGGGCCCTGGGGCCGGGCTGGAAGGTGAGCCCTGGGGATACATAAACACGTAAGGGGGGGGCCCTTGGCCAGGAAGTGGGGAACAAAGTTTAGGGGGTCGCTCTGTGCCCTCTGGAAGGTTCCTCTCCTGTGGGGTGCCAGGGTCTCCGCCACTGGGCTGGGGGGCAGGCTGTTCCTGTGAATGACCGGACCCTCGCGAGCGTGCTCCGATGCTCTCCTGGCTGGGGGAGCGGGCTGGGGGCAGGGGCAGGGGCTCAGGCCCGCCCCCAGCCATGGCTGCCTGCAGCTCTGGGCTTAGCTCGCTGCCCTGGAAGGTGAGGAGGCGTGGGCCAGCTGCAGCCGGACTGTCCCCATTCTCTAGCCCCTCGATGGCCATCAGCTCCGGGCCTCTGGCGAGCCGGCGGCCGCCCTCCCCTGGGGCCTCCCCCTGCAGTAGGCCCCGCCGGAGCTCGGCCAGCCGCTTCACTCCCAGCATGAGCTTCTTCTGATGACCTGAGAGGGGACGGGTAGAGGCCACAGGGTCAGCTGGGGCTGCAAAGCGCCACCCCAGTCCCTCCTGGCGCCCGTGCTCCCTCCCGGGCTTGAGCCCTGAACCGTTTTAGAGCCCCTCGGAGGCAGAGGGGGCCCGGCCAGGAGGCCCCAGGGCAGTCCTCACCGAGCTTGTTGACCCCGATCTCCTGCAGCTCCTCCCAGGTGAGGTCGGCCACCAGCCCCATGGAGTCGTAGCCGCTGCTCACCAGGTGCTTGTGGTACTGCGGCAGCCCCAGCGCGCACAGCCACTCCCGCAGGTCCGCCTGGAAAAGGACGCCGGCCTCAGCACCCCGGCCAGGAAGGGCCCCCACAGCCTCGGCTGCGGCTGGGAGCCGGGGCCGACCCCCTGCTTACCGGGATGTAGTTGGGCAGCCACTCGGCGATGCTGAGCTGAGCAATCTCGGAGGCAATTTTCTTCCTGTGCCCAGGCTTGGTCACGCCGATGGCCGTCAGGTCCTGCCACACACAGACTGGTGCCATCAGGCCCTCCCACCCCCCAGCTGCCGCCCGCCGGGCCCTCCACCGCCCTCCTGCCGTGGCACCTACCTCGGGAGTCATACGGCTGATGGTCGGCACGTCGTAGCCGGCCTGCAGAAAGTGGGCAGTGTAGCCTTCCAGCTGGAACTCACTGAGCCAGTTATGGATGGCCTGGGCATCCTGCGGCACGGGGACAGAGGCCGAACTTAGCAGAGCAGCGTGTGCTGAGGCAGAGCCCAGGCTGCAGCCCAGTCTCCCCTGGGCACCCGGCCCGAGGCCCGTCCACACCACCGCACCCCCGGGGCCCGCAGCCCACTTCCCGGCGGAGGTCACACCTTCCCCTCCAGCAGCTGCTCCGGCCTCACGTCCTGGGTGAAGAGCTGCTCCCCAGAGCGGGAGTTGACCAGAGAGCGGTGGCTCAGGTTGTCTTCAGGAGGGAGAGAGAAGGAATCAGGAGTGACATGCCGGAGGGGTGTCTACCCAGGTACCATGTAGCCCTCCTACCTGCCAGGGGTGGGGGGTGCAGTCCGGGCAGCACGTGGTCCTCTCCCGGGGAAGGCAGCGGCTAGAGACAGGGAAGGAGCAACTCAGCACGCGGGGAGCTGGCAGCAGGGGGGACGGCTCTGTCCCGCTCCCGACGCCTCCTCCCTCCTCCTCCCTCCTCCTCCCTCCCACCTGGGCGTTCTCGATCAGAAGGCCGGTGCCATGGCCGTTGGTGCCCTCGGAACTCTGCCCGCTGCCGGCACTGCGGATGCTGCCCACGCTGCCCTCGCTGCCCACGCTATTCCTGTCACCTGCTGCAGGGGCACAAGCAAAGGGGTTAGAGCCCCAGTTGGCCCCGCCGACAGCTGACTGGCAGCTTGCCACGGCCAGACGCCCACCCTGGTGCCCAGCACGGCCCTCTGGTAGGACGTACCTGGACTGTCTGGGCTGAGGCCCACCCGAGGGAGCTGGCCATAGGTCAAAGGGTGTAGGTCCTCGGCGGGGGGCTGGGGTGTCCGAGAGAAGCCTGGGCGCAGGGGGGTGGGGGCCGATGGGAGGCGGGGTGCGAGGACGCCCACCCGCTTGCTGACCACCTCCACGATGCCTGGAGGGAAGTAGCCCACACGGTCCGTGCCCCTCTGGCTCTCGTGGATGTGGCCCTTCCAGCGGCCGTCGGGATGCTGCTCCAGCACCTGAGGCAGACAGGTCGTGGGGGGGACAATGACAGTGATGACTTCCTGCCCCAAACAAGGGCAGGCAGCCCGCCCAGCCACAGTCCAGCTCCTCCTTCTCCCCACAAGCAGCTGATGCCCAAGTGCACCCACAGCTCTGCCCTTCCTGCCGGCATCCAGCCCAGTCCTCTGCGTGCCTCCTGGGCATACACACAAGAGTCCCAGCGTCAGCCCAGGTTCAAATCCCAACGCCGCTGCTTGCCGTGGGGTCTCGGGCGAACCACTTGAATTTCTCTATGACTCAATTTTATCATCTCCAGAAAGGAAACAGTTAAATAGCACCTGCCTTACCCAGGGTGGGAGAGGTAGTCAATGAGACAGTGCCTATAAAGACCTTAGCAGGGACCCACACAAGTGACAGCAATCGGTGTTAACAAAGGATCGCCCGCACAGAATCCTCACCGTGATGACATCCCCTGCACGGACGTTGAGAGCAGTGGGATCGTGGAGGTTCCAGAAATCCTTGAGCGCCCGGACCTTCAGGATCCCCGAGGCCTCTGAGAGAAGAGGCAGGGCTTCATCTGAGGGTCCCTGGGGTGTCTTTCCGCCCATCCTGGCCCCCTCACCGCCCTCCCCCAGGTTCCTGTTGCCACCGTCCCCTGACCTGCCCTGGTTTGGGAGAGTGACATCTTGCTCCTGGGACGCTGTCCCTGCCTCCCTTCCTAGTCCCCACTGGAGTGGCTCCGGACCCCCCGGCCCGGGCCGGGTCTTCCCTCCCACACACTCACCCCGCAGCAGCTGCTTGATTTCGCGGCTGGCCTGGGAGGTGGTGAACTGATTGACAATGTCCAGCGCCGTCTGGTTATACGTGTTGCGGATGTTCACGTCCACCCCGCCCTGGGCGCACAGTGCAGCGTGAGTGGGCACGAAGCGCTCCGTCTGCCGCCCCCCCCCCCCCCAGTCCGCACCGCCACCCGCGGGCCAACGGTGAATACCGTGTTCAACTTTTACAGAAGAAACGGAAGATCAGAGATAGGATCGAGGATGAGCTCAAGGTCACTCAGCTGGCGAGAGGCAGGACCAGGGCTTGAACCAGGTCTGTCTGCTCTCCAGCCACAAGGCTGGGGCCACCCAAAGGCCACGTTGTTGGTGGAGACGCCCTCCCGTGCTTCCCCAGCAAGGGGGCGGGGGGCGCCCACACCCACCTCCAGGAGCAGCCGCACCACCTCCGTCTTGCCGTACAGGGCAGCCTCGTGGAGCGCCGTGCCTGTCTTGGTCTGGCGGTTGATCTCGATCCCAGCTCTAAGGAGCTGCCTGTGGATGGGGGCGGGGAGCAAGTCACAGGGGTGGGGGGGGCTGGAGAGGAAGCAGATCGCCGGGGGGGGGGCTGGGAGAATGATCCAGAGCCAGGGAGAAGAGGGCTGGAGGGCAGGCCCCCGAGGAGACATCACTCATTCTGCAGGAAGGGGGGGGCAGCGGGTACCTGATGACCTCTCTGTGGCCATTCTTGGCAGCCAAGTGCAAGGGCGTGGTATAGTTGGGGTCACAGGGGTCCTTGGCCTCACCCTCCAGCAGCGCCACACATAAGTGACTGTTCAGTAGCAGCTGGGCCACCTGTGGCAAGCAGTACCCAGGTAGGGCTTCCTCCTGAGACACGCCCTGCCGACCCCACAGCTCCCCAGGACCTAGTACCCCTAGTACTCCAGGCCTCACCTTGAGCCGCCCAAACTCGCAGGCCAGATCCAAGGGCGTTTTCTTCGCCTTGTTGACCAGGCACGGGTTGGACTGATGCTGGAGGAGCATTTCTGACTGGGGTGGAGGAAGCTGAGTGAGGGGTCTGGCCCGGCCGGCCCTCCCCACCCCGGGCTCCGGCAGGCTCGCGTACCACTTCATAGTGCCCGTACTGGGCGGCCAGATGCAGCGGGATCTGTCCGTCCAGCGAGGCGGCGTTGACGGCCGCAGAGGCGCGCAGGAGGAGCCGCACGGGCTCCAGCCGGCCCTGCCAGGCCGCGTAGTGCAGTGGGCGCATGCCTGCAGAGGGGAAGGGGATCTGAGGGCATCCTGGGGTGCTGTGGGGGCAGGCGAGGGACCTGAGCAGAGTCTGGAGCCGCCCCAGCCGGAGGAGGGGACAGACCCAAGGGGAAGCGCTGCTGGTTTGGTCAGGGGACCATCCGGCTGTATGGGGCTGAAGTCGAAATCCCACCTGGCCCCCCACGGGGCATCTGGTGGGACCTCAGGACAGGAGGGTAAGCTGAGCCTCCACCTCTGGATAATGAGGTATTAGAACCACCCCCACCTCCCCAGAAGGCCGTGAGAGGGAACAGGTAAGGCAATGGCAGGCCAGGGAAGCTATGCCGACATGTGTTAGCGTTGCCAGGATGTGGCAGGGGCAGACTCTGACCGCGGGGTGTGGCTGGGGGCCACACCGGGGTCTCACCATTGCTGTCCTTGATGTCGACGGTGGCCTGAGCCTCAAGCAGCAAGGCTATGAGCTCCAGGCTGCCCCCCAAGGCGGCGTGGTGGAGAGCAGAGAATCTGGTGCGGTGGGACACGAGGGAGGGGTGTCAACCGAGCAGTTCCCACCCCCCAAATCCTGGTCTTCCGCACCAGGCCCGTCCCGGAGGCTGGCAGGGCTGAGTGACTTGCCCACTGTGCCCTCGCTCCCCCACCCCGCCGTGGGAGTGCAGAGCAGCCGGCCTCCAGCATGAAAGGGCTCAGTGTCTGGGCTGAGAGGCCTATTTGTCTGGCCTCCCCCCCAGCCAGCCCAGGGGAGGGGGCCGTGGGAGCAGGAGCCCGAGGGCTCCTACCCTCTGGGGAGGAAAGGGGGCCTAGCAGGAATCTGACCCAGGAGGCCCCTCAAGAGGCACCGGGGCTCCCTCCCCTCACTCGAAGCCAGCTCCACACGCAGGAGGGTGGGTAGGAATCAGAGCTCTCAGCAAACACATTTCAAGGGCCAAGTTTGAGCGGGGAAGGGACTCTAGGGCCCGGGTCTTTCCCCTTCCTACTTCCCCACTGCACAGCTCCCAAGAGGGGCGCGGGCTCACACTCACCCATCAGCGTCCTGGTAGTTGACGTTGAGTCTCTTCGTGGAGCCGAGGAGCTCTGGGGGATCAGAGCAGAGGGCATCAGGACACTCTAGAATGATCTGCCCTTACCTGCATCCTAGCCAGTTCTCCCTCCCCACGGTGCTCCCCAATCCAGCTGACCTCTTGGTGTGCAAGAAAGCACCTGCCCCATGGCCCTTCGGTGGTCCCGTCCCTATGGCTCCCCACCCGGCCCACCGGCCCATCAGCTCCAGAGTGCCCGGTGCAGGGAGTCGCCGCGGCAGGGGCCTGACTCCCCCGGGCCCCCAGCCCAGCTGGTTTATAGAGCCAAAGGGGGCGGGAAAGGGGGGGACTGGCATGCCGTGCTCTCAGTGGACAGGCCCACGAGCGCATGGTTGGCATTCCTGCCTGAGCAGGCCAAGGAGAGTCTCATTGTCCCCCTGGGCCGAGGGGGCTGGGAGAGAGACGAGAGGGGGACCAGATGCCGGAGGGGGAGCAGGGCAGATGCCAGGGCTGGACTCAAGCTCAGGGACATCCCTGAGTGGAGCACAGTGAAGAGGGCGGCATTAGGCAGACCTGCCCCAGGCTGTGCGATCCTGAGCATGGCACTTAGCTTGTCGGGCTTAGTGTCCCCGCCTGCAAAATGGGCCAATCGCAGAACCTGCCCACCAGGGGTGTGAGGATAATGCCTGACCGTCGTCGTCACACCGAAGACGGGGCTGTCACCCCTCGGCGTGCCTTACACGTTAGCCGTCACTGTCCGTCCACGTGCTGTCCTCCAGGAAAACTGGTATAGCTCCCCGCCTCCCCCCTCCCACGCCCCCATGGCCCTGGCTCCTGTCAGGAGAGTAACTGCTGATTCTGCACCCACAGGCTCCCAGCAGAGAGGTCCAGGCCCCGGGCAGAGGGCTCTCTGCTGGGTGATGGCTAGAGAGGCCAGGGGCATGGGCAGGACGCTGGTCCATCTCCCTGCCAGGGAGGGTGACCAGATTCAGGCAGGTGTGCTCCAGGCAGTGGCCAGGGCACAGGAGGGGGCAGTCCCTGATGAGTGTTGGGAGAGGGAGAGGAATGTCTGTCACAGGCGGGCCCAGCCTCCTGCTGGAACCCACCCCTGCTGGGAAGGAGGAGGCCTGGCTCAACCCGGGCTGGGCAGGATGCCAAGCATGCTGGTCCAGGCCTGCCCTCCAGGCCCTGGTGGGCCCCTGAACACCCCAGCAACACAGGGCCTCATTCCAACAGGGAGGGATCAGCTCGGGAGTGAGGAGCATGGGATGGGGAGAGGGGACAGCTACATTTAGGACTGAGCCGAATTACACTATACGCCACACAGAAAAGGTAAATACAGAGCTGGGCAGTGACGGAGGGGGTGGGGGCCTCCCAGTCTTCCTCTAGCCCCCTCGGAAAGTCCTTGTCACACAGAGCCAGTCAGGGAAGGAGAGGGGCTTTCAGAGCAGGAAGTGTGTGGTTCAAAGTCTCCCCTTGCTGGCTGCGTGACCTTGGGCAGACGTGGTACCTCCGTGAGGAGCACTGAAGGCAACAAGGTCGGCAGGAAGGAGAAAGTCCCTCCACCTGCTGCCAGGCCTGGCCAGTCCGGGATGGGGCAGCTCGGTGGTGAGATACAGTCCCTCCGGGGAGTGGCAGGACAATGTGACAGGAGAGAGAAACAGGAACAGGGGCAGGGCCAGGCTGGGTGGCTCTGTTCTTTTCAGAACAATGGCCGGAAAGGCGGTGGGGGAGAGAGGTTCAGAGTCACTGGGCTAGGGACCTTGGCTGGAGGGCGGAGGGTCCTGGTTCCTGGCAGCGCCTGCAGCCACTTCCCCTGCCGGGCAGCCTTCTTCCCGGCCTGGCTTTGGGGCTGGAGGGGTCGCTCCTGATTTAGGCTCAGGCAGAGGATGTGAGCTCATTGGGCCACCCTCAGCCCACTCCATTTCCTCTGGCCAGAGAAGGAGACAGTTCGGAAAAGGGAGCCGGGGAGGGAGGGCGGCCGGGCAGGGGCAAGGCCAGGGCAACCGCGCCCTTCTCCTCCCAGCCACCTGCTCCCTCAAGAGGACCAGGGCGGGCAGGGAATGCCAACCCCCCAGGGACCAGATAGCAAATGGAGGAGGCTGCGGGAGCATCTCTCTTCGGCAAGCCAGAAGGCTCTAGCCACCCACCAGAAGGGAAAAGGGGAGCCCTGACCCCTCCCTTTCCATCAGTTTCCTTTGGCCCTCCGTGACACGGAGCAGGAGTTCCCGGCTTCCCTTCTGAGGACTGCTTTAGAGTCACCTGGAGAACTTTCTGACTCGCAGGGTCTCAAGATCTCTGTGACGATTCTAATCCTGTGGGAGAACAGGGAATCTGCGCTTTCAGAACAATCACTACGTATAATTCCGATGGGCAGCCAAGTGTAGCGGCAGAGGGGAGAGAACAGGAACTTGAGGCTGATCCGCCACATAATGGCTGTGCGACCTTGGGCCACTCACTAACCCTCTCTGAGTGTCAGTTTCTGTATCCGTAAAGCAGATCTAGAAATACCAATCTCACAGGAAATCGAGGACTTATAATATTTCATAAACTATAGGGTCTGCAATCATCACCTTGTGATCTCTTTTGTGCTCCAGCTTTCCCGGCTTCTCAGAGGACTGGGAGGGGAGGCTCCGTGTGAAGGTTTCACAAGGAGTTCCAGGACCCTGTCACTCTGTGCCCGGTGCCTACACAATGTACAAGTCCCCTTTGGGGCTGAGGGAAGGAATCTCTTCCCCCCACAGACATTTCCCCTGGGGCACAGGGCACCTCCCCGGAGCCTGGCTGGGAGGTTCCCGCCACCAGCCTCCAGACCCCACCCGCCCTCCCAGGGGCCTCACTTTGAGGCCCCAGAGCTGTGAGGCCAGCAGCAGCTCAACCAAGGCCCTACTGGGCAGGATGCCAAAAACAACACAGAGGTGAGGGGAGGTAGGGGAATGGCTCCACTCTTGGGCCTCCAGGGCCCTCCCGGGACCTCTTTGGCACCTTCCTTCCACGGAGCTCACCCTGTATCCACTTCCCCAGGGCACAGAAACCACAGCGCCTGGCCTTCCCCCTGGCCTCACGCAAGCTCCCATACCCTGGATCTCCTGCCCTGGTGTGCAAGTGAGTACACACACAAGTGCACAACTCCCAGGCCCTTCAAATCCATCCTTCCGGCACCCCAAACTCCCAGGTGGGGGTGAGGATAATTAGCTGTCTTCATGTAGTCTGGGGGGCCCCTTCCTGTGCACAGGGCCAAGGTATGCCTTGAGGCTAGAGCCCCAGCACTCAGAGGGAACCCTCCCTCCCTCAGCCCGTCTGCTGACAGGAGCTACCTCGTGCCCCTGCTGGTCTCGAAACTCAGGGAACAAATCCGGTGTCCTCCTGGGACAGCTCCGAGAACTCGCCTTGAAGCCCAGAGGTTGGGGGGGGAGTCTCACCACAGAGGTACCCAAGAGATGGGGTTCAGGTGTGGCCACCCATGCATGGAGCCCCCACAACCCTGTCAAGGGTTTTGGAGAACCTTCTAGAAAGTTAGCTTTGGCCACACCCCCCCAGGGGACACAGGTAGATAAATCAAGGGGAAGGGGCTTTAGCAAGCGCTGAGATAGTGATGAGCTCTGCTTTAAGCAGTAAAGCTCTTTTTAAAAGCTATCTTCTGGGCATCCCCATTACGCTGCCATAAATGCAGATTTGCTTTGTTGAACCGGGGGGTGGGGGTGGGGGGCGGTTGGAACTCTAGCTATTCAGTCTTTCCCAACCCCACTGCCAGAAATCTCCTGCCTCCAAAGAATACATCAAAAAAACCACCTGCTAAAGGCCACTCCACAAGGGCGGGAATTTCGGTCTGTTTTATTCACTGCTGCCACATAATGGCCTGGTGCCTAGAACAAAGCCTGGCACAGAGTAGGCACTCAAAAAAACTCGAATGAATGTATTTCAACCCATTCACTTTATAGGTGAGGAACTAAGGCCCAGAGAGGCTAAGTGATTTGCCTAAGGATTCACAGCAAGGGATGACCCAACTTCGACTGTGGCTGTCCCACAGAGCTATTCCTTACAGACAGTCCTCCCACCCCCAAGTCCCCAGATCACAGTGATCTCCAAGCCTCTCTCTGTAGCCTGGCACTCAGGGTAGGGTCTCAGCTAGACAGTCACCCACCAAGCACTCACTTGTCTTTGCGGCCTTGACCTTAGCCACCAGTTTCTGCACACCAGTCACATCTCCATTCTTGACGGCAAGGATCAGGTCCTGTTCACGACCCATTCCGGTCCCTGGGCTGGGCTCTGGGATCAGGAGTCCAGGCAGAGGCAGGAAAACTTCTGGTCTAAGCCGAGGCGTCAGGGTGCCATGCCGTGTCCCTCTGGAGGGCCAGGCGTTCTGGGAGAGTGAGTCGGTGTCCCAAGCAGTGGGCTTCTTGTTAGACACTGACGGGCACTCCCTCAAAGTGTTTCATGAGAAGCCACCACAAGCAGGAAAACCGATTTTTGAGGGGGTGGAGGCCGCGTGGAAACCTGGACAGATACCTTCTTGCCGCCTCCGATGGCCCAGGGACGGGCTGGGACTGGACACGTGAATCTTCCCGGTGTGGCTCAGGAGCACCAATGCCCACCCAGAGCGCCGTCAGCATTCCCTCGGGCCTCGAGAAGCAGCAGTGGACAAGTCTCAGGGGTCTGGAAAAAGGTGCCGTGCCTCAGCTGAAGGTGGGGCCAGGCCTGCAAGGGTCCCAGAAGCGGGGCTCAGAAGTGTAGGACAGGGCTTCTAGGGAGCCCCCAAACCACCCTCGCTGCCCTTCTGGGTCAAGGAAGGGCCAAGCCACTCAAAGGGGGAAGACAGCTGCTAGGCATGAGAGGAGTATTTGGGGGGAGGCGGTGGCTTTCTGGGAGAGGGAGGCTGAGTCACTGAGGCCCCAGGGCACCTGGCAGCACCTCAACCTGGGGCAGGAGGGGCCCTGGCAGCACGACACACGGGGGCAGGCTGGGCCAGCAGCCTGTTCTCCACAGCCCCGGGCTCTGACACCCACAGACAACTGGTGGCCCAGAAGGTGGAGCCTGGAAGGGTCAGGCACAGGCAGAGACCGGCAAGGGTCATTCCCTGGGGAAGGTGCCTGCCCCCAGACTCCTCCCAATCTAAGCTTCACTAGAATAGCTGGATGTCCTAGCCCCAGGCTCTTTACGAATTCAGAGGGTGGAGTGGCGAGCTTATAACTCCCCGTTTCTGGCAGGGGTCTGACTGCTGGACACGGAGGCTTTACGGCACCTGTTGCTGACCAGTCTTCACCCCTTGTGCGGAATGGGGAAGCAGCCCCCGCGGAGAACAGAGACGAGAGCTGGGGCATGCTGGCAGATGGGCTCCCTGGCCCCCCACGCCTGAACCTGTGGCCCGGAGCCCCGACTTCGTTGCAGAAAAGCTTACGTCAGTTCTCGGTGGCCAGGAATTTGTTGCCCGAGCCCTGTGGCATGAGACCCGTGCAGGCCTGGAGCCTTAGCTGGGGTCTCCTTACTCCTACAACGTCCCAAGGCCAACCAGATGGCACTCCTGCTCTTGCCCGCAGCCGACGCAGGAGGAGGACGCCCCTGGTAGTGCTTGGGGTCGGGCTGGCTCCCCCGCCCCCCGGAATGCCCGTCCAACGCCGCGCAATCCCCCATCCCAGCCCAACCCGGGCCGACCCGGGGAACAAAGCGGCGGGAGAGACCGGGAGAGCCAAGCGCCGGAGGGATTGATGCGGGAGGACGGAACAGGGGCGCGAGGAGGACGGAAGGAGCAGAGTCGAAGGCGCCCGCCGATCGCGAAAGAAAAGTTAGTTTGTGCCCGCCCTCAAAGGTGCTGACCCCCCGCGCAGGCCCCACAGTCTCACCTCTCCCAGCTGCCCCGCCGGGGGTCTGGCTGGTCCTGCTCGGTCCCTGGCACTATAGACGGTGGCTCCCACTGCCCCCCTTACCCCCTTTCTCCTCCTTCTCCTTCTTTTCCAAGACCGGTTCGGCACCTCCCGCAGGAAATCCCGCCCCTCCCCCCTCCCTCCCGCCGGATCGGGAGCGGAGGGACCGTCCCGGCCGCGCAGTCGGGCTGTCAGTCAGCCCCTGCGGTCCCGCCCCCATCCGTACCAGATCCCGCCCCCACCGCTTTCGTCCGGCCCGGGCACGCCGGTCGGGTAAGCGCATGCGCCCAGGTGAAGCGGCGTGGTAGGGGCCAAGAGTGCGCGCCCTGCCTCCCGGTTGCGGGGCTGCCGCGACCTGGGGCCCTGGAGTTAAAACCTAAGGGCGAGATGCCCTGTTTATGACTGACTGGGAGAGAAGACGTGATGTGAAGAGGTCTGGAAACCGAGTCTTGGGGACCCTACGTGGGAAGCCCCCGTTCCTTTTCGCCCCTCGCCCCTCCTGGGATTTCCACGTTGACCTTCTCCCGCAACCAGAGTCGCCGACCCACCGCCGCTGGTTGGAGCAATGGTGCCACCTAGCGGACCATGTGGGAGCGGCCCACGGTGGCGGCGGCGGCCGGGACCCCAGCCTCGAGGGGGTGCTAATGACAGGCTGGAGTGGCGCTTCAGCACCATCGTGGACCGGACAGCTCCTCCCGCCCCCCAGCCCTCGAAACCCGGCTTTTGAGCCCCTCGGAAGGGACCCAACGGAAGACGCAGAAGGAGCTCCGAACCTACCCAGACTGCCTCTGACAGCCCCCGGTGGCCAGTCCGCGAGGCTGGAGTGTGGGAACCTACTACTCTCCCTTCTCTAAACCCTCCCTCTCTCCTCTTTGTCCAGCCTGAGTGGTGAAGACTAAGCGGCCTAGGGCTGCGGAGGGGAAGGTCATGCATTTGACCGTCCATACTAGTTTCAGATGCCGGGTTCCTCAGTTTTTACTACAGAGGAACCCAGGGTGGGGGCTGGGGAGGAGAGAACTCCTTTAAGTACAGAAACCTGCACTCTCTCTGCCCCCGGAATTGAGGCACAAGCTTGTTGGCAGGCTCTAGGACAGCCAGGAAGGTGCAAAGCCGGTGGGGTCGAGCGGGAGGCTGGTGGAGCAGAGGGAAGGTCTCCGGGCGCTAGGGCCTCGCGGAGTTCCGGCGGTGGGCGGGTCAGGGGCGGTGCGCGCGCAGCCGCAGACGGCGGCCCGATGGAGCCCGAGCTCAATCCCGCCGCCGCCGTGGAGGTTCCCGCCGGGCGCGTGCTCTGGTGCGGTCCGGCCCGCGGAGGCGCGGAGCCCGCGGAGAGGGCGTGGGGGAAGGGGACTGGAATGCCGGACTGGGCCGCGCGGCCCCGAGTGCGCCCCGCTGACCCCGCTTCTCTTCCTCCCCCAGTGCCCGGGAGCTCTTCGCTGCCCGCTCGCGGTCCCAGAAGCTGCCTCAGCGCTCGCATGGGCCCAAGGACTTCCTGCCCGACGGCTCGGCGACCCAGGCCGAGCGGCTGCGCCTGTGCCGCGAGGAGCTCTGGCAGCTGCTGGCGGAGGAGCGCGTGGAGCGCCTGTGAGGGGGGTGGGCCGGGGCGGGGCCGGGGCAGGCGGGGCGGCGAGAGCCCGCCGACTTCGCGGGGGGACTCAGACCCCTCCCCACTCTTCGCCAGGGGCAGTTTGGTGGCTGCCGAGTGGAGGCCGGAAGAGGGCTGCGTGGAATTGAAGTCTCCTGCGGTGAGAGGCGGGGCTCGGGGAGGGGGACCCGCCTTCTGTGTTTTCCTGGCTCCTTTGTGACATTTGCTCGGGGTCCTACACAGGGTAAATTCTGGCAAACCATGGGCTTCTCAGAGCAGGGCCGGCAACGGCTTCACCCCGAAGAGGCCTTATATCTGCTGGAGTGTGTGAGTGGGGCCCCCGGAGGGGGAGGAAGGGTTGGGAGCAAGGAACCGAAAGGACATGTTTTTATTAGAGTAAAAGTATATACACAGCTGAGGATTCAAGAAGCTTGTAACCCGAATTCTAAAACTATCCAGAGAGCAGGGATTCCCGTCCAAATTAGTGGTGGTGCCCTCCTTTCCTGGTTGGTGATTCTTGCTGTGACCCTGGGGGCGGGGGAGGGGGGGAAGGGAGGGCGCCCATGTATCACCGCCTGGAAGTTGCCCCCGTGGTTGAACCACTGCGGGAGGGTCCACAAGCTGAGCTGTTGGCCCCACTTCCAGGGCTCCATCCAGCTTTTCCACCAAGATCTGCCACTGTCTATTCAGGAGGCCTACCAGCTACTGCTGACTGAGGACACTGTGACTTTCCTGCAGTACCAGGTATCTGCCACTCTCTCCCAGGAGAGGAGCCAGCCATCCACTGAGTCAGTGAGGAGTTAGAAGTGCCCACGAGGTGCTAGACACAGAGCTATGTGCTGGGACTACAAGACAGTCAAGGGCGCTGCTGGCATGGTGCCTGCACCCTAGTGGTGGCGGATGGGAATAAGTGAGCAAGCAACTGAATGATTGACTTCACAGAACTGAGGGCTGGGAAGAAGACAAAGCAGGGAAGGGGCACAAGGCTAGAGACATGAATGTAGACATCATGAGCACGTGGGTGGTATTTAAAACCACGGGGCTGAACAGGAATGTGGCCAGAATAGAGGGCTGGGTCTGAGACCTGGAGGGTTCCGGTGTGAGGAGGTCAGGGAAAGATAAAGTACCAGAAACAGACCGAGGAGTGTCTGACAACACAGGAGAAAGACCAGAAAAGGTGGTATCACAGAAGCCAAAGAAGGAAGAAGTAATTGGCTGTTTTGAAGGCTGCTGAGAGATCAAGCAGGATGGGGTCATTCCTGTGTACATCTCTCTGATGTGGGTTTTAGAACACAAGGATGGACATACGGTTCTTTACCAAAGACCACTCCTGCCCTACTCCTGTCTGTGGATGTGTAGGGTGGAGGGCCGGGGAGGGGGTGTGTACTGTCTACCACCTTTTGCCACTTCCTTGTTCACTCTGGTTGGGAGCTTTGCTCTGGACAGCTTTGGTGTCGTAACATTCTAGCGTGTAGTTCTTTTCCTGATTCATCAGCTATCAGCTTTTTTGGGATTTTGCATTTAAATCAAGAAACTGCTAAATGTCATTTATGCCCAGAGTAAGGTAAGCAAGAGACAGGAATTCAGAGACTGAGACCTTAGTTTGGGGAGGGTGTTTATAGTGGAGTATGATCCCATTAGAAACACCAATCCCAGGGTTTGGAATTGGAGTGTGCAGAAGGGGCAAGGGAGGTGGCGTGGGGAGTGGCTCTTGTTTGGAGGAACTATTTGGTGTTTTCAAAAGTGGGCCTCTGATCTTTACTTTTTCTCTTTGAGGCCTTCAGCCACCTGAAGAGACTGGGCTACGTGGTTCGACGGTTCCAACCAAGGTAAATCCCGATCCCATTTCCTTCCCATTTGTTCCAGTGATGGGACCTGCTAGATGAGCCCCAGAGTGGAAAATGGCCTCTCTTGACCTGGAATCCTTGGCTGGAGCTGCAGCTCCCTGGACATGGGCTGGGGGCCTCTGTTGGAAGCGCTCTATTGAGAGGCACGTTGGGACAAGTTTGGGTCATTTCAGGTTATCCTGGGTTATCAAATTGAGCCCCATCTTCAGCCTGTTTACTCCGCAGATAACAGTTAAACCCTTCTAGCTCATGACATCGCACTGGCACGTAGCTGTAATACCAGAACGGTGCCTCAGTGGGTGTGTAAGCAGATTTGTCGACTGCATGCATGAATGAAGGGCCAAGTGAGGAATTAACAGTTGAGTAGGGTCTCACGTTCCTTTGGCTAAGTTAGACGTCCTTTCCTTCTGGGGCCTCTAAACATGATCACCTTAGTAGCTGAGCATTGCTAAGAGCCACAGAGACCATCAGCTATAGAGTGGAAACTGGTATACTTTTTACTGTTTGACAGTGTGTCACGAAAGTTCTAGAACACATATGCCCTTTAGTTCCTAAAAGTGGGATACATCCCAAGGAAATAGACGCAGATGTGTGCGTAAGTTCACCTGTGAAAATGGTCATTCATTCATTCATCCATTTGACAGTATTTGTCAATTCCTTACTGGGTGCTAGGCCCTGTGCTCATTGCTGAGGAATAGCAGAAGAGCAAAGTCACTGCCCCCACAGAACTTGCATTTAGTGGGGAGCTTACACAAAATATCACTTTGCAAAATTGGTGAGCTTGGAAACATCCTGTAGTTCCATGGGGAAGGCATGGTCACACA
>CM052804.1:4581974-4608129 GCA_028533885.1 Nasua narica | reverse complement strand
CGGTGGAGGTACCAAGAGGGTGAGTTGACAGGACTCTGCCGGATGGAGGTGAGAGAGTGGCAGAGGTCACCCCTGACTCTAAGGCCTTGGCGAACATTCCACAGGCAGCTGGACACGTGGTCTGGAGACTCGGATCTGAGGGTCTTCAGCATTGACAGGTGGGAGACTTAGTGCTCACTTAGACTTGGAGCAGACCTGACACTGGTTTTGCCCTGACCCGCTGTGTGACCTTGGGTGGATGACATCACCCCTGTGCTTTAGTTTTCTCATCTATAAAACGGCATAATATAGGGCCTCCCTCAGAGGGTGGTAGGAATTAAATGAGAGTCCATAAAATCGCACAGCATCTTAACACCCAAGCAAAGGAGGTGACAGTTACTGTGGCTGGTTGTAGGGCCAGGAGGGAGGGAGAGAGGAGCAGAATGGAGGAGCAAAGGTGAAGGAATGGGTGGGGAAGGTAGGAGCCAGAGGCCGAGGGCTGGGCTTGGTGGAGAGGCGAGGTGGAGGGGGAAGGTCCCCTCTCCCCCTGCTGTCCTTTGTCCAGGGAGTCCCCTGGAGGCTGCTGGAGATCACACAGCCCGAAGGTGGGCTGGGGGGACCAAGGCTGGCCGGTTACAAAGCCAGTTCCCAGCAGAAGCTAAGTGGAGCAGAATAGCAGGTACTCAGGGTCCAGGGTTTGGGGCCCAATACCTCATTTATGGGCTGTGTGTCCTTAAGTCACTTAACCTCTGAGCTGATTCCCCATCTGTAGAAGGAGATCTACTCCCTGTCCTAGGGTTTGGGGAGATTTGAATGAAAAGCTGCTTGGGGAGGGGCCTGAGGCTTGCCACACCCACACAGCTGAGTGAGCTCCAAGCCCTGGCCTGGATCCACCGGGAGAAGAGGAGGGCACCCAGAAGGAAGAGACTGGAGAAGGGCACGGAGCTCTCTGCCTGCCCAAGAGCTTGCCCGATACATTGCAATGAACCCGAGAAAGTCTAGTTTGCTGCTGGTGGCAGTCACTCACACCTGCGCTCCAGAGGGCCTTGGGAGCCAGACTGCCTGGGTTGGCATCTCATTTCTGACCCTCCCTGTGACGCTCAGCTGTGTGCCTCAGGCGCATCAGCCATAAAATGGGAATCCTTAGGGTACCCACCTCTTAGCGTGCTTTCAAGAATTAAATGACGCATGGGGCGCCTGGGGGGCTCAGTGGGTTAAAGCCTCTGCCTTCGGCTCAGGTTATGATCTCAGGGTCCTGGGATCGAGCCCCGTACCAGGCTCTCTGCTCAGCAGGAGACCTGCTTCCCCCTCTCTCTCTGCCTGCCTCTCTGCCTACTTGTGATCTCTGTCAAATAAATAAATAAAAATCTTAAAAAAAAAGAAAAAAAAAAGAATTAAACGACTCCATAGTGAAATGCTGAGAACAGCACCTGGCACGTAAGCCCTGAAAGGTTAGCTATTTGTTGATATTGAGTCCAAGAGGGCTAAGGAAGGAGTGGGTGTCCCTCAGAGCCCCCAGGATGATGGTCCAGACAGGTTCTTTGGAGGAGGGCTCACCGCCCGCCCCCCTGCACTGGGCAAGCAGTGAGATAGGAGCACAGCATGTGGTCCTCAGTCTGGCGCAGTGCCAGGCTGACCTGACTGGCAGCCAATCCCAGGCTGCATGGTTGCCCTGTCCTCGGCCTTTGTCCCGGTCTGAAGCGTCTCCGCTTTCCTGGGCAGCCTCCCTTCCTTTGTTGGCCTAGGGGGTCAGGCCCTGCAGGCACCTGCATTATTAATGCTCATGGGCAAGGCTGGAGCCCAGGCATGGGTGGGTGGGTAGATTGCGCCTGTAGGCCCCACCAGAGCAGAACCGGTGTGGGCGCTGCCAAGAGCTCAGGGCGCCAGGGGCTGCCAGATCTTCCCGGAGAGGACAGAGACGCCCGGAAGCCCCTCTTCACTGAGCCCGCCATGGGTGGGAGCAAGGGCAAAGCGCTCCAGCGCCAGGACCGGAGGCGGGCCTCCGGGAAGGAGGAGTCCGGGGCGGCCAGCGCAGACGGAGTGCCTAGAGGGGAACGCCAGCAGGGTCGCCTTAAGGCCCACAAGGCCAGACCAGTCCTGGAGCCCTCCACTGCGGGAAGCCATGGGACCCCTGGTGGCTGCGGGAAGCCCACCGCAGAGGGGAACGGCGGCTGCAGACGGTCAGGGGCTGGGCCGCCAGCAGAGGCCCAGGGGAGACCAGGCAGCGCGCGGCGTCGGGGATCCGGGTCTAAGCACCGGGACGGCCTTGGCGGGGGCCTGGAGGAAGAGAGTATCCTCCGAGAAGGGAGGACACGCGAGCTCTGCCGCCGCAGGAAGAGAAGAAAAGGGCGGAGACCCCGGGCTCGGCACCGCTTCGTAGAGACCAGGAGCCTCGATGGGGACCCGTCGGGTGGAGACAAGGGCAGCTCTTGCCCGGACAGCGAAGCCCACGAAGCTCAGGAGAGCCACAGCCAAAGCAGTGGAGCTCCGGAGCCGTGGCCGAAGCTGGAGGAAACGGACACGGGCTCCGGAGACCCCCAAACTGGGTCGGAGGCAGCGCTGGAAGCCGGCAAGCGCCCCAGCAGCGACGATCTGAGCAGTGACGGCGGGGACAGCGCTGAGCCCCGCAGCCAGGAAGGGTCTCTGGGGGTGGGACCCCGGGGAGAGAGAGAGGATTCCGGGACAGGCACGGAGTCGAGCCTGGAGGGGGCCGGGCCTGGAGGGGGCCCACGGGCAGCCCCAGGAGCGGCGAGCCGGGCCACTGAAGCCAAAGAGGCTGAGTCGGGCAAAAACGCCAAGGCCTCCAGCCCCCACGAGGACAGCCCCACGTGCGTTTCCCGGAGCTCGCGGGCTTCTCGGGACCTCGGGCCGGACCTGGACGCAAGAAACAATGAGTCGCGGCCGGAGGCCGAGCCGCAGGGCCCTGAGCCTGGAAGAGCCGAGGCCTCGGGCGCTAGGACTCCGAGGCGCCGCCAGGTCGTAAAAGTGTTGGGGAAGGTGCAAGTGGCGGCGGGCAAGAGCGAATCTGGGGCTGGAGGAGGAGACGGGCCCGGACACCCAGCGCCGCTGGCCGCGCTCGTGGCGCTCCGCAGGCTCCGCGCGAAAACCCCGCCCGGCGCGACTGGCCAGGCCGCGGCTCCGGCTCCTCGCTGCGCCGGCCTTAAGGAGCGGTTCCAGCGCGTGGTGAGCGCCCTGGGTGTCCTGCGCTGGATGCGGCTGCGGCTGCGGCTGCGGCTGCGGCGGCTGGATGGCGAGGGGCGGGGGGCGGGGCCTCGGGCGGGCGAGGGGCGGTGGGCGGGGCCGCGGGCGGGCGAGGGGCGGGGTCGCGGGCCGGGACTGCGACGGCGTCTAGTGCTGCGTTTGGCCAGCGTAGCGGGACTAGGGGGACGACCCAGGGCTCCCCCTAGCGGCGACTCGAGCTCCCCACAGTTCGCGAAGAGCTCAGCTCCTGGGGACCCTTCTGAGGATGAGGACCGGACTCCGGATCCCAAGTTCGCGGTCGTGTTCCCCAGGGTCCACAGGATTGGGAGGGCGTCAAGCACTCGGAGCTCAGAGGAAGGGTCCACGGACGCCCCGCCCGGGGAGGGGCACGTTTGGCCTTGTGCAGGAGCTTCGGGGGACAGTGAGGGGCGCCGGGCGAGTAGAGAAAGTGGGGATGGGCCCCGCCAAGGCTCTCTCCAACGCCCCACTCTCCACCACGAACCCGCACTCAACCAGAGCAGCTCCAGCAGCGAAGCGGAGCCCGAGACCTTGGGGGCCGAGGCTCCGGTCCACTGGGCTCAGAGCTCCAAACCCTGCGACGACTCTGGGCTTGGCACAGACGGGCTGCTGCCCCGACTCACCTTGGAGACCCGCCTGCCATGGGAGAGAAGCCCGGGCCCCTGCGGGTCCTCGAGGGAGCGGTGGGAACCAGAGGATGAGACCGAGGAGGCACTGGAGAGGGACCTGGAGCTGAACCTGGGGCGGTGCCTGGAGGTGCCGCCCTTCCTGGACGCTGAGGGCAGAAACCCTGGGGAAGGCCTGGAAGACACGGAGGACCTGGCTCGGCTGCGGTGAGCAGGGGCACTTCCAAATCTGTCGTGTCTGGGTCCCACACTTCTTCATATCCCTTATAAATTGTATCCTTAGAAGGGATTGTACTTTTTACCAAAGGTCTGGCTGGAAGAGGCCGGTGAGGGGTGAAAAGCAGGTGCCCCTGCCTGGGACTTGCTTCTCGGGCACAAATCTTCCCTCTGGTCAGCATGTAGCCCCCATGGAGTGGGGAGCTCACTTAGCAGCCGGGCCCTGTGTTATGGTCAGGGCCCACAGAGGGGGCCTGACTTTCCCAAAGGATCGCTGTGGCCAGTGGCAGCGCTAACCCAGGACCTCCCTCTGCCCCTGATTCCCTCCTCCGCTATCCTGCCGCCGCCACAGACCAGTGTGTGACAGCTCGGTGCTGCTGTGCCTTAAGAAGAGATTTCATCTGGGCCGAATCTACGTATGGGGGCACCTGGGGAGGGTTGGGGAGCTGGGAGTCCCTGTCCTCTGGGATCGGAGGGCCCTCTGGCACTTCTAGAACTTCTCCTTCCTTCTCTTCCCTGGTCCGGGTGCTTGAACCCTCGCTGGGGACCTGTGGAGTGGGGGCTGGGGGCCGGACTGGGGAGCACCAGAGCCCCACTCCATCCATACCCCTGCTCGCTCTGTGTTCTGATGAGAGCATCTGCTTGTTCCCCCAGACCTTTGGAGGGCCTCTCCTGCTCTCTCTGAACCCCCACCGGCCCCTGCCTCTCTTCTCAGCTGAGGTCCTGGCCAGCTACCACCCCAAGAGGGTCCCTAACACCACCCCGTATGTGACCTTGCCCCGCCAACCCTGTGCTCACCCCTAGGCGGCTAAGCCCCAGCATGTCCCAATGACCGAGATTCTGGGGACTGGTGCCTACACCTAGGAGGGCCCAGATGCCCGTTTCTGGCAACCTTCTCATTTGCTTCCTTCCCTCCTCCCTCAGACACATCTTGGCCATCGCGGTGTCAGCCTATAATCGCCTGCCTCGGAGCTCTGGGCAGGGTACATGCATTCTCCTCCGGTGAGTGATGGTGTCCCGGGGAATGCACAGGCCACTCTGAGGGCTGGGAGGCAGGGGACACAGGGTCCCCATTTGAAGCTGCTGGTCTAGTTCACTGCTGGGCAGCCACGCGGGGCTTTGTAAGGGCTGTACTCCTGGCTAAAGTCACCCACGTGCCCTTTGAATGTGGCATCTTGGAGACTTCTTTCTCTTTGGTCTCCATGCCCTGGGTCTATCTCTCCACGTTTCCGGGGTGCTGGAGGCCAGATGGGTATCACTTCCGAGTGGGCACACCCCACTTCCTGGACTCCGTGGGGTGTCCTCTGTGCCCCTTCCTGGAGACCCTGTCAGCCCCTCCCTCCTGCAGTGGGCACAGTGGCTCGGGGAAGACAGAAGCTGCCAGAAGGATCGTGCAGTTCCTAAGCAGCCTGGAACAGGAGCAGGCAAGGGACCGAAGATGTCAAGTGAGGAGCGGCTGGCCTTTTCCCAGGGATCCACGAGGGACCATCCTTTGGGCCAGGAGAGTGGTCTCCGGGCCTCCGGTCTCTCCTTAGGGGCAGCCCCAGGCATCGCCTACCGTTGGGGGGGGAGGTGGGGTGGGACTGCCCCCCTCGGTGGAGGAGCACAACCCCCAGGCAGGAGGCGTCCTCGGCTGGGATGGCCGATCAGTGGGTGCCACCGCCGTCCCAGGGGTCCTCGAATGCCCCTCCCCCACACAGCTGGATGGTGTGCTGCGCGTGCTCGGCAGCTTCGGCCACGCCAAGACAGTCCTCAATGCCAACGCCAGCCGCTTCGGCCAGGTCTTCTGCCTCTGCGTGCAGCAGTGAGTGACAGGGGTCCTGGCGGGCACGGGGTGGCGGGGCAATCATGGTTGGTTGCCTTTACTGGGAACCCGAGGCTGCTGCCCCTGGGTCCAGCCCCCAGTGTGTCCCATTCTGAGCAGGGCCCCTAGGTTGCATGCACCCCACTGTCCTGTGCCCACAGCGGGGTCATCGTGGGAGCCTCTGTGTCCCATTATCTGCTCGAGACCTCAAGGGTGGTGTTTCAGGTAAGACCTGCCCTGCGGCTCCCCTCTCCGAGGCTCCCAGCACGGGAAAGAGGGAGGGGGCGCTGTTGGGGGTGTGGTCACTCAGCCCCCTATCCCTGCCTTTCCCAGGACTT
The DNA here is from genome assembly GCA_028533885.1 of Nasua narica. NCBI lineage: Eukaryota > Metazoa > Chordata > Mammalia > Carnivora > Procyonidae > Nasua > Nasua narica. The sequence goes on along the minus strand of CM052804.1, from coordinate 4,601,947 downwards.
GTCCTTGCTTCCCCTGGGGCACAGGACCGGACCACCGCTCCCCCTAAGCCGGTCCTTCTCCCCTAAGGCCCAGGCTGAGCGGAGCTTCCATGTGTTTTACGAGTTGCTGGCGGGGCTGGGCCCCGTGGAACGGGAGCAGCTGTCCCTGCAGGGGCCAGAGACCTACTACTACCTCAACCAGGTGGGGGAAGGCCACTCGGTGCTGGCTGACCGGGCTTGCCCAGGGAAAGGTCTTGGCTTGGAGGGGGCTGCTAAGGAGCGGCCAGAGTAGAAGGGAGTCCTGGGCGGCCGGGCCGCGTCCCCTCACCCCCGCTGCGCTCTGCAGGGCCAGGCCTGCTGTCTCCCGGGCAAGGATGATGCCCGGGACTTCGAAGGACTGCGTGAGGCCCTGAAGGTCCTGTGCCCCGAGGAGGTGACTGCCGCCTGGGCCGTGCTGGCCGCCGTCCTGCACCTGGGCAACATTTGCTTCTCCTCTTCAGAGGTGGGCTCCGGCTGTGGCCCGTGTGGACGCTGGGTCAGCAGTGGCTTGTTTGCATAATCAGGGCACCAAGGGTACCAAACACCTGTAGGTAGATTACAAAGCCTGGAGCTGCCCCAGGGCCTCAGCATGGCCCTGGAGGGCAGGCAGATTCCCTCGTATAGGTGAGAACACAGGCCGGGATTGTCTGCCACTGCGGGATCTGCGAAGCTGCCACCCCTAAAGGGCAGACCGGCGCTAACCAGGCAGCTCGTGTGTCCCCGGCACCATGGGAATCACTCTGTATGTTTCCCCTTTATCAGCGAGGCAGCGGAGGGGCGCCTGGGTGGCTCGGACAGTGAAGCGTGTGGGATGTGGCGGGTCCACAGCAGGGCTCTCCCCGCCCCCTCCCTTCTCCGTCCAGCGGGAGTCCCAGGAGGTGGCTGCCGTGTCCAGCTGGGCCGAGATCCACGTGGCAGCCCGGCTGCTGCTGGTGCCACCCGAGCGCCTGGAGGGGGCTGTCACCAGGAGGGTCACGGTGAGCATGGCCGGCCCGCCCACCCCCGCAGGCTCGGCGTGGGCCCACGTGGGCCTCAGGCCTGTTGTTCCCCGTGTTCCTAATCCTCTGCCCTGCAGGAGACGCCGTATGGCTGGGTGTGCAGGTCTCTGCCGGTGGAGAGCGCCGTTGATGCCAGGTGGCCCCGCGGGCGGGAGGGGGCCGTGGCCAGGCGTGGCACTCCGGCGCACGGGCTCACCCAGCCTGCCCACAGGGACGCCCTGGCCAAGGCCCTGTATTCCCGGCTCTTCACCTGGCTTCTGGAGAGGAGCAACGCGCAGCTGGCAGCTCCTGGGGAGGGAGGGCGTGCGGACACCATCACTGTCGTGGACGTCTACGGCTTCGAGGTCACCCCTTGGGGCAGGGCCCGGGGCCGGGGTGCCCACCTCATCCTGATCATTTCTGGGGTCAGCGCTCCCTGAGGGGGGCGCTCGTGAGCCCTTGCCTGCCTAGCCTGAGACCCAGCACCCGCTGCAGGGGTAGCCTTTCTGCCCCGCTCTGGAGAGTTCTGTCCCACCTGGCCTTGCAGAGTCTCACAGGAGCCTCTCGGGCAGCAGAAGACAGGGGCCCTAGGGTGGACCAGCCCACAGCCTCCCCCCCCATGCCCCAAGAGGAGCAGGAAAAGGGACAGTCCCCTGAATGGCCCTGAGTTTCCATAAGCTTTTCATCCTGTTCCAGAAGATCCCGCCTTCTCAGGGCAGGGAGGAGGGGGCTTGAGCAAGAGAAGGAGGCCTCTGTCCTTGTTCCCAGATGGGCACTGTCCACTGCCCCCTGCTCTCTCCTCTCCAGCCTGCCCTAGGTGTCTGTGCCCTCTTGGGGGCCGGGGGGTGTGGATGACTGTGGCAAGTGTGCTTTTCAGAGCGTGTCAGAGCTCTCTATACAAGGCCACATGGAGTGTGGGCTTTGCTGGGCTTGTGAGTAACCTGCTGGGGGCCGCAGAGGAAGGAACCTATGGTCCCTACAGGAAGAATACTGGAAGGCTTCTCAGAGGCAGCGGCCTGGAGCCCTGCTTACGAGGATGTGGGATCCGATAGCCAGCAAGCTACTAGGTCATAGGAAAAGGCACCCTCCACACCACAGGATGGCTGTGACCAGAGCCCTGAAGGCTCCCAGACGTGCTGAGGCAGAGGGAGGGGCCTTTGGACTTGACCCTGGGGGCTGCAGCCTCAGCCCCAGGGCACCACTCCTCCCCAAGCTCGAGGAGGGGAGAGTGCAGGCACCCGCCCCGTGCGGGTGCCCACGTCGCTGCCCCTGTGCCCGCAGGCCCTGCGGGTGAACGGCCTGGAGCAACTGTGCAATAACCTGGCCAGTGAGCGTCTGCAGCTCTTCTCCAGCCGGCTGCTGCGGGCCCAGGAGGAGGTACGGGGGCGCGGGAGCCAGGGGCACCCAGGCCTTCCGGAGCAGGGGCCATCCCTGGGAAACAGAGGGCGCTGAACGGAGAGCTCTGCCCCAAAGCCCCCTCCCCCACCCCGGCTCAGCCCTCCTGGGCCTCATTTCACTCCTGTGGCCAACGGGAGGGCCAGCCCTGCTCCCGTGAGCTCCTGTGCACATGTGAGCCCCGCGCCGGCTCTCCCCAGGAGGCCTGTCGGCGAGAGCTGCTTTCCTGGGCGCCCGTTCCCCAGCCTGTGAGGGACACCTGTCTGGACCTCCTCATAGACCAGCCCCACAGCCTCCTGAGGCTCCTGGATGCCCAGACGTGGCTGTCCCAGGTGAGCCCCCAGCGGTGGGGGCCCTGGTGGCCAGGCCGGGGCCCGCGGCGCCTCTGAGAAGAGCACCAGGTGATGGGGACCAGAAACCCTGCCCATAGCCTCTCTGCACGGCTTGGGTTCAAATCCTGTCTCTGGGCGATCCTGAACTCTCTGGGGTTCCTCAAGTCCTTGCTGCGGAAGGGACAGGGTGGTGGGGGTGGCACAGGGCTCATGCCGGGCTGGTGGGGGTCCCTCGGGCCTCTAGCTAGCAGGGAGCTGGCCTCAGGGCCGTGGTCCCCCCAGTCCGCAAATACTTACGGATGATCCTGGAGGGATGCACGGTCCAGGCAGGGGCTCGTTGTGCTCAAAGGCCTGAGGGAAGCTCGTCCCTCTTATCAGGCCACAGACCACACCTTCCTTCAGAAGTGTCACTATCACCACGGCTGTCACCCCTGCTACGCCAAGCCCCAGCTGCCCCTTCCTATCTTCACCGTGAGGCATTACGCTGGGACTGTCACCTACCAGGTATGGGGGTGAATCAGGGACAGACTCCTGGGTGAATCGTTGATGGCGATATGGCCCCGGGGCCCCTCCCCAGAGCTGACTCACCTGACAGCTAAGAGCAGTAAGTGAAGGGGGGCCCCTCCCAGGGCTTGACCGTATGTTTCTACCTATGCCCTTGGCCCCGCACAGTTCCCAGTGTGATTTAGTGAGTTCTGGCTGAGCATGAGCCTCAAGACCGGGAGGGGCGGAGCATACACGTGGAACCTGACTCTAATAACCTCCGGCTGTCTGCTTCTCCTCCTGAGCCTTCAGTTTTCCCATCTGTAAAATGGGAATGGGAATCTGTCCTATAACGCTGTCGTGAGGATTAAATGCAGTAATGGGGAAGTGGTCAGGCAGGTGCCTGGCACATAGTAGGTGCTCACTGAAGGGACTCGCCTTTCCCCCTTCGGAGTTTCACGGTGACGGCACACCTACCCCAGGAGGTTAACTGCTAAGGGGTGGGGGCTTGGTGTAAAAGGTAGGACCATATGGCTAGTGTGAGGTAGGGCAAGTCCAGTAAGGCTTCCTGGAGGAGGTGACCTGTTTTGGTACATATATCAATTATACCGCTGTTCCGCTCTCAAAACAAATCCCAATCACATCTAAAAAAACCACACACGCAAGGAGATTGAATAACGAAAACCACAAAACTATATTGAAGCTCACAAAAGCAAACCTTTTTTTAAAGATTTATTTGTTAGAGAGAGAGAGAGATCACAAGTAGAGGCAGGCAGAGAGAGAGGGGGAAGCAGGCTCCCTGCCGAGCAGATAGCCTGATGCGGGACCCTGAGATCATGACCTGAGCCAAAGGCAGAGGCTTTAACCCACTGAGCCACCCAGGCACCCCAAAAGCAAACCTTTTTTAAGATTTTTATTTGAGAGCATGAGCTCGGGAGAGGGGCAGCGGGAGAGAAGCAGGCTCCCCACCGAGCAGGGAGCCTAATGTGGGACTCGATCCCAGGACCCCGAGATTATGACCTGAGCCGAAGGCAGATGCTTCACCAACTGAGTCACCCAGGAGCCCCAAGAAAACTTTTTTTTTTAAAGTAATCTCCACACCCAACGTGGGGCTGGAACACATGACCGAGATCAAGAGTCACACGCGTTTCCCTGAGCCAGCCAGGTGCCCCCCAAAAGTTTGAATTTTGATTAAATCCAGTTATTCTTTTCTTTGGTTGCCTACACTTCTGGTGTCCTATTCAGGAAGTCGTTGCCAAGTCCAACGTCACGAAGCTTCCTTCCTACGTTTTCTTCTAGACCTTTAGAGTTCCAGGCCTTAAATTTAGGTCTTTGATCCAGTCATTTTAGGTTAATTTTTATATCTGATATAAGATAAGAGTCCAACTTCATTCGTTTCCGTGGGGATTTCCAGTTTTCCCCAGAGCTGTTAGTTGATGAAACAAAGGGGGCCCTTTATTCAGCCCAGTGGGGAGAGGCTGGATTATGTGACAAAGGGGCTAGCCTCCACCCCAGCCTTCTCTCTTTGGCTCCCCCCACCCCCCACATTGTGTCTTGCAGGTTCACAAGTTTGTAAACAGAAACCGGGAGCATCTTGACCCTGCCGCGGTGGCAATGTTTGCCCAGAGCCAGCGCCAGGTGCCCCTCCTGGAGCCCCCACCCCTCCACACTGTGTGTCCCCCCCTTGTTTCCTGGACACTCTTTTTTTTTTTTTTAAAGATTTTATTTCTTTAACAGAGAGAGAGAGAGAGATGGGGAACACAAGCAGGGCAGAGAGAGAAGCAGGCTTCCCAAAGAGCAGGGAGCCCGATGCAGGGCTCGATCCCAGGACTCTGGGATCATGACCTGAGCCAAAGGCAGAAGCTTAATAACTGAGCCACCCAGGCTGCCCTGGACACTCTTTCCCCAAGGGGCAGCCCCTGCACCTTGGACCATGGGCTGAGCCTTCCGGGGCCTGGATGCTGCGGACTGGCCCACCCTGTCTCCCCGTGGATGGGGATGCAGGCCGGGCTTGGGAAGTGAGCCAGCTCAACCTCCTCTCGCCCCACAGCTGGTGGGGACCCTGTTCCGGGAAGCAGAGTCCCAGGCCAGGACCAGGCCGGGCCAACCCACACTGGCCTCTCGCTTCCAGCATTCCCTGGAGGACCTCGTAGCCCGGCTGGGCAGGTGAGAGCAGGGACCCCCATACGAGACCCCGGGGACTTGGGGGCTGCTCTGTGCCCGCATGACCCCCCCTTCCTCCATCAGGAGCCATGTCTATTTCATTCAGTGCCTCAACCCCAACCCAGGAAAGGTGAGCTCCTCCCCTCCGCGCCATATCTGGCCCCAGAGCCTTCCTGTCCACCTGCCCTGCCCCCCACTGGCTCCCTACAGCTTTAAACCCCCCCCCCCCCCCAGCTCCAGCTCTCACTGGCTTTGTTCGTGGCCACAGCTTCCGGGCCTCTTTGATGTGGGACACGTGGCCGAGCAGCTGCACCAGGCAGGCATCCTGGAGGCAGTACGTACCCGCGGTGCCAACTTCCCTGTGCGCCTGCCCTTCCAGGCCTTCCTGGCCAGGTAGGGTCCCAGGATGGAGGCAGCTGAGGGCCCGGACACCAGGACCCACAAGGACAGCCCCCTAGAGTGGCTGGCAGACCTGGGGTTCCTTCAAGTTGGAGGTGCACCCTGTTTCCTCGGGACCCTAGGCCTGGCCCCCACCCCGCCTCCTCTCACTGCTCTCTCCTCTCCCTCCGTGCCTCTCTCCTTCCCTATTCATGATCCCCTTCCCCGCCCATGCCTCCACCTGCCCTTCCACCATTCAGCAAAACTCGGCTGGGGACCTGGCACATAGTAGGTGCATTACAAAGCATTGTTGAATGGCTTAGGGGCTGGGGGGTTGGACAAGCGTGGAGGGAGGTCCTCCCTGTGCTTGTTCTGACCTCAGCTTCTCCCTTCTGGGGCCAGGTTCCGGGCCCTGGAGACGGAGGGGCAGGGAGAGTCCCCTGACCGTGAGAGGTGTGGTGCCATCCTGAGTCAGGTGCTGGGGGCCGAGTCACCCCTCTGTCACCTCGGAGCCACCCAGGTGTGTGTGTGTGTGTGCAGAGAGGCAGGCATGGCTGGAAAGCGAGAGAAGCGTTCCAGAACAAACTCAGGAATGCGTGGTCCTTCTGGGTGGTGAGGCGTTGGAGTGGGCCTGGGGTCCCCCCAAGAATCAGTTGTCCTGCTGCAAGGAAGGAGGCCGAAGCCTCAGGACAAGAGCAGGGCAGGCCTCGGCCCCTCAGCCCAGGCACCCTCGCCTCTGTCCCCAGGTCCTGCTCCAGGAGCTGGGCTGGCAGCAGTTGGAGCAGCACTGGGCCCGGCAACGCTCCCAGGCCTTGCTCGCCCTGCACGGCAGCCTGCGTGCCTGCATCTCCCGCCAGCGCCTCGGCCGCCTCCTCCTGCCGTGGATGCAGGCTCGAGTGCGAGGGCTCCAGGCCAGGTCTGCGGGGGTGGGTGAGACTGCAGGCTTCTGGCAGGTGGTGGGGCAGGGTATGGGAGGGTAGGGCCTCAGAGAAACCTACCTGCCCCGGGGCCCTCCTGTCAGCATCCCTGTGCAGCCTCTGCTTGAATACCCCGAGTGACAAGAATCTCACTACCTGTCAGGCTACAGGAACCTGCAGTCTTGACTCCTCGAGTGTTTTCTAGTCTGTTCTCTGCCCCAAGAATGATCTTTTAAAAGCATAAATCAGGCTGTGTGAGGCCCCACCTATCTCTCCAAACTCTAGGCCAGAATTTTATACTCCAGGCTCTTTGGACTTCTTGGTCCTAAGGACTTCCCTCCCCCTTCTCAAGTAATTAACTCCCATTCACCTTCACAGCTTGATGGGAATGCCTGTGCTCATTGACCCAACAGCTGCGGGCTGACCTTCTCCATTACCCTGGGTCCAGCTGGTGACCCCAGGGATGGAGGCAGAGATGGTGCCTCCCAGGCACCCTGGGGAGGGGGTCAGGTGTGACAGTAAACCAGCCACTGTCACACCCAAGGTAGCAGTAAAGCACGGAGAACAAAGTAAGGGCAGTGCCGTGGACCTCAGGGGAGCCTCCCGAGATAGTGTACCCATCACCACTATTTCCAAAATGTCACCAACTGAAACTTGATCCCTTGCGCGATCGTTCCCTGTTTGCCTTTCCTCCAGGCCCCAGGAACCTCCCATCCACTTTCTGTCCCTACCAGTTGGCCTTTTCCGCATAACCCACGTAAGCTGACTCGTCCAGTATTTCCTTTCACATCTGGCTCGCTGCACTAAGTGGGACATTCGCGAGGTTCATCCACGTGGCAACAGGTGGCAAGACTGCGCCCCTCTTTGCCCCTGGTGGCGCAGCCCACACCTTCCGTCTCCGCCCATCCGTCAGCGGTCATTCGGGCTGTTTCTACTTTCTGGTGCTCGTGAGTAAGGCTGCGGGAACACGAGCACACCCGTGTCCGGTCCGTTCAGGTCTCTGCGTGCAGTTCTTTGGGGTCTTTACCACCAGCACGTGTCAGGGTTCCGATTTTCTCACTCTCATGAGAGAGAGAGAGACCGAGCACAAGCAGAGACAGGGGCAGACGGAGAGGGAGAAGCAGACTCCCCACTGAGCAGAGAGGCTGATATGGGACTCGATCCCAGGACCCTGAGATCAGGGCCTGAGCTGAAGGCAGAGGCTTAACCCACTGAGCCACCTCGGCGCCCTTATTTTCCACTTTTTGAATGCTGGGCATCCTCGTAGGCACGAAGTGGTACCTCATTGAGGCTTTGATTTGCATTTCTCTAATGACTAATGAGGTTGAGCATCTTCTCGTGTGCTTCTTGGCCGGTCGTGTATCATCGTGGAGAAATGTCCGGTCCAGTCCTCAGTCTGCTTTTTCTTTGTGGAGTTTGTCTTGTTGTTGAGTTGTGGGAGTTCTTATACATCCTGGATATCAAACTCTTATCAAATAGGTGATTTGCAAACGTTCTCCCATTCCACGAGTTGTCTTTTGACGCCCTTGATGGTGCCCTTTGCACAAAAGCTGTATATTTATTATTTTTTAAGTAAACTCTATCCCCGACTTGGGGCTTGAACTCATGACCCCGAGATGCTCTACCGACTGAGCCAGCCAACTGCCTCAAAGCTGTACATTTATTTTTTAATTTTAATCCCGCCCAGGACTCCTTCACTGAGGAGTCTCGTCTCATATCCGGACAGCTCTCAAAAACGTGACCTCTTATTAGATTTCCAGTGGCAGCACTTGTTTCATTTTCAGAAATTCTGCTTCTTAAGTAAAAATACATGAGACTCTTTCCAACATGTCGGTTGATTGATTTCATCTTGTGCTGGGACAGGGATCACACGGATCCTGACTTTGCAGATGGGGACAGTAAAACCGAGAGGTGAAGGGACTTACCCACGACCACACTGACCGAACGGGTGGGAAGTGAGCCTGGCGGTCGGCTCTGCCGCCTGAGACCATCCTCCCTGGTGCCGAACCCCTTCTCAATGCACTTGTTCTTTCAAGGCATCCTAGCCTCTCCCGGTGGCTTCTGTTAAGCACCTAGGGGTCATCAGCCCAGGGTCCGTGTCTGCATTCTTGTCTCAGCTTGGAGGGCTCGGGTACGGGGTCTGAGCTTGAACTCCTCCCCAACCCCCTTCCCGGCCTCCAGGAAGCGGTACCTCCGGCGGCGGGCAGCTCTGGGACAGCTGAGCACCGTCCTGCTGGTGGCCCGGCCCCTGCTCTGGAGGCGACGGACATTGCAGGTGAGTGTCGGGGGTGGGGGGGCTGCTGTCCCCAGGGGCTCCGGGCAGAGAAATCAGGCAGCCTTGGTGGTGTCCAGGAGTCCACCCCTGGCCCAAGTGCGCGAGGACTGAGGGCTCAGAGACCACGGCTGGCCCAGCTCTTCCCATGTCCCCTCTGCCTGGCCAGGGGAGGCCGGGGCCTCCGGGAGGTCCCTTCCGTCATCCCTGCCCACCCTCCAGAGTCTGACTCTCCCCTGCCTGCCTGGGGTGCCTTCCTGTCATCCCCTCCAGACCCTCCTCAGGGCCAGCCCGCTTCCCTCTTTGGCCTGATGACTCTGAGGGCCATAAAGCAGCTCAAAGTTCAGTGCCCACACACGGCTCCCCTCTTCAGCCCCTCCCTGGCCGGACTTTGTCCCCTGGGACCATTTCTTCCTGCCTCCTCCCTAGCGCTCTGGCAGACGGCTGGTGAGGGCTCCGGAGGGCTGGCGACAGGGAGCTGGCCCCTCTGGGTCCGGGCTCGTTTCTTGGCTGGGGGCCGGAGCGGGCAGCCGGGCCCCTGAGGGGGGGAGGAGCCTACGGGAGGCTCACAGAGACCCCTCGCCGGGGCACCAGCTCGCCCTTCTTCTCCCCCAGCAGCGTGAGCATCGGTGTGACCAGCACAGCGGCCCAGCCTCCAAGACAGTGCCAGCCATGGTAGGTGGCCTGAAACCTCGAGGGCGTCCGCTGGGTGATGAGCCTCCTGGGACTGACATGGCTCACGGAAGAGTGGGGTCCCCGGGCACCCCCCCCAAGAAGAGGCCTGGGCCACCCTCGGTCTCCCTCCAAGGACTCTTGGGGTCCAGTTTGTGTCCAGGATCTGAATCCCTGGTGTCTGGAGAACGTTACGGTCCAGGGGGTGAGGAGGGCACTGGGTCCCTGTACCCACTCCTTTAGTACTTGGTTGATCACTCTTCTCTGCCAGGAGCTGGGGCGCTTGGAGATCCCGGCTGAGTTGGCCGTCATGCTGACGGCCGCAGAAGGTGAGTTTTGGTCCGTGTCCCTCTTACACGACCCCTCCCTCCCCCTAGTCTCTTTTCTGTGCGTGGGTCTGTGTCTGCGGTCCCTCCCTGTGATGCTCTGGGCTCCCCTGAGCTCCCTCCGCCCTGGGGCTGGGGGCGGATGATGGGGGTGGAGGCGGTCCACAGCCCGCCCCTTACCTCGCCTTTCTGGGCTGCCCCCAGGCCATCACCATGCCTTGGATGGGAGCATCACGGAGTCCATGCCCCCTGAAGTTCCCGCCCAGACCAGCCTGACCCTCCCGCCCGACATCGACCAGTTCCCATTCTCCAGCTTCATCTCCAGTAACTTTCAGGTGGGCCCCCAGACCTCGGCTCTTCCTGGCAGACTTCTGTGGCTTCCCCGAATGTTTGCCCTGCCAGGCCGAAGCTGTGCCTGTTCCCTCTTCCCGCTCCACCCATCCTCTCCCATCATGGGGCTGCCGGGTGCAGCCACCCTGCTTGGAGAATATCCACTGAAGCGAAACTTCTCGCTCTCGAGAGTAACTTAGATCCGCGATGCCGCAACTGTGTTACACCTGTGGCATCGTCCTGCCGTCGACGTCCTGTCTTTAGAGTCTGTGTAATGATGAGGCAAACGTCCAGGCTGCCGTGTTGGATACAAAAGCGGGATCCCAAACCCGATAACAGAGTATGATCCTGGCTTTGTCAAAAACAATAGTTGTGGGAGGGTGATGTATGTATCTATGCGTAGAAAGCAAGATTGGAGGGGCGTCTGGAGGGCTCAGTCGGTTAGCCATCTGCATTTGGCTCAGGTCATGATCCCAGGGTCCTGGGATCGAGTGCCACCTTGGGCTCCCTGCTCCGTGTGGATCCTGCTTCTCCCTCTCCCCTCTGCCTGCCTCTTCCTCTGCTGGTGTTCTCTCTCTCTCTCTGTCAAATGAATAAAATCCTAAAAAAGGGGGGGCACCTGGGTGGCTCAGTGGGTTAAGCCTCTACCTTTGGCTCAGGTCATGATCTCAGGGTCCTGGGATTGAGCCCCGCATCGGGCTCTCTGCTCAGTAGGGAGCCTGCTTCCCCCTCTGCCTGCCTCTCTGCCCACTTGTAACCTCTGTTTCTCTGTCAGATAAATAAAATTAAGAAGAAGAAGACTGGAAAGAGAGGCTAAAATGTCAACTGTGCTCATGACTGGCAAGAAAATAATAACGGATTTTTAAATTCTTTATCCTTTTCCATGTTTTCTGAGTTTTCTGGATGCATGGGCATCGCTTTTCTAAGCCACGGAGATGCGCTCGTAAGGAAGTTTTCCTCGCCGGCCCCTGTCCGTCTCCCAGGGCGTGTGCTCCCGTGGGCTCTGCGGGGGCTGTCTCCAGCCAGTCGGCACAGACCGGCACCGGCTCAGACACTGTCACCCTCCTCCTTGCAGGAGCCAGCCCTGCCCAGCCCAGGGCAGCCGCTGGCCAAGCCCCTGACCCGGCTGCATGGGGAGAACCCACAGCACGCCCTGGATGTCAACAAGGTGGTGAGTGACACGGTGGGGAGGGGACGGGGTGGGGGGCTCCTGGGGGCCGGCTGAGCGCCGCGGTGTGGGGGGAGGATGGGGACCGGCACATCCCGCCCTCCCCTCGTTCCGTGTCTGCAGATGCTGCGGCTCCTGGGCGATGCGTCCCTGCCGCCCTGGCAGGAGCAGAGCATGGGCGAGTACCTGGTGCGGCAGGGGCAGCGCCGGCCGGGGCTGCGAGACGAGATCTTCAGCCAGCTCGCGGCCCAGATCTGGCACAACCCGGAAGAGCAGCAGAGCCAGCGCAGCTGGGCCCTCATGGCCGTCCTGCTCAGCGCCTTTCCCCCCATGCCCACTCTGCAGAAGCCACTGCTGAAGTAAGGGGCCTGCCTTGTGGGGCCCAGGGAGCGGGATGGGTGGGCCGCCCACCCCCACAGCAGCCCTGCGCTGTCCCCACAGGTTTGTGTCCGACCAGGCCCCGAGAGGCATGGCGGCGCTGTGCCAGCACAAGCTGCTGGGGGCCCTGGAGCAGACGCGCCTGGCCCCTGGGACGGCACGGGCACACCCCCCCACCCAGCTCGAGTGGACGGCTGGCCGACGGCGGGGCCGCATGGCTCTGGACGTCTTTACCTTCAATGGTGATGCTCCCCTGCTGCTCGAGCCTCCCCCTTCCTGCCTCAGCCCCCCAGCGGCACCCCCGGGACCCGATCACAGGGTCCTGTCCTGCTCCGGGAACCCCCACGGGGACCGCAGCCCCTTCCCATCGGAAGGCCCTGCTGCCCCTCACTCCGGCCCCCACCCTCTGTCCCTATAGAGGAGTGCTACTCAGCCGAGGTGGAGTCCTGGACCACGGGGGAGCAATTCGCCGGGTGGATTCTGCAAAGCAGGTATGGGGGCCCGGGAGGGGGAGTGTGGCCAACACGGACCGCTGTCCCATCCCTATCCTCCCTGCCCGCTCTCCTGTCTGGGGCCTCCTGCAAACCCAGGGCCAAAGCCTGCTCCCCAAGGGCGCTGGTGGCAGGTGGGGGGATGCGCATGGAGGGGTAAGTAGGTTACCCGGAGCCAGACCGTAGGTTCAAGGTATGGAGCTAGAGAAGAGGTTATATCTATGATCCAGATTCTAATGAAATAGGTCAATAAGTAAATGAGCGCGTCAGAGCTGATGTGGAAGCAGAAGGTTGTGAGGTGCGAACGAAGGCGAGTTGTCTGAGGACACCAGTTCCTCACCCAGGTTCTGCCCCTTCCCCAGCCGCCTCTCCTTGGGGACGGCCGTCCTCCTGGCTGATCACTCCCTCCTCCCTCCGGCGCCCCTCTGTCCCTCCCAGGGGCCTGGAGCTGCCCCCGCGTGGCTGGTCCGTGTCACTGCACTCCGGGGACTCCTGGCTGGATTTGATCGGCTGTGACTTCGTGCTGGACCTCATCGGCCAGACTGAGGACCTGGGGGACCCAGTCAGTCCCTCCAGCTACCCCATTGCCTCCCGTGGCTTGTAGGTGCCACCCCAGCTCCCCTGTCCCAGCCTGTTCCTGTCTCTGTTCTGTCATAGGTGACCCCCAGAGCCACCCCATCGCACCCCCCCACACCTCCCCTGCTCCTACCCCATGGGACTGACCCCACAGCAGCTTCTTTTCCTTGCCTCAGCCTGGACACCACCCCCATCCAAGGCACCCCCTTAGCTGGGCCCACTGTCTCCCGCAGAGATGAGGCCATCCCTCCCGCCCCGGGCATCCAGGCCCCCTCACTGCCCCCAGGTCCGCCTCCAGGGCCAGCCCCCACACTGCCCAGCAGGAGCCAGTCAGGTAAGGCCAGAATGGGCACAGTGAGGTTGCCCGTGCGATGGGAATCGGGGTGCCGGATGCCCCACACCCCAGGGGGGGCACTAACCCTCCTCTGGCCCCACAGGGGAGCCTCGGAACTCAGGGAACCTAGATGGCTTCCTGGACAACCTCTTCCAGCCAGTCCTCTCCCAGGGCCACAGCGTGAGTGTTCTGCACACACACCCGACCCTGTCCCTGCCCCCGTCCCTGCCCCTACCCTACTAAGGCCTTCACCGCCTCTCCCATCTCTCCGGGGCTCCAGCTCTGACCCTTTGGCTTGCGGCCTCTGTCCCTTCAGGATCTGGAGCAAGGCTGGGCTCTGAGCAGCCGCATGAAGGGAGGCGGCGCCGTGGGGCCCATGCAGCAAGGCAGCTACCCCATGGGTGAGTGCGGGGCCCAGTATCCATCCGGGGTCTCCCCAGCCCCGCAGCCCGGGCAAGCATGGCTGGGAACCTCCAGGCAACCAGGGTCAGAGCTCCAGCCAGCACCCTGAGGGCCTGTCCTCTCGTTGCCGGGGGGCTGGAGGGAGGGGGTCTGCGGGCCCAGATAAGGATCGACCTGGGAGGGCCCTGTTCCCTCAGTTTACCCAGGGATGATGCAGATGCCCGGATACCAGCCGGCCGTGATGCCTGCCCCCGTGCCCATGATGCCAGCGATGGGCGCAGTCCCTGCCATGCCAGGTAGGGCCGGGTGGCGGGTCCCTTCTCGGGTCAGAACTGGAGGAAGAGAGGTCCTGCCGGGGGGCCCAGTGGGGGCAGTGGGCAGAAGGCCACGGGCAAGCGGGGCACCTGTATGTCACCTGCAGCCATGGTGATGCCGCCGCAGCCGCCGCCGCAGCCCCTGCTTCCCAGTGTGGACGCGAGGCAGCTGGCCACCCAGCAGCAGAACTTCATCAACCAGCAGGCGCTGATCCTGGTGAGGGTGGGCAGACCCTCAGAGCACCTCGAGGGGCCGGGTCTGCGGGGCCGAGCCGGACCAGCTCTTACGGGCCCACCGCCCCTCCCCCTCAGGCCCAGCAGATGACCGCCCAGGCCATGACCTTGTCGCTGGAGCAGCAGACACAGCAGCGTCAGCGCCAGGCTCAGCCTCGGGCCCAGGCCCCTGGAGCTGCTTCCCCAACCTCACCCCCAGACGTCGCCCCCAAGCCCAAGAAGCCCCTGGCCCCGCGGCGGGAGCCGGAGCCGGCGCCGGAGCCGGAGCCGGTGGGTGCCTGTCTGAGGGCGAGGAGCCGAGGCCGGGCAGGCGGTGGGGTCTGGGATGGAGATGGCCGGGAGGGCCAAGTGGCCGGGAGGCCCCACAGGAGCAGGAAGATGAGGAAAAGAAGCCTGGGGCCTGAGCCCCAGGGATGGGGTGGGGGAGGGGTGCTGGGAGGGGGGCGACTTGGCTGGTGGGGCTGCCCCTTCCCTTCCCCTCCTTTCCCCTTCTTGCCCCTAGGAGACCTCACAGGAGGCCCAAGAGAAGCCCCAGCGGCCCAAGAGCTTCCGGCAGAAACAGGACTATTTCCAGAAGATGGGTGAGGGTCCTTGGGGTGGTCGGGTTTCCGCATAGGCCGGGCCCCGTGCGGCCCACTGTCCTCCCCTGGGTCCGGGTAGCCCGTCTGGGAGCCCGCTGGGCACGCCAGGGAGAGTAATCGGGCCATCTGGGGTACGTGCAGGGCAGCAGCCGATCAAGGTGAAGGCAGCGAAGCCTCCCCCCAAGGTACAGATCCCCCAGGACGAGGAGCCGGAAGAGGAGCAGGACGAGGACAAACCAAGAGCAGGTGGTGGGGACGTGGGGGAGCGCCAGGCCCCGTAGGTCTGGACAGAGTCTCACGTGCGTCTTCTCCTCCTGGTCAGCGCCCTCCCCCCCTCCTCCCCCCGTAGTGACGAAGTCTCCGGCACAAGGTAGGGCCAGAGCTGCGCAGGAGGCCAAGCCGGCGCCCCAGGGGGCAGGGCCTGGCGGTCACTCCGCGCCAGGCCCCCATCAGCGGGCCGAGCCGAGCCGGGAGATCCGGAACATTATCCGCATGTACCAGAGCCGCCCGGGCCCCGTGCCCGTGCCCGTGCAGCCGTCCAGGTGGGCCTCGGGGGCAACCGGGGCTGCCCCCTCCCCGGGGAGTCACCCTGCAGACTCAGGGCCTCTTCCTTCTTTCAGGAAGCCCCCGAAAAACTTCATGAAGAAAAACAACCCTAAGGATGAGGCTCTGGCTAAGTTGGGGATCAGCAGTGCCCATGCATCTGCGTCGGTGAGGCCCCATCGCGTCCCGGGCACGGCTTCTCACCTGGGGAGTCCAGGGCTCTCTGGGGTAAATTTGGCCTTACCCCTAGACCCAGATGCATACGATCTTTGTGCCTCTCCAGACGCCATCCCCCAGCCTTGGGAAGGGCCCCCCACCAGCTGTGGCCCCTCGGACCAAGGTCCCACCACAGCCCAGGCCCTCCAACTCCATCAAGGAGATCCAGACGCCACCCGCTGCCCAGGCACCCTCACCTCCCCCAGCGCCCCCGCTGCCTCTGCCTGAGGAACCAGGCACCTCTTCAGCTGGGCCCCGCAGTAAGGAACCTTCTGGCCCTCTCTGGTGGGCTTTACCGTGGCGGGGCAGGGTTTCCAGAAGCCTCTCAGTGCGCAGTGCTATGAGGTCAGCTGCTCAGGGCTCCGGACTTTGGAGCCAAGGGCGAGGAGCCCCAGTTTCCGCGTTCCCATCCCGGGCAGGGCCCAGGTACCTGTGGGGCGCATGTGGCATTGAGGGCCCGTCCCGCGGTATTGTCCTCCGCGCATCCTGGCAGCTCCATCAGGAACTTAGTGTCCCTGCTGACGTGGTCAAGGACAGCAGGGAAAGTCTGAGGGCTGGAAATGGAGGCTGGAGACGGGATGTGGGCAGGAGGGAGGCAGCAAAGGTCCAGCAGGCCGAGCCCTCACAGGGCCCTGGGGGGGGACTGTCTTCTGTCCCCGTGTCCCTGTCCTTCTGGCTCTGGCAGCTCCTTGCCTGAAGCTCTTTGGCCCCTCCCTCTGCCAGGCCGGATGGAGCCCATGGACGACCAGGGAGTCGCCACCCAGCTGCTCGTGCCCTCCGGCAGCGTGTGCTTCTCCTACCTCAACCCGCCCTGGAGGTTGTTCCTACGCAAGGAGGTGGGCACGCGGCCAGGCAGCCCAGCCTCTCCCTGGGCTGGGGGTGGGAGCCCGGCATCTCCCCCCACGCAAACACTGGGGGCTGCCTCCCCACAACCCGCCTTCTCAGGCCTGGGTTTCCTTCCGGGTCTGGGAGACAGGGGTGGGCCGGGAGGTAGGCGGAGGGCAGGGCACCCTTCCCATCTCTTCTCCTCGCCCCTGCTCTCCCGCAGGTGTTCTACCCCCGGGAGAACTTCAGCCACCCCTACTGCCTCAGGCTCCTCTGTGAGCAGGTGAGAGCCGGCCCTCCTGCCCCAGGGACAGACGGACAGCACCCGCCCCCGGGCTGGGCACGAGGGCAGCCAGCACTTAGAGGGCGGGCGCTGGGTTTCAAGCCCTGCCTTCACTTACTTCGTCCTCAGCACATCCCTGAGATTAAGGACCATTACTGGCCTGCAGTGAGGATTCAAAAGAAAGCACATACTGTCCCCGACACGGGCCCTGGCACACAGCAGATGCTCCCTGATGCGTGTTCCTTGGCCGCCCCTGGGTGCTCCCGGGACCCTGCTCTTCCCCCACATTCCGTATCAGTCTCCCCCCTGCTCCCCTCCAGGTTCTGTTCCTTCAGGGAATTGATCTCAGCTGAGCGAGGAGGGTGGTTGCCCCGCAGAGAGAGAGGCGGGGCGGCCCCGGGCTCAGGGGCCCTGCGTTCCTCCCTACTCCACCCATGCCCACGAGGCTCTCCAGCTTCTCCTCCACGTGTGGCTGCTTCCATAGTGCGCTCTGGTGTAGGGACTGGTGGTGA
Organism: Nasua narica; assembly: GCA_028533885.1. Classification (NCBI taxonomy): domain Eukaryota; kingdom Metazoa; phylum Chordata; class Mammalia; order Carnivora; family Procyonidae; genus Nasua; species Nasua narica. The sequence goes on along the minus strand of CM052804.1, from coordinate 4,584,827 downwards.
CCACTTGGCTCTGCCCCCAGATCCTGAAGGACACCTTCGCCGAGTCCTGCATCCGGATCTCCCAGGAGGAGCGGAACAAAATGAGAGAGCTGCTGGGTAGGTTCCGGGGACCCGGAAATCAGGGGCTGAAGTGCTGGGACTAGGTCTGTCTGGAGGGAGGGGGCAAACTCTGGGGTTCCCCCTGTGGGGGAGCCCGAGGAAAGTCTGGGGTCGTTCCTGCCCGCAGGAGACCTTGAGGTGGGCCTGGACACGCTCAGCACCACCGAGGACAGTGTCAAGAAGCGCATCGTGGTGGCCGCTAGGGACAAGTGGGCCAATTACTTCTCCCGAATTTTCCCTGTCTCGGTCAGTGAGGCTGGACGTGAGCATCTCAGTCTGGATCCCAGCACACCCAGCATGGGCCTTTGTGGCAGGGATGAGAGCTGGGGCTAGGGTGGGAGGACGCCGAGCGGCACGGGCCCTGAGTAGCCCCAGGGCGTCTTGGATGGCGGTGGGGACCGGGAGCCTGTCTGTGACCCAGCCACCTTCCTTCCGGGCAGGGAGAGAGCGGCAGTGACGTGCAGCTGCTGGGTGTGTCCCATCGGGGGCTGAGACTGCTCAAGATGACCAGAGGCCCCGGCTTTCACCCCAACCAGCTGAAGACTCTGTGCTCCTACAGGTTAACCTGGGCCCGGGGCTGGCGGGGGGCCGGCGGGGGCCACCAGCTCTCAGCTCACGCCTCCGCTGGGGCACAGCTTTGCCGAGGTGCTGGCTGTGGAGTGCCCGGGCCACTCTACCCTGGAGCTGTCCCTGAAGAGTGAGCAGCTGGTCTTGCATGCGGCCCGAGCCAGTGCCATCAAGGCCATGATCGAGCTGTTCCTGAGTGAGCTCAAGAAGGCAAGTGCAGGCCGGGCAGGGGGCCCTCCATCCATGCTGCCTCTGGTCTGGCTGGTCTCGGGGCTGCCAGCCAAGCTCCTTCAGGCCGCCAGGGGCGGGGCTGGGCCTTCGCCGTGTCCCTGGAGCTCTGGAGGGCTGGGTGGGGAGTGAGGCCAACAGGGGAGCAGGTGGGGCGGGAAGGACCGGGGTCGCTCACCCTCCTGCCTGCAGGACTCGGGCTATGTCATCGCCCTGCGAAGCTACATCACCGATGACCACAGCCTCCTCAGCTTCCACCGTGGGGACCTCATCAAGCTGTTGCCGGTGGCCTCGCTGGAGCCCGGTATCCCCGGGGGCGGGCAGGGCAGCTGGCACAGGGAGGGCAGCCCACGGCAGAGCCTCGGAGGGGCCGAGGGGCCAGGTGGGTGAGTCGCTGTCCTTGGATGCCTTCCAGGCTGGCAGTTCGGCTCCACCGGGGGCCGTTCCGGTCTCTTTCCTGCCGACATAGTTCAGCCAGCTGCTGCCCCAGACTCCTCCTTCTCGCCAGAGCGGAGTGACCGGCGCAAGAGTCTGCTGCAGCCCCGACAGCCGGGGCTGGCTCAGTGGGAGAGGGCAGCGGAGGTGAGGAAGACGGGAGAGGCAGAGGCGAAGCCTAACTAGGAATCGAGGACAGAAAGGGCTCGATCGCCCCTGAGCGGCCGGAATCACCTGCCGCCTGAAGGGTAGCGCTTGGTCTGATGCTTCCCTCTCCAGATGTCTCCCCAGCAAGAGTGTGAGCCCCTGCGGGCAGGGGCTGGGCGGCGCACCCTTTGTGTCCCCTCGCAGCACTTAGTTGAGTGCCGTCCTAGAAGAACGCTCAATAAATGCCTCTGGACTTCCCCGGCTTCTGGTGGTGTGCTCTGCCTGCTCCTCTTGGCTCGGGCGGGCGGGGGGCCGGGCGGGGGGCTCCGGACAGGCCATTGGGTCCTCAGGTGGCATGAGGTCTCCTGTGCTCTCAGCACGACGCCCGCCCCCGGAGTCAGGCACACAGCGATGACTCTGAAGCCTATGTCTCTCTGTCCACGGACTCCCACAACTACACCATGCAGGAGTTTGCCCTGTACCACTTCCGGAAGCCCCAGACCTCGTGAGTGCCCTGGGCCCGCCCTGGGTCTCCCTGGAGCAGCCCGCCCTGCTCGGAGCCACCAGGCCAGTGCTCTTAGCACCCGCCCTGCACAACCCGTGATGGGGGCGGGAGGGCCGAGCAAGCAGCGCTGTCCTTCCTCCTGCCCTCAGGCCGGACCCTACCCGCAGAGAGGCTAGGAAGGCCACGGCCAGCCTGGTGCAGTACACCAAGGTGAAGGGGACAGGTGGGGAAGAGTCGGGCTGGTGGGCCTGCCTTCCAGCCTCCATGGACCCCAGACCCACGACCCGGTCTCTTCGGCCATAGGCTCCCATACAAGAATCGCTTACCAGCCTCAGTGATGACGCCAACAGGCAGGCTGTGGAGAGCTTCCGGAGTGAGTGACCATAGCACCCTGCATCCCCACGTCTGTGATGCCTCGGACCTAGGCGCCAGGTCGCCTTCCGTCCTTGTTTGTCAACCCAGGGAAGCTCACTGGGGGTTACGGAACGCCCTTAGCCCTCACCTATTTCTACTCACTCCCAAGGGGTGGTGGGTCGCGCGGCGTCTGGGCAGGAAGGCGGCTACGGGCTGTGCACAGCCACAGGCGCCCTCGGAACCACTCTGAGCCCGGTTTCCTCATCGGTAAGGCAGACACTGCTGTGCTCTGCCTGGCTCACGTGCATTTTGGGGAGCAAGGCATGAGATGACAGGGAAAGCCCTGTCTAGTGACAGCATGGGCCCAAACCAGGCCCCCAACCCAGCTCACCGCGCTTCTCATCCTGCCTGCAGCTCTGATGCAGTTTATGGGGGACCAGTCTAAGCCCCGGGGCAAGAATGAGATGGAGCTCCTTTACGACCTGCTGAAGGTAAGAGCTTGTGGGCTGAAAACTGGG
>CM052804.1:4462936-4581474 GCA_028533885.1 Nasua narica | reverse complement strand
GCGGGACACAGATGAAGGTCCCCAGAGGCGTTTGGGGAGGGTCTCTGACAGGGTACAAGGGGGTACAACTGCCCCCAAAGGCTTCCTCGATGCTCCTATAGTGGCCAGACCCCCCCGCCAGAGGGGAATCACACGTGCGGGGCCCCATCGTGTGCCAGGATCTGTGCTGGCCGCCACCGGGCTCCCAGGAATCAATCCAACAGTCTCGAGAGATGGGCATCTCCTCTCACGTAAAATGAGGAAAAGAAACAGACTCAGAGACAGAGACATGTCTACGTCATGGACGCAGGAAGGGGTCAGATGGCATCAAAACAACATTCCCTGGGGGCAACTGACCAAACGAGAACAGTTACCTCGTGCGAGAGGAGACACGGGAGGCACAGGCCAGCTGCCGTCCAGGTCCCGAAGGCTTGCGAGGCAGAAGAGGGGCACAAGTGTCCTATGTGACCATAGGTGGGACCAACGAGGTCAGGAGGAGGTCCCACCTTCCAATGATCAGCACTTTCCAAGAGGAAAGAGGGCAGGCTGCCATAGCAGGTGGGACACCCCCCCCCCCATCTCACCGAGAGGAGCTCACGCAAAGGCTGCAGGCCGGAAGGAGCGCACAGAGTCAGGTATGGGGTAGAGGGTTCAAGCAGAAAACCTTCAAGGCAGTTCTAAGATGGCTCTACCGTGGCGGGAGTCCCAGCAGTGACCGGCTTCCAAGACTGCAGCTATCTAAGGAGAACCTATCTGGCCCCAGCCCAGGACGAGGCGGCAGTAATTAGATCCTCAGGTCTGGCATGAGCCCCGGCCGCCTGTTACCCTCTCCTGGATTAGAGCTGCCTTAGGTGAATAAGTTCAGGCTGGGTTGGCACAAGCTGTCCCTGGTCCACCCCTGAAGAGGTACCGGGTCCCTCATGTCCACTGATGGGGCTGAAGGGGAAAGACCCTGAGGTAGAGCATGTCCCAACTCAGGCTCAGTCTGAACCTTCCCCTTCCGCCTGCTAGGCCCCCTTAGACAGGAAGAGGCTCTCCGGCAGCGGCCTGGAGGGCTGAGGGGCCGCAGACCTGGGGCAGGGGTGGCGGCAGAGGGGACTCTCCTGGTCTGAGCCAGCAGAGGAGGGGCTGGTAAACCAGCCGTGGGACGCCTGATTCTATCCTGAGAGGACCCCCTTGGGTAAAACTGCAGGGATGCAGTGTTCTCTCTTCCTCCACAAAGAACCCCATATGAGTAAAGAAACTGGGCTGGTGGGAGAGGCGGGGGCCTGAAGGAGCTCAGACCACCTCCCCATTAGCTCTGACCTCCAGCGGACGCTAGCTACCCCTGCAGCTGCTCCAGGAAGAACCTGCTCCTTCTGCCCCACATAAGATGGGAGGCAAGAGCGCCAGGCTGGAATCCCAAGGCCCAGTCTCCCCACTGGGAACCCAGGGCAGGCACCCGAAGTCCTGAAGGACTCGGGAGTCACCAGGGGAGCTGTGCCAGCCCGAGGCACCCCAGCAAAGCCAGGAGTGGTGCCCGAGACAAAGGAAAGGAACAGTGAAGTCACCCCACTGCGAAGTCGGGGACCTTGGCCGACCGTGGCCGGCTGACAGTGCTCCGGCGTCTGGCTGAGCAGGGTGGCCCCCACGGCGGGGCCTCAGGCTGCCTGCCGTCACCAGCTTCCCTCACCACAGGTGGTGTCGGCGGGGTGGGGGCCGAGGGCCACTGCTGGGTGCTGGGCGGAGGGCCCCACAGGCTCCCTCCCCGCTCATGAGCCACAGGGGTACAGGGGTGAGACCTGACGAACTCGTTCTGCGGGCTGCAGGTGGGTGGGGACTCCGGCCCGTCTCTGCTCAGCGCGCCCGGCTGGAGCCCAGCCGGAGCCCGGCTCATCATGGCAGCTGCCGGCTTTGTGCAGGAGATGCGCTCCATGGGCGAGAGGCTACTGCTCAAGCTACAGAAACTACCCCAGGCCGAGCCCGTGGAGATCGTGGCCTTCTCGGTCATCCTCCTTTTCACAGGTAAGCTGAGGCTCTCACTCCCTCCCCAGTGCCCCCGGCTCTTCCTGGCATCCGGGAAGGGTGAGCCCATGGTGCCGGCCTGAGGGCTGGCTAGAGGTCCCCCAGACAGAGGAGGAGAAGCAAGTGTCGCTGGGGGAAAGCCAAAGGCCCGCCCTAATCCCCGACAAGCTGCTCCAGTGATGGGTGGTGCTGGAACTGGGGTCCGCAGGCAGCCCCGCATCCCAACCAGGGATGGAGGGAGCGAAGCTGTAGGCAGCAGAGGGCGGCACGACAGGGAGGTCAGGGCCACTGGCTGGCGTGGGGACAGCCGACACCTCTCGCCACTCTCCTTGGGCAAAGCTCCCGCACACCTCTGGAGGGGTTTCTTTAGAGTCGGGTGTGTGTTCTTTCTCTCCCGGTGCCTGGGCTCCCTGTGCCCTCTGCTCCTGTCTCCTCCTCCCCAGCCACGGTGCTGCTGCTGCTGCTGATAGCCTGCTGCTGCTGCTGCTGCCCTGAGCGCAGGGGCAGGAAGGTCCAAGTGCGGCCCATGACCCCACCGTGAGGGACGGAGATGAGGACGAGACGCCGGAGAGGAGGCTGCCGAAGCCATGACCCCAGGTGCCACCTGCCCCTGCGGCCCACAGCCCACGAGACCGCGATCCGTGGCCCCAGCTCCGGCCCTGCCCAGGAACCCGCCACCTGCAGCCTTCCCAAGGAAACACGCGCTGGTCCAGGCCCCAAACTCTGACCTGCCAGTGAATCCTCGGGGCCGAGGACGAGTCAACGGTCTCAAACATCGAGTAAACGAAAACTGGGGATTCTTTCCCAACCTGCCCCTTTTTAACAAAACACAGAAGCAGGGTCCCTGTGCTCGGATGGATGAAGCCTGCACCTGCGGGGAGCTGGTCCTTGGGGCCCCCACGCCAAAGACGGGCTTTGTGCAATAGCTACTGGCTCCCGAGCCCCCCACCAGAGGGGAGATGTCAGTATTCTGCTCCAGTATTTGCCCATTTCTTTCTCAGTAAAAGCTTTCTGGTTATGTGTTTCTGCGGCGCCAGACTCCCTGGCCTGGGCTCCGTGCTTCTGAGGGCAACATGCCAGGATCCCAGGGGTGTGGCCGGTGACTGTCCTGGCCAGGCCCCTGCACTCCCTGTGCCCACGAAAGCTGGAGAAACACACAGGCAGGCAGGACTGCCATGCAAGAGGGAACCAGGGGAAGGGCGAGGGTGAAGTCCCATCGGCACCAGCTGCTGACGCGCTCTGGCTCCAGATGCCCCCGCGGCGGTGACGGGGCAGCACCTGCCCGGGTGCTGGGCTCACGATGCTCCCCCACAGCTTCCGCCACCAGTCACTTTGGCCTGCACGCCCCACACCAGCGGGCTCAGGCCACCGGGTCTTCCCACACTTCTGGAGTCAGAGAAGAGAGGTCAGGCCCCTACTGGGGTCCATAACCTGCATCCCGAGCCCTCGGTCCTTTCCGCATCATGTGTCAGGCTGTCCGGGTGCAAGTCCTCGCCCCACCACTCCCAGCTGTGTGAATGCTGGTTAGTGATTCGACCTCCCCGAGCCACATTTCCTCCCCTCTGAGACTCGGCTAACCCGGGGGTAGCTGCCTCCTGGGGTGAGCTCGTGAGGAGAAACTGAGATGACCGACAGCAAGCACTTGGCACAGTGCTGGCCACATCCCCGGAGCTCTGGAGATGCGCACCATCGTCACTACCTGCCCTCTAAACTAGAGCTACGTCCATTTTAAGGACTGGCCCCGCCGCAATGTACCACCACCTGTGTCTCTCCCTTCAGTTTACTTTTTCTTTCAGAGAACGTTCCAGGTAGAGCTACCAACCCAGGAATGAGTGTGGGGGAGTCAAAAAGTTCTCCGTGGTACCTCCCGCTCCATCCCCGCTGTCCCCCAGAGCCGCTCAGGGTGGAGCCCCATCTATCTAGAAAACGGAGCAGAGAGGGGCTGCCAGGCCCTGCCCCCCCCCCCCACCCATCTCTGGCTGGCAGGTGGGAGAAACTCTGGCTGGTTTCACTTCCCGGTGTCCACTGACTTGTCTGATGGGTTTGGTTTAGGCTGAAGACCCAGAGAGGAAGTCCTTCCACACAAAAGAAAAGAGATTCAAGAACCAGGCTATACGCACCCACAAGAACAGGATTCAGAATAACAATGGCACCCACAAGAACAGGATTCAGAATAACAATGGTAACGAGGATGGTGAAGGTCGCAGGTGATGATCAAGTTGGCTAAAATTCTCCAGGGCTTATGTGTGCGCAGCCACTGCCTAAAGCTTTTTTCTTTTTTTTTTAAGATTTTATCTGAGAGAGAGGGGGGGAGAGCACAGAGAGGGAGAGGGAGAAGCAGTCTCCCCGCTGAGCAGCGAGCCTGATGTGAGGTTTGATCCCAGGACCCTGAGATCATGACCCGAGCCAAAGGCAGACACTTAACCGACTGAGCCACCTGGGCGCCCCGTGCCGAAAGCATTCTGGTGCAGGTGATTCTGTTGATCACAAGCGCCTCAATGCCACGGGTACCATTATTATCCCTATTTAAGAGATGAGGAAATTGAGCCTTAGCGACACTGGGTCACTTCCCTAAGTTCGACCAGCTAGAAAGTGGCGGAGCCGGCCTCTGGGCCCAGCCCACCCAGCTGCAGAGCCCCTGCTCACCACACCCAGGCCCTGAGGCCTCCCAGCTCCTCGCAGATAAGGCTCCCATCCCATATCCTCCATCAACCAATCTTAGATCCCACACCCCAAACTGTCTTAAAATCACCTCCCTGTGAGTGGGTGGGGCCCAAGAAGTCAGAGCTACCTAGGGTGGCGCCCAACTAGGTCTCCTCCCAGAAGGAAAACAGGGCAGGTGGGAGGGACCCAGATAGGGAACCCTGCCCTTTTCAGTCTAGGCACCAACAACAGCGGGAGGGGCCCCAGGAAGCCCTCTATTCAGGAGATGCTCCGCAGGGGGGCAGTCCAATTCCCAGGTGACTCTCCCCTAAGCAAATTCTCACCAGCACTGAGAATGTCCCTTCCTGAGGGTGGCAGAGGCTATGCCTCTTTGCTAGGAAATTCTGGCTCCATGGTCCAGCCACCAAGCGGTGGGGACCATGGGCCATTTCTTTGGCATTCTCCTCCTCCTAACTGCGGGGCCCAAATAAGACGCCATCCCTGCGCTGCTGGGAAGGCTGACTCCTTCCCACTTGGCAGCAAACTGGCCCACGCTGAGCCCCGACACTAAAGGCTCCCCACGGCAGTCCTGGGCGGGCTTCAGTCCCACTCAGCTCAACAAGTCAGGTTGGCTCCAGCACGACGGCAGCCCCGCACTCTTCCGGCACGGGGCTTCTCCAGAGGAGAGGCAGGAAGAGGAAGCAGCAAGCCCCCCATTGTGGGAAAGAACAGAGAGGTACAGCAATGGTGGCCATGAAAGGGGAGGCCAGCAGGTTGTTGGCGCCCTGTTGGCATCTGGCCATCACAGGTCTCCATTCCTGTCACCAGGCTCCAGGGAACGAGAGACCCCCCAAGTCCGCCAGTGCTCACCACTGCGCTGACTTCCCAGCCTCGCCAGGCCTCTCCCGACTCTGGCCTCTACTCCACAGGAGCCTCTTGCTTCCTCCAAAGGTCCACACTCAAGATCTATGCATTTTACCAGCTATTAGGACTTAATCAGAAACCACCATAGAGCCACGGGCACAAGAATCTCATTAGCAAAACCTGGCAGAGAGCATATAAAACACTCTTCTCCTAAATCTGTCTTCTCAAGCATTAAACATTCGAGAGCAACCTACAATAAAAATCTTCATGACATAGCTGCCTGGGGGTAACACAACTTCCAGACCAAAATACTGAGGACAAATTAATTTTGCTCTCAAAAGTAGTTTCCCCGCCGTCCTCAGGACCTGCTGCCTGCCATACACACTGTCCCCTAGTCCTACCCCTTCCGTGGTCTTTGTGCCTCAACCTAACCTCACTCCTTACGGCGGATCCCCTCAGCCCCCAGGCCAGGCCACACCACACAGCCCAACAGCATTCTCCACCTCCTCCTGTAATGCCCCTTCATGAGGATCATCTCTGTAGAATTTTCTGATCAGGGTCAGCAATTAATTGGAAGAGTCGGTTCAAGCGCCTTTTGTGTACCTGACACAAACCATTCCCCACACATCTCATTTTAAATGCAAATATATATGTGCACATTCCTTGGCCAATCTTTTGGCTGTAGGGCCAAGGCCTTCCCTCCGAGTGTGGGGTTTGCTGGCCAGAGGGTTCCTATAGAGGCACTCTGCTACCTGTGGTTACTACAAAGGAGAACAAGAACTAAAGACATCCACAAAGAAATCAACATGTGAAATCCTGCATTTTTGCAAAATGTTTCCAGTTGTCTTACCACATCTGTTTTGACAGACATACAGAGTGATTCCAAAGTCATTCCAAAGTGGTCAAATGGGTGCTTAGAGCAACGACTCCCCCCTCCCCCCCCTCCCCCCCCCGAGGTGCAGCACAGAGCGTTGGGGCTCAGTCTCTGCCGCCGAGCTCCACACCTGGGCTTAACACGTGCCCCCCTCCCCGCGGCCCCGCGCAGTCAGTCTTAGCTGGATGACCGTGGGTAAGTTGCTTCACTTCGGTGCCTGCTCCCCAGCTGTAAGACGGGGCTTTCAGTGACTCCTGTTGCTCCATGCTTTTATGTAACATTAAGTGTGGTTATGTCACTACAATAACAAGGACAAACGCCACAAACAGGTTTGGGAACAAACAGCTGACTCCTGGTAAGTATCCAGCTTCCCTGACGGGGAAGTAGGCGGCTGTGCTAGAGACCGGCCTGCTGGCTGGGAGCACCGAGCAGCCCCGGGCTCGCATCAGTATGCTTCACGGAGGGAAACTCGAAACAGCAGGTGAGCCCATGACAGTTCAGAAGGACCTTCCTGCACTTGCTCCTCATCTGTCTCCTCCAACCCCGGCTGCACGCTAGCATCGCCCCGCCAGCGTTACGGAGCACGAGGCTCCTCTGACTGCTCAGGGACGGAGCTAAGTGACACCAGGCAGGGCCCAGATGATTCTACCGAGCAGGGCTGAGGACCAGCAAGACAGAGTGCAAGCCCAGGTGGGCGGGGCCTGCCTCCCTTGGCTCACAATGGACGTGAGGTCCCTAGCGTGGTTCCTGGCCGCACCAGGCACTTGAATCCTAACTTTTAAGGAATAAATGGCGGCATCTAGGTTTCCATTTCTGCTTCCTCGCTGTCCTATCCCACCAGTGGGTAAGAACCGGCCACATGAAGCAGCTGAGAGGCCGGCAAAGGCACTAGGAAGAAGTTAGCCTCCACAGGCCCCTGGGGCCTCAGTGGTGACAAACACTTCCACAAAGAAACTCGTTCCAGGAGGTGCCAGCTGGAGCCAGTTAACCATTCACCAGGCGCCCGGCACCGCAGGCCGAGAGCAGCCCAGGTGCGGCTCCAGCCCCGGGCTTCCTGCGCTCTGGCCGGGACCTCCCAGCCAGACGGAGAGGAGAGGCAGGTGAGGCGGACAGGGGGCCTGAGGCAAGGGTCCTGGATCCAGTCTCCTTCCCCTCACCCCGATCCCAAGCCTGTCTTCTCTTGGTGAGGACGCCTGAACGTACGTACCCTGAGCAGCCCCCAAAACGACATCTCAAAAAGGACAGAAGGCAGCCGAAAGGGTAAGTATGAAAGGCAGAAGGGGAAGGCAGTTGCTGGGCAACGGGCCCTAGCCCACCTTTGTCCGCTCCTGTGACAGCAATGAGGTCAGGGACACTTGGTCATGCCAACACCTTTTCCTCCCAACAGCTGCTTCTTTGGGTCAGGGTGTGGCTCAGGCCCCCAAAGCGTGGGGCCTTGCAGGATTATCCTGACCGGCCCGCCCTTAGGAGACGGGAGTGTGAATCAGGTAGTGACTCCTTCCTTCTTGCCGCTACTCCCCTCAACTGCCCGCCGGCCCGCGGCCTGCCCACCGGAGCTGCTCCAAGATTAGCTAGCTAGCTCTTCTGTTTCCAGCTGCCTCCAGGGGAGCTTACCGAGGCCTCAGCCGGAGTCCATCCGCTCCTCGACTCCGATGCGGATCTCTCAAAATGCTTCCCAAATGTTTGGCAGTCGAAGCAGGGAAAACAGCAAGGATCTCTAGTGGTGCGTTTCGGACTCTAGCTGAGTAGATCTCAGGGATGGGAAGGTTCTCGCTCACACCAGGGCATCAAGCCCACCATCCCTGCAGAGGTGGGCCAGCTGCTCCGAGACCGCTCCGAAGGATAAAGTCGGGGGTGGACAGCAGCGCCCGGGGCAGGGCCTCAGAGAGGCCCCGGCACTCAAGGCCTCTGTCCCCTCTCTTCCAGGCTCACATGGACACACTGAGAAACCAGAAGCTCATGTGGAATGCTGAGTTCTGGCAGAACCCATGGGACCAGGGAGGCCTGGCAGTGATCGTCTTATTCATCAGCATGATCCTGTTTCTCATTGTGTTTGCCATTATATTTGGTTTACTCCCTCCACTTGAGAAGGCCGACCAGTGTGAAGAGTCGTGACCTGACTTTCTGGGGGCCAAGAAGGGGCCCAGCTGTTAACTCTCAAAACACCATGGACCTTTTCTTCAAAGCCCTTTTAAGAGTCTGCAATTATACATACGTGTTAGTGTAATTAATTAATTAACTAATGTGATTATCTGATGAGTGCCTGCCTCCCCCGCTGAACCCAACACCACAAAAACAGGGCATAGATCTCTTTCTGCTCACCACTACATCCCCACATCCGATGTGCCTGGAGCAGAGTCCGTTTCAAATAGTATTTGCTGGTTGAATGAATGAATGAATGAATGATCAGACAAATGGATAGACAGAAGGATGCTGGGCTGTCGGCTCCCCCAGACCACAGTCCCCAGATCACAGCGCCCAGTTCAGCTGTGGCCCAAACACAAGGCTGTTCTATCTCAGACAAGGTACAGAGGCCTCTAAGCTGGAAGCTGCTTCAACCTAATGACCGTTCGTTTTGACACTCAAAAATGGAGAGCACCGTCCGGAGTGAACAAATGCTTGTCTCGGGCACAGCTCAGAGAACACCGCTGCACGCGGAGGAGAGAGGAGCACCGCTGGATGCCCGGCCCCGACCTCATCCATACTGGCCTGAGTGTCTCTGCCACCGGTCCCAGAGATCCCCAGGTATCCCTCACAGGGCCCACGGCCCCCATGCACCCCCGACCGCCCCACGACACCGTCTTTGTAGACGTGTGCCTGCCTCTGCCAAAGCTGCCACACCGGCCTGGCCCTGGCTGCCAGGTGCCCTCCCTTAGCAAACAGCTGCTTCCACTAAACCACAAACCAGGACTATTCTTAGAAAAACCAAATATCTGGTGGGGAATGGGCGATACACCATTTACGCAATAAAGAAACATTTCTTTTTTACTCAAAGAGCAATTCACATTCAGCCACAATAGCAGTTTACTCCATCCCAGGCAATCCTGGAACCTGGAACCCTCACACGTAGCACACGAGGTAGGAGAGATGAGGCTTCGTGTGGCGCAGCAGGAGGCCCACTGATGTTGAGGCCCCCGGACACACAAAGAGGCGCCAGCTCCTCAGCAGGGCACGGGAGAAATAAAGGCAGGGGCCCCTGGCAGGACCTGTGCTGTTGCTGGCGGCTGCAGCCCAGAGGGCTATGGCAGAGCTAACCCTTCAGACGGTCCCCCAAAGCCTCAGACTCATCCCAGAAAGGAACCTAGCAGCGTTATTTCCAGCAGAAGGGACTCCGACAATTAGCAAGGACACTCAGCCCTTTCATTATGAGCGTTTTGCTACAGGAGCCTGAGAGGACCTAATTTTTTTTTTTTTTTTTAAGATTTTATTTATTCACTTGATAGAGATCACAAGTAGGCAGAGAGGCAGGCGGTGGGGGGAGGGGGGAAGCAGGTTCCCTGCTGAGCAGAGAGCCCAACCCGGGGCTCGATCCCAGGACCCCAAGATCATGACCTGAGCCCAAGGCAGAGGCTTTAACCCGCTGAGCCACCCAGGCGCCCCGAGAGAGCCTGATTTAACAACTCCCAGTACTGGTGCCTGAAAAGGGCTCTGGTCAAGACGGCTGCGGGCAAGGGTGCCAAGCACCTCTGCTGGGCGTGGCCGGGCCACACAGGCCAAACAAGAGACTCAGGCTCAGAGGAGCCACCAAATCATCGGTGAGTAGGAGGGGGTGGGAATCAAAACACATGGCCCAAATAAGTACCTCTCTGGTTTCCAGAGGAGAGCCGCAAACATCTGCTAGGTACCGGGTCTATCTACTCACTCAGCTCCAGGCTTCAAAAATCTAGTCTTGCAAAAACCAAGATGGGACATGTATATGAAATGCTCATGTCACTAAAACTCAGGAGACCCGGGATTAGCTTGTGAGCTTGGTGACCATGACCTCTTAGGGCTTCGGTCTGCTCATCTCTAAGTCTGAAGCAATCGCTTCTGCCTCATCTACCTCACAGCGCTGTCCGACGAGGTCTGACCAAGGTGAGTTTTTTAGACCAAAGGGCTACACGTATGCAAAGAGCTCCTAACTTGTCCAGAATCATCCAGGCGGTCCCTCGGGTCCTGAACCTGTCCTGCCACAACCTGCCTCCCGCTGAGCAGCCGTCAGGCTCTTTCAAGCCGCGGCCACCAGCACATACAGAAAAAACTATGGATTCCAAGGGGGCGGGCTGCTGTTACAACTGAAAAGCTGACTTCTCTCTGAGCTGCTCCTTCAGCCCCAAGAGATGCGGTAGGTCACGCGGCTCTTTCTGGGTCCAGGATAAGAGTGACTCCTACTCAAGCAAAGCCAGTGGTCCAGCTCGGCACCAAGTGATGACCACAATGCTACTGGCTCAGAACCAATCACATGACTCATGACAGGGTCACTGATGGGACCAGCTACTCCAGAAGTGGGTGGAGTGGGGTAGACGGATGACCACCCAAAATACTGAATGAGTCTTCGCACTGCTAGTTTCTGGGGCGTTCCTGGCAAGGATCCTGATGTCCAGGCTGCCTGACAGGAAACGCCCCACACAGCAGCCTTCGGCAGGCAGCGTGCCTCGGTCACCCAACAGCTCTCCTACACTAGCTGGTTAGCTAGTGGGCACCGGGGGAGGACGGACCTCACTAACACATTGCCCACAGATTAAATAAGTCACTCACCCCAATTCTTCACAGAAGGTCACCAGGGCATCAAAGGCCAAGACAGCAGCTTTATCAGATGCTTTGTTCCCTCTCTTTTCCTGGAGACAAGAAAAGCCCACTTAGGAAAAGTCTTATATAGTTGAATTACCTTGCAGCCTAAACGATGATGAGGGAGAAAAATATCAAATGACAGTAAGAAAGCCATTTATAAAATGGTGTCCCCAAACCTAACCACGCGTCAGAATCACCCGGATAACGTTTTTTACTTTTAAATTTTATTTATTTTTTTGATGGGCAGCAAAGCAAGGTTTATTGGGCGATAGCAAAGTGAAAGTACAAAGCTCCCAAGGAGGGCAGGGACCCGAAAGGGTTGCCTTATTGTAAAGATTTTTTTTTTCAAGCAACATCCACACCCAGCAGGGGGCTTGAATTCAAAACCTCAAGCTCAAGGGTTACCTGCTCTACTGACTGAGCCAGCCAGGAATCCCCCACCTGGATAACTTTCAAAAAGTGACCTGGGGCCCATACCCAGACTACTGAATTGAACTTTCTAGAACCAGAGCTTTGGGGAATTTATTTTCTTTTTCTTTGTTTCTTTTTTTTAAGATTTTATTTATTTTTGACAGAGAGAGCTCACAAGTAGGCAGAGGCAGGCAGAGAGCCTGATTCAAGGCTTGATCCCAGGACCCTGAGATCGTGACCGGAGCCGAGGGCAGAGTCTTTAACCCCCTGGGCCACCCAGGCGCCCCTGGGGAGTTTATTTTCAAAAAGCTGCTCAGGTGATTCTCAAGCAAAGGGCCCAGGGACTGGCATTTGGGAACCCTATATAATATGATCCAACTTTCCTTTAAGATTTTATTTTTTAGTAATCTCTACACCCAACATGGGGCTCAAACTTACAACCCTGAGATCAAGAGTCGTGTGCTCCACCAACTAAGCCAGCCAGGTGCCCCAATGTCATATGGCCAATTTAATAGAAAATATATAAGCAAGCGTATTTAGATTTGAAGGAACACACAAACCTCTGTGTGTATAGGATATATACTACAATGTGAGCAGTGATTTCTTCTGAGTGCTAGGATTATGCAGTATTTGCCTTTTTGTACATGTCTATTTGTCAAAGTTTCAAAAAATTGTGAAATTTTAAAAAATGCAGAAAAAGAGGAAAAAACAAATATTGGCGAGGATGTAGAGAAAGGGGAACTTTCTTCCACTGTTGGTGGGAATGAAAGCTTGTACAGCCACCCTGGAAAACAGTACGGCGGTTTCTCAAGATGTTAAAAAAGAGCTACCCTATGACCCAGCAGTTGCACTACTAGGTAATTACCCCAAAGACACAGATGTAGTGAAAAGAAGGGGCACATGCATCCCAATGTTCATAGCAGCAATGTCCACAATAGCCAAACTGTGGAAGGAGCTGAGATGCCCTTCAACAGATGAATGGATAAAGAAGATGTGGTTCATATATACAACGGAATATTATTCAGCCATCAGAAAGGGTGAATATCCACCATTTGCATCAACGTGGATGGAACTCGAGGGGATTATGCTAAGTGAAGTTAGTCAAGCAGAGAAAGACATTACCATATCGTATCGCTCATACGTGGAACATAGGCAAATAGCAGAGGACCACAGGGGAGGAGTGAGAAATCTGAAGGGGGAGAAATCAGAGAGGGAGACAAACCAGAGACTGTGGACCCCAGGAAATGGAGTGAGGGTTTCAGAGGGGAGGGGGTGGGGAGTAACAGGGTGATAGGTTTTAAGGAGGGCACGTGTGGTGATGAGTACTGGGTGTATAAGTAATTAATGAATCACTGAACACACCAAAAACTAATGGTGTACTATACAGTGACTAACTGAGCATACTATAAATAAATACAGAAAACGATATGGAAAAGGAATGAAAATACAATAGGCAATAGATTTCATCTATTGCCCTCCCGCTTCTGGAAGGTGAATGAATCATCCCCACCTCCCAAAGACACATAAATACAACTCCTACCTTTCCCCTCACTCTGCCAATCTGTTGATATCAGAATTGCTTCTGAAACCTTAATTTTTCTTATAGTGAGGAAACCACCGCAACTGCATTCAGAGCTAAACCATGGGACTACGTTTTTACATCTCTCATGATCACATATCCTTTCTTGTACAACTTTGTTCTCCCAAAATTTACGGCTGTTTCTTCACTTAAATTCTAGTGTATTACGACTTCACCCCCAAATGCTGTGATATAATGAAAAATTCATGTCAACGAGGGCCAAAGATAGCAGGTTCCACTTGTATTTTTAGAAACTTCCCCCTGGAGCCTTCTGTCCCCCCTGGTTCAACTTGAACTGCCCCTCCCTCGGCCTGGCACACAGCTGAGACCAGCCTTCCGTGGCGCCCAGAACATTCCTTTTGCCTGACTCAGGCCAGATCTCTATCTTCCCCCCGATTACTGCCTCCGTCATGGGGGACATCCTTCCGTAGCTTCTCCACAGGAGGGAGTTTCTTGAAATCTTCTGTCTGAAAATGTCTTTTTTAATCATTAATTATGGTTCAGAAAAAAAAATTGAGTAACTTCCTCTGAAAAAAACAGACTCTGTGCAGACTGCAGTTATTTTGGGAGAGGGGGCTGGTAAGTTAAACTGCCCTATTGTCTATTCTGAAAATTGTAAAAAGTCCCCCCTCCTCTCTGAATATAGAGATGTGCCCCAAATGGCTGAGAATCAATACAAGAAAGGCAAAAGCTGAAAAACTAAGAGCATGCAACAGGGTCTAAGAGAGTCTCAGAAATACCCTAAGTGGCAACAAGAAATGTTTGGCTGGAATCTGAATTTCTTTTCAGTCATCTTTGTCTTTTGCTCTGTGTCTAAGGAGGCACATGAATTGAAATTTCCCTCTGTCCAGACGCTTCTCTGTGTAGCTCACCCACTTCCTGTAAGCCAGCCTCCCACCGCTGTCTGCGGCTCTCAGGTAATCTCCCCAGATGGTGCCAGTTGCTTCTCCATCAAAGCAAGCAAAAGCATTTCTGAGGACATCTTAGGATCTGTGCTGTTTAGCTTTTCACCAAACACAGTGAGAAACATGGTGACATTTATGGGCCCGGAGGCTCATTTATCATGGAGTACATTCCATGATACTCATCAGCTGGATTTTTCCCCAGGGAGGCAAGCATATCATGCAAATCTTCCCTGTCCATGAAACCCTCTGTTCTGATCGATCACGTTGAAGGCCTCTTTGAATTCCTGAATCTGTGGTCAAACATGGCGAACATACTGGATGTTGAGCACTGGGGATGCTTCTTGGTGGTCCTGGTCTTTGCCCTTTTGCTGGACGTGGTGGCTAAATCCCTGCACAGCCAGGAGAATATAAGCACTTCCGTTAACCCCCTCGCTGCCGCTATCAACACCCTTCTACTCCCAGAGCCTATGAAGACCAACGCTTCCGACGTCCGACCTCCGCTTAGCAAACCAGAAGCTATAAATGTCTTTAAACTGCCTCAAACTCAACTGGCTGGCTGGGTAGAAAATTCTAGGTTGAAATGGTTTATCTAGAATTGGAAGGCACTGCCTCCTTGCTTCTCTTTTCTGATATTATGATGGAGAAAACTGGTGCTGTTCTAGCTCCCAGCCCTCCGCACACCACCTCTCTGGAGGCTCTGGGTCATCCCTTTGTCTCCCATGTCTTCTTAAGCCTAGCGTGAGCTCTTATTTAAAACTGTGTAAGTTTTAAATAAATATACCATACCTCATCACCTTACCAAAATCTTTTGTCTAATTTAAATTTCAGATAAAAGGGACCAGTTAATCGTGCCCCCTTGGTTCCTGGCACATTCCAGCTCCACACAAGGCCCCTTCTTTCCCCATCCCAACTTGTACTCACTTCCCCTCCCCGTTCATTCATTTATTCATCTAGTAAAAAAAAAAAAAATTAATTAAGCATTTACTGTGTTCCCAGGACTGGTCTGGCCATGACAGATCCCCAGGAAACAAGAGGTCCCTGCTCTCATGGAGCCTACACTTCAATAGAGCAGACTGAGAATAAGCAGATCTCTAATGTCACACATTAGTAAACATGATTTCTTTTTCAAAAAGCAAGAGAAGAGCACTTGGGGAACTCAGCTATGCCTATAAGCCCCATGGTGAGCACATACTGTCATTTCATCGGTGCCCGTGGCCAAGTAGGTCGTTCCCCAGTGTCAGTGCTCGTGACCAATTCTGCCGCGCAGGCCCTCCAGCACATGAGCTTTTATTTCAGGTGATTCGGTCCCAGAAATACGGTATCTGGGGCAAAGGGTACCTGTATATTAAAGCATAATGGGGGGGCGTGGGTGGCTCAGTAGGTTGAGTGTCTGACTCTTGATCTCAGGGTCCTGGGATCGAGCCCCGCATTGGGCTCTGCACTCAGCACAGGCTCCTTATCTCTCTCTCTCTCTCTGCTCCTCCCCCAGCTCACGCTCAGTCTCTCTCAAATATCTTTTAAAAAAATAAAGTATAATAGATACTGCTAGAGCGCTTCCCCCCTAAAAGACTGCAACACTTCATTCTTCTCCAGGCAAAGCGCAGGCTCTCTCCTGCAAGTGCTCCCCAGCCGCGAGTGTTAGAGCCCTTTCGTGCCTGGGTCATTTTGCTGTCACTTGCACTCACCTGATTACCACTGAACTTGAAAGTCTTGGACGTGCCATTTGAATGAGCTTTTCTGGGAACTTGCTTTCACACACTGCTTTTTCCTGTCAGTTGGTGAAATCGCTCCGTTTATCCTCAACTTCAACCTCTGGTTTGCCTTCTGCATAACCAGTTTTCCACATTTGCTGTTTATCTACTGGCTTTATTCATGGTATCTTTTGCTGCCTACGCTTTTTCGTGGGTTCACAATTTCAGAAGTTCAAGAACTTGGGGTTGCCGCTGGAAGAGGAAACCACCCTTAAAAGGATTTTACACCACCCTGAAAGGAGCCCTCCGCCCTACCCATGTGATAGGTACTGAAGGTTTTTATAGGGTGACAGGCACAGGGAGGATTAATTAGATTAAGACAAGCCTATAAAAACCCATAGACTTAGAAACTCCACATAAAGGGGACCTCTCGGGTCTCCTGCCTCCCTGGGAGCTTTGTACTATCACTTTGCTATCACTCAATAAACCTTGCTTTGCTGCTCCCCTCCCCACCCCAAAAAGTTCAAGAACTTTAATTCAAATATTTCTTTTTTTAGAAGATAGCTTTCTGAATTGCTAATTTTCATTACAAAACTATTTGGAGCCCTAGGTTATACACTGGAATAAAGTGTCGTGCAAGACATTATCCCTTCATTTTCCATTAAAGTGAGCTATTGGCTTCATTACCTATTAAACTCTCCTATGTTCTGGGCCTTATTTCTAATTCCCTTGTCTTGGCCACTGCTTGTTGCTGTATTACGTGGATTTGGTTAGAGAAACACCCCAGCACGTTCTGACACTGGGTTAAACTCGTCCCCTTCACCATTCTTCCCGTTCAGACTTTTCCTGGAAGTTCTCAGGCACTTACTCTTTCACGTAAGCTCTAAGATTCCACTTCCCGGTAGAGGTCTTTAGGGATTTCTTTCTTTCTTTTTTTTTTTTTTTTTTAGGGATTTCAACTGGAACTTCATTTATATTAACTTCGAGGAGAAGTGACAGTTTTACGTCTTCCCACTCAGTTTTTGTACCTACTCAGAGCTTGTTTTCTTTCCACAAGATAGTCGTTTTCTTCATCTAAATCAGTGGTTAAATGCCTGGCTTCATGTTAAAACCAAAGGGGGAGATTTTTTTTTTTTTCCTTTGAAGTCTCTTGTTAAAGCCAGTAACATTTATGTCTAGACATTCTATAAGTTTTATTCTTAAATATTTTTTTTCATTTCCATTCCTGGGCATTCATGGTCATGTGGAGAAAAGTTAGGCTTTTTAAATATTTCCCTTATATTTAGCCACCTTACCAGGTTTTCTTAAGAATGCTAATAGATTTCCAGTAGAGTCTGGGGTTTTCTAGGGAGACATTTGTTGACATTTCTACCTTGTTTTCTATTCCTTCTTCCCTGTGGGTTTATATATTTTTTGTCCTTTTAATGTCATTTTGGTAAAGATCAGATATAAGTACTTGTGTACAGTATTTCTTTCCTTTTTTGTGGCATTCACTATTTCTTTTTTTTTAGTGAAGATTTTTTTTTTTTTAAGATTTTATTTATTTACTCAACAGAGAGAGAGAGATCACAAGTAGGCAGAGAGGCAGGCAGAGAGAGAGGGGGAAGCAGGCTCCCCGCTGAGCAGAGAGCCCAATGTGGGGCTCGATCCCAGGACCCTGAGATCATGACCTGAGCCGAAGGCAGAGGCTTTAACCCACTGAGCCACCCAGGCGCCCCTTAATGAAGATTTTTTTAAGATTTTGTTTATTTATTTGAGAGAGAGAATGAGAGAGAGAGAGAGAGAGCATGAGAAGGAGGGTCAGAGGGAGAAGCAGTCTCCCTGCCAAGCAGGGAGCCTGATGCGAGACTCAATCCCAAGACTCCAGTAGCATGACCTGAGCCAAAGGCAGTCACTTAACCAACTGAGCCACCCAGGCGCCCTGGCATGCATTATTTCTTATAAGGAAAAGTCTGCATGTATCCATTTGCAACTTCACAAATTACGCTTTGGGGGACTTTATCCATGTTGGTTAATGTAGATTTACTGTGTCATTTTTAACTGCTTTGGATCATTCCGCTGTGTGACTAACCCACTGTTTACTTATCCAATACCCTACAGAGGAAGAGTTCACTATCACGGAGCTGCAGCAAACATCTCTGTACATCCTAGTACGCACGACAACTTGTTTATCTCGAAGTGGAAATACCGAATCACAGAGCCCCGGTGCCCCTCCATTCCATGTATCACCTCGTCTGTCTTCAAAGCAGTCATACCAACCAGTTCGTGTCCCTGACACCACCAGAGTTCCCCTTTCCCCACATCCTCGCCAACACTGATTATAAACATTGTTGCCAGTATGACATGTATAAAGTGACAACTCATTACCTCCTCTGCATTTCTCTGATTCCCAAGGGAGGCTGAGCAACTCTTCATACCTTTATTAGATATACTGGTTCCCTCTTCTGTGAAATTCATACTTTTTGCTCTGCAGCTGTTTGCCTTTTATAGGTTCACCTGTAGGAGTTAGTTCCTGTACGTATCCAGTCAGTCATGTATATTGCAAATACTTTCCCCAACAATGCCTCATTTTCTCCTCCATTTCCTCCTTGTTTATGCTGTCTTTTGTCATACAGCAATTTTTAGTTTAAATTTAGTCACATAGATCATGCCTTCATTGGTGGTTTCGACTTTTAAAATCTTGACATGCTCTTCTCTTTGTCAAGGAAACAAAATATTTTCCCCTAATTTCACTTTTTTTTTTTTTTTTTGAGGTTTTTACTCCACCTGTGATTCACACGTGTATGGTACATGAGGCAGGTATCTGACTTTATCTTTTTCCAGCATCAATTATTCAACAGTGCATCCTTTTCCTGTTGATTTATAACGTCACCTATCATATATCAGGTTCATTTACATACTTGGGTGTATTTCTAGGCTCTCCGCAAAGCATGTACAACCAGCTAAAAAAGGCTGAAAACAGGGGCGCCTGTGTGGCTCAGTGGCTTAAAGCCTCTGGCCTGACCTCTGGCTCAGGTCATGATCTCAGGGTCCTGGGACGGAGCTCCCTTTCGGGCTCTCTGCTCACCAGGGAATTCGCTTCCCCCTGTCTCTCTGCCTGCCTCTCTGCCTACTTGTGATCTCTCTCTCTGTCAAATAAAAATCTTAAAAAAAAAAAAAAAAAGATGAAAACCGCTTTAAAAAAAAAGGCTGAAAACAAAACAAAGAACTTTCAATAATACGGGAAAATGCTTATGTAACAATGCTAATTAAAACAAGGCAGGATTGGGACGCCTGGGTGGTTCAGTTGGTTAAGTGATTTTGGCTCAGGTCATGATCTCAGGGTTGTGGAGCTGGCTTAAGATTCTCTCCCCATCTCCTTCTGCGCCTCCCCCCGCAAATAAAACAAAACCAAAAAACCACAAGGCAGGATTGATTTTGGCTATGCAAAATAACAGGCACACAAGAAATTGTACTAAGATACACTAAATATAAAGGAAAGAGTCTAACCTAGCAGTTGCAAGTTCCCTATTCACCAGCACACCTTTCCCCCGCCGCTATGCCTCCTAGCCCCAGGAGCACCCCTGTACCTTATAGAAGCTCCACCTGGGTTCAGAAATAAGCAGTGTGAAACTGGAGAATGGGGGGTTTGGACAGGAAGGGCTCCTGCTGCCCGGGATTTACCTGGAGTTTTGCTACTTCCTTCCTGATCAGAAAACTGACTTGGTCCCGGTCATTCCTGGAGTAATAGAGACGGCACCAGGAAGGCTTCCCGTCCCTGCCTGCCCGGCCAGACTCTTGGTAGTACCCAGCCATAGACTTGGCAATATTCCAGTGGGCGACAAACCTGTAGGATCCAAAGAGACAAGCAGCGTGAGCTGCGGCAGAAGAGCTGAGGGGAGGAGGGGAGGAGCGATCAGAGTCAGGAAAGCAGGGCTCTCAGCGGTGACCAGGAGCAGAGAGGCTAGCAGGTTTCAGAGTAAATGTGGCCAAGACCCACCGCACCCCATCAGCAGGCCTTCCTTCCACAGAGTGGCCCAAGTTAAAGGCCACAGTGGAGTTAAGGGGGGGTGGCAATTCCAGGACATATGAGAAACCAAAAACTCTCACTGGCCCAGAGGAAAAAGCACTGGGCTTAAAGAAACAAGATAAAGCCACTAAGGAGCTGTATAACCTCGAGTAAATCCCTTTATCCTCTTTGAAGAGAGAGGGATAACATTATTAAATACCTACTACGGGCCAGTTTATCTGTTTTTTTCATTTAATTTTATAGTTACTATCAGGTAAGATAACTCCATTTTCTAGACAATGAAATGATTCAGGAAAATGTGTACAAGGTGACATAGCAAGGGCTCAGTAGAGCCAGGATTTAGCCCTAGGGTCAGACTGAAGTTGGACCTAACAAGCCACAGCCAACCCAGGGTCCAAACTCTGTTTTCAGAGCTGTGTTCTCTTAAACATAAGCACATATACTCATTCCTCCCCTGACCAACTCAGCTTCCCCAAGAGTCTTAACCAGACCATGTATGCAAAAGTGCTCTATAAATCATACAAGGCATTACTGTTGGTGTTAATCAGAGCAAAGGGCTTCCGGCTGTAGCTGAAAATGTCTCTGGAATGTTAGGTGGGGCTAGAGGTAAAAGACTTCCCAATGGTTGCCAGGGTGGGTCTAGGAGACTGGGACGTACCGTCTCCTCTGGACTGTCGGTAAGCAATAACAAGGAATGCTGGGAATAAGACATTGCCTTTGATTTTCCACAGGGAGCATTTTTAGATGGTCCATTCCAGGGAGGAAACTGGGCTGCGTTAATGGATGGGCCTGATGGCTGCGTGCTGCCCTCTACTGGGGGATGGCAGAACCTGCTGCACAGTCCCTGGAGAGTGGGCTTCGAAGCACCTGTCGCCATGTCGGCTAGGCACTGGGGATTCTCTCCTGGGCCCTCCTTCCCCTCTGGCCCTAGAAGGAGCATATGCTTTAGTCCTCAAGGCAGAGCACTAGGCAGCCCACTTGAGCCAGGCCCCGAATGGGAAGGGAAGGCAAGAACCGTCACTTACCTGACATTGGCTTTGTCCACTCCCATCCCAAAACTAATGGTTGCAACAATGACAGGGACTTTCTCCTCCATCCACTCATTCTGCACCAGTGTTCTGTCAGAAGCCTTCAGCCCTGTGACGGAGGGGGAGGTGGCGAAGGGAACCCATATTTCCCCTGGAATCTACCTAGGGTTTGTTACTGTATTGGGTGCTCTACACACACCCTGAATCCAAAACTTACCAGCTGTGTGGCCTTGGGCCATGCACTTAACCTCACAAAGACCCTAGCCCATGTGGAGCACATAGCACTCAATAAGCTTTAAAGCCCAGATTCAAATCCAAGTCCATCGGCCTTCAAAACCTGTGCTCTTTCCACAACACTAATACCTGGGCTTCTAAAAACTCATCACCTGCTGCTGGAAGGGCACAGGCTGAGAAAAGGAATTCAGGAGTCATAATTCTCATTTTAGATCTCATTTGAGTCTAGACTCCTCTTTATGGATAGAAGGGAATTACTTTAGCTCTGCCTGGGTATCCAGAAAAAGAGGATAAACCATCTGATTACCCAGGGTCCTTAAAGAACAAGAGCCCCACTGAGAGGCTTCTGAGATGGAAGCGGACCACGTGGCCCAGGCGCCCCTTACCTGCATGGTAAGCCTTGGCACTCACACCCCTGTAACTGAGCTCTGTCGCCAGCTGTTCACAAGCCTCTCTGGTCCTGCAGTAGACAATGCCGCAGCCAGATAGCAACTGGAGGAGGAGACATGGGAAGAGAGTGAGCACTAGGAACAGAACAAGCTGCCCGTGTTACTGTGGCCTCCTTTAAAAGACGCTCTCGCTCTTTCTCCTGTGAGCCTCAGGGGTTCCTGGGAGGCAGGCCACCAGCAGAGCCCTGACACTTGGTAACAAAGCAGCTCATCTAACTCCTCTGCTTCCTGTGCTGAAACCCTGGATAGGTCTGCAAAGGCCTCACTCAGGGCCTGGCTGCTCATCTCCCGGAGATTTCCAGGACGAGCAAACTCCATTAAAGGGAATAATGCCAGGAAATCACAGGAACAACTCTCTGTGCACCAGTTGTAAGAAGCTGCAGCTAGTTCTGCCTAAAGAAGCTAGGAAAAGCAAAGGTCCTAAAAAACCAATGTGCATCTCTATGCTGAAGATGCCACCCACCACTCTTGAGCATCTTGGCCTCCCAGCCTCAAGGCCCTCACCCCTTTATCAGCCTTTTGTCCAAGAGCCTTAAGGCAGAAGTCCCTCAGATTGCCGTAGGGATCAGAAAGCAGCTCTTTGAATTGCACATCATAGAAGAGGTTGGCCCGAAAGCAGGGAGTCTTGAAGGTGGCAACTGGCTGCTTCAGGTTCAGGGCAGCAAGTACATCCTCTTGGACTTGTCGGGTGGCTGTGGCAGTCAGAGCCACACACGGGGCATGTGCCAGGCGGGAACGGAGGGTACCCAGACGCAAGTAGTCAGGACGGAAGTCGTGCCCCCACTGAGAAACACAATGAGCTTCGTCCACCACCAGGTAGGAGAGCAGGTGACGGGCCACCAGTGAGTTCAGCGTGGGCTGGAAGGAGGCTGAAGCCGCCATCTCCGGCGTAATGTACAGAAGTTTGGTCTGTGGCTTTTCTCGCTCTAGATCGGACAGCAGCTCCTTTTTCTCCTGTGCTGAGAGTTTAGAGTTCAGGGAACTCACTCGTACCTTCAGGGCCAGCAAGTGATCCACCTGGTCCTGAGGGAAGAAAGGAAACAGGCCACCGAGCGGAGGACCCAGCGGTCAATGTCACCGTGGCTCGCTGGGCATTTCCCAGCCATAAACGTCCTCCTCCCAACCTCCAAGGTCTTCTCTGTGCACACAAGTACAGGAGGTGAAGTGGTTGAGAGCACAGGCTCTGGAGGCAGACAGTCCTGGCTCATTTCTGACTCACTTAATCACCACAGGCTCTTTGGCTGGCTCCTTAGCCTCTGAGACTCTGTTCTCTCTCTCTCTCTCTCTCTCTCTCTCTCTCTCTCTCTCTCTGTCCATCCTGTAAAACTGGCAACTACCTAACAGGATAGTTGTTAGCATTAAACAAAATTTTACACTGCAAAGGTGAAGTGAATGCACATAAAGCATTGAGTAGGAAAGCCTGAGACCTCGTGAAACTCACGAAGTACTGTTCCTGTCATTCCGTTTCTCTTCATGCCGGACGGCTCTTCAACCGCATGGCCACACTTCCTCATTTCTGATTCTGTCAGCCCATCTGCAGGCCTTAAATATAGCCAGAGGTGCAGAGCAGATACTGACAATGTCCCAACCCGTTTAGATCAATTTCACTTTCTATCCTTCTGCATCTTCTAACATGTCAAAAGTGCACATGTGTGTCCATGAGTGAGTGTCTATGTGTATACAGATATATTTCCAACCTCCTCTGGGTGAAAAGTAACAAAGGAGGGTGAGAGACCTCAGGCCATAAAGACACAGAAGACTTATTCATAACCCTCCAAAGTGATATGCACTAGTGGAGCCCCCACCATTGGGCAATTCAGAGGGAAGGGGAGGGGAGGGGAGGGGAGGGGGGGAGGGGGGAGGGGGGAGGGGGGAGGGGAAGGGGGAGGGGGGGAGGGGGGGAAGAGAGATAGGAAAATCAAAGAAAAGGGAAAAGACCAAACAACAAGTGACATTTCCAGCTGAAAACAAAACCAAAAAACCTTCCCCCAAACTTTCTGGGTTACCATCTTCACTCCCCTAAGCCTCACCTGAATCAAAGCAATGAGTGGAGAGATTACGATGGTGATGCCTTTGGCCAACAGAGCAGGGAGCTGATAGCAAAGGGATTTTCCTGCCCCTGTGGGCATGCACACAAAGACATCCTTGTCACCTGCAAAAAGACCAGTACACTTAATAGTTCCTCCCTAGGGGCACCTGGGTGGCTCAAGCAGTTTAGTGGCTCAAGCAGTTTAATGCCTCTAGATTTCAGCTCAGGTCACGATCTCAAGGTCATGAGATTGAGCCCAGCCCCACTTCAAGCTCTGCACTCAGTGGGGAGTCTGCTTGAGATTCTCTCCTTCTCCGTCTGCCCCTCCCCACACTTGTGGACAAGCACGATCTCTCTCTCAAATAAATCTTTAAAAGAAAATAAATAAATAAATAAATAAATACTCCCTGCCTTTTATCTTTTTCTTCATCAAGGCTGTTAAAAACTGAGAGTATAGGAAAAGCACCTAACAGAGTGTCTGGCACATGGAAAGTTCTCAATACAATGCTAATTTCCTTCCCATCCTTCCTGTGCAAATGGTAGAGATCCAGAGAGATTTAGAAATGGACACAAACTATTTCCAGTAATGGCAATAACAACCACAAGGGTGAGAAGTCCGAGTCTGTTGGGATATAGATGACTGAATTAAATAACCATGAAAAGTTGAATACTTCTAGATAAGTGGGCACAGTTGTGGAGACAATGGGAGCCACATCACTTAGAGATCTTTTGTTTATAAGTGTTAAAATGTAATTAATATCACATTGTTGCTTTCCTCTTGACAACCCCCATTTGCCAATGCATCTCAGGTTTACAGTATTACTACTCCTTCCTTCCCTATTTAGGACTCAGGTCACTTGATCAAAAAAAAAGGCTTAGAGGCATATCAAGGTGGCTCAGTCTGCCTTCCGCCCAGGGTCCTGGGATTGAGCCCCGCATGAGGCCTGCTTCTCCCTCTCCCACAACCCCTGCTTGTGTTCCCTCTGTCACTGTCTCTCTCTCTCTCTGTCAAATAATTAAATAAACAGATCTTTTTTTTTTTTTTTCTAAGGAGGGGTTTGGAAGGTCAGTGACTGGATTAGGCTATTCTTGCCACTCCCACTACTGCCCACACACAATCAAAGAATTGAAATCTATGAATTGAAATCTAAGAGTTGTTTTCAAGGAGATTCTGCAGCGCTGGCTATGAAATATGAGAACCAGAGCATCTGGGTGATTCTGCCAATGAATTTTAAATGACAAGTCTACAAGATTTCCAACAATTATGGACCAAGGGTGGAAAAGTAGGAAGGGTCAAAAGGAGGGCTTTGGCATCCTCTGGCAATGCTACAGTATAGCCAGCATAAATGTAAACACAGGTAGTTTGGCGATGTTACCTCTCACTACTGCCATGGTCGCACTCTCCTGTAAAGGTGTCTTAAAAGAGTCAAACCCAAAGACCTTCTTCAACGTGCTCCGGACTCGACGTTCAGGGTCAAAAGAAGGGCGGGTGCTCATCTTAGCGACAGACGGTGGCCAGAAGTTAAGGTAAAGGTTTTGATATGATTGCGACGAAAACCCTCTGTTCCACTTTTAAAATACTGCTTATTTTTCTCTAAGTAAAATTTGCTTTATTACACTCAAGCAATATATTATTTCCAGCTAACACAGCTCCAGATGAGCAGCCTCAAGCAACACATTCCCGGGCAATTAACATCTCCACTTTTATGCTCAGGAAAATAGAAACTGAAATAGCCCATGCCATGATACAGCACAGAGCTAAAAATCAGATTACGAGAAGAAACACGAACTGTATCTTTGGAATAATTTGGAGAAGATGGAATTGTTTTTCTAAAATCCACCTCCTGCTTCTCTTATAAGCGCTGGTCTCACGGCCAGTCTTCCCCCAGAGCCCCGACCCCTTCTTCCCACCTCCCGGAGGAGAGTTTATCCCTCTTCCTCTAAGCCCATAGATCCGCTCTTTTCTCCCTTCCCCAGCCGAAGCCTCCCTCTCTTCACCCCAAGATATCAGAGCTGGGCGTGGGCTACCCAAGAGCGAAGGACTCTTGCCGGGCCGCTGCTGCCCGCTGGTCGGAAACTACTCGAAGACCCCCATAAGCCACCCCAAATTCTGAGGAGCCAAATTCAGTGTCAGGGAAAACCCACTCAACCTTCTATCTGTCGCGCGGTGATGACGTTTCGGCAGCTCCGGCGCGAGGGGCGGGGTCGGGTGCGGAAACGGCCGTTTTGATTGGTTTCTGGAGGGGAACCGGCGCGGGTTCTCTTGGGATAGGAAAAAGTCGCCTTGCCGCACGGAAGTTGGCGTTTTTGACTCATAGGAGTGAGGCACTCTGGGGTTGTGGGAGTAAGATGGCGGGGAAGAAGAATGTTCTGTCGTCTCTGGCAGTTTACGCGGAAGATTCAGAGCCCGAGTCCGACGGCGAGGCTGGGATCGAAACGGCGGGCGGCGCGCCTGGTGAGGCCCGAGTAGGGAACTGGAAGGGGAGACTGGTGTCTGCTCGGAATGCTGCTTCCCTAGCAGGGCGGGAGGGAAAGAAATGGTCATTGTGCCCCGAGTGTCGGACCCGGGAGCCTCGAAGCGCGATCGAGACCCTGGTTGGGATAGAGTACACGCTCTAGAATAAGAATGGACCATCCTCCTTACGTTGATTCAATTATTCTCCCGAAACTATTGAAAGTCTTCTCCGTGCCGGGCACCGTGGGGCGTAGGGATGGACGAAGGATGGAGAGGATCCAAAGCTACCTATTCCCTCCGGGTTCATCGTATAATGGGGAGAGTGATGAATAGAACGTACGTGAAGGGTGATAAAGGTTGTGTCTTGTTAAATTTATAACTTCGCGTTAGGAATGTGCCCTAGATGCATCTTGGAGCTTTTAAAAATACTATGTCTGATCTCGCTGGTGAGGGAGTAATTCGTAGACTTGGGGGAGGATCTAAGCATTTTGTGAGCTTTTTAGTGATTCCCTCAGTGATTCCCTTACTTTGTGAGCTGTTAAAGCCCATCCCTGATTTTGTTACCCTACCCAGGTTTAGGATCACAATGTTAGGAAATGACAACAGATTTCTTTGGGATCATAGGGCAGCAAGTTACCTAACATATCTGGCCTTCCTTTCCTCCTTTGGAGGTTAGCTACTCTGTTTTGTGTGGTTTCTTCCAGTCAGGAGGTTCTCTGGTGGTTTCCCAGTAATTTGTAACATTTTATGTTTTGTTGTTAGGTTGTTTTGATTTAAAGGTAGAAGAAGATTTTGCTTCTCAAGTAGGTCTGATTGGTAGCCCCTCGGAGGGCCCCAGTTAAAGCTCCTGTTCCTAGGGAGGACACGCAAAAATGAGGACAACAGAGTCCTTGTATGAGAAGACAAGTTCTGGTGCCTCTGATACAAAGTAGAGATAACCATATCAAAGGAGGCTTTCAGACAACCTGCAACAATAGTAGTTCAGAGAAGAGAAGCCTTCAATTGGCACACTAATGGGAAGCATGAAAGAAAGAATTTAGCATTTGGTTTTCTTCCATGTTCTTTTAATGATTTTATCCACTAAATTGTGGTCTTTCCAAAGGCTGATTCTGGACCTAAAGCCACTTACATGAGATTTAGGCACCCCTTTGATCTTTGGGGGTAGTTTTGGCCACTCAAAATATTGTCTTCCATTTTTGTATGCCTTCATTCGTTTTTCTTTTTTCCTTTGCTTCAGAGGAGAAAGGTGGATTAGTATCTGAAGCCTATGGAGAAGATGACTTCTCTCGCCTCGGAGGTGATGAAGATGGTTATGAAGAAGAAGAGGATGAGAACAGCAAACAGTCGGTAAGTAAATATGTTCCCAAAGCCAGAGTTGCTCAAAGCACCATTTCATTTGTCAGAAACCTTCGAACTGTACCAACAGTGTTCCATTCCATGGCTAATGTCATTACCCTCCCTTCCCCCGCTTTTTGTTTGGTTTCAGTTGAGGAAACTGGGTTGGATATCAGTACTTCTGTTTGAAAACAAAACTTGTTTTCATCTGGACCATTTTGTATTAACTGTTGCTTTGAAATTTGGGGGGAAAGATAATGGACTATTTTATTTAACCGAGATATCAATGAGTGTTTCATGTGGGTTTTCCCTGTTAAGATTGTTTATTCCATTTGTAACAATGCATTCATCCTAACTGGTGTATCATTTATATCTACAATCGACTCCATATTATTTTTAATCTTGGTTGGAGTTTATTCAAATCTTTCAGCTTACTAAAAAGATTATGAAGGGAATTACTTAGTTTTTTATTTGTGGTTTGAGCCTTCTTAACTCCTTTCTTGACATTTTACTTGCACTTGTCAGAGTGCCCGCGGTTCTTGAGCACAAATCTTCCCTGACGTTTAGTATGTGCTGGCAACAAGGAAAAGAGAAGTGTGTCTTAATTAACCAGAAATCCTTTGGATACACTATTGCCTGAGCCTCAGGAGCCAGAGTTTATAAAAGTTTGGAGAGAAAGCAAGGATTCAAGCTGGTGCTTAGCACAAAGACAAAGTGAAATCTGGATATAGAATCTGGATATTCAACAATACCTTTAACTGAAATACTCAATGTACTTTATTATTTGTTTGAAAGTTTTGTTATGCATTGATATTTAAATATTAGTGTTAAAAGACTTTCTAAGTAAAACAAAAAGGCATTTTGTGTTTGATGCTCTTTTGGAAGATATTTTCCTGTCCTTAGCCCCACCGTTAATGCTGATAATTAAGAATTGACTAAAATTGTTTAGAAAAGCTTTGCAAATAGTTTTCTTTTCCTAAGTGCACCCATAGTGGCTTAACACCATAACTGTTTTCTTAGTAAATGTGCATGATATGTTTCTGAAGTGTTGTTCCATATTGCTTTGCCTAGAATTTTCATCATTTTTAAGCTTTATATCATTCTAGTAAAATCCTCTCATCAAATCCCAATATAGACATTCTAAAATGTGATTGTATTTGGCTGAGCTACATCTCTGATTACTTGGCATGATTGATCTCATTTTAAGGAAATCGTGGAGATTGCATTTAACCCTTTGGGTTCACTGGCACCTGACAGGACAGTTAAGTCTCAAAGCCATCAGTATAGTTTGTTTGAGTCTCACAGGTGATGTTTATATTAACATCTGGGGCGCTACTTAGTGTTTGGGTTAAAGTGTGGCTTGACTGAAAAAAGCAATTTCAAATGAAACTTAATTTTTTACTGGGTGTTAAGTTAAAGGCTCTTGCGCGTTGGGGTGTTCTGGAAACAGATACAGCTACGTAGCTGATCTTTGACCTTCAGTAGCATTCGGTGGAATGGTGGGCTAGCCTGTGTGAGTCTATAGTGCACACTTTGGAGATTGCCTTGTTCACATGGTGCTTTGTGTCAGGCAGGCCGATTGGATCAGGAATAAGACTGGATAGAACGGGTCAGTGGCAGTTCTGTGAGTGCTTAGATGGAGGCAGGGCCTATATGGCCGGGACCCAGAAAGGCCAGGTGTTCGTCTTTAGCCCTTCCCTGGGTCACTTGCCCTGGTCATTTGACGCCTGCTTTCCTGCTGTTTACGTAGCTATGACTGCTCCTGGGCTGAAGTGCTGGGGTGTGGTTGTGGGGGTTATGGCACTCTGATCGTAAACGGTGTCACGATAGGTCGGTCTGGGTCTGATGTCCTTGTGTGTATGAAAGGCAAAGAAGAAAGAAAAGGTTTTCATGTTATTGGTTTTAAATAAGCGGTATTTCATTAGAAACACTATGCTTGTTTTATCCTGTGGGGCCTGGTCTTATTCTTTTCTGACACGTTGCAACCTTTTTCCATTTTTATATATGTGATTTGAAATCTCAGGCATTTTCATCGCTCTAGACCATGGCACTGCTGGAGCCACGACTTTGAGCTGCTGATGTTCTTTTCTCCACCCCCATGGAACATCTCCTTTCCCCCCTCTCTTTCTCTAGCTCTGGGTCATAGGGCAGGGGAGGGGTTCTTGGTGGGATGGCTCAGGCTGGGTACATTGCTCCAGCCCCTAGGTATGCATGTGAGAACCCTCAGGCCCGCTCCTTTAAGCTTAATCCTTTAAATTCTTTGTCTTGTAGGAAGATGACGATTCAGAGACTGAAAAACCTGAGGCTGATGACCCAAAGGTATTTGGTGTTGGCTGCGGTGGGGCGGCTGGATGCAAGCAAGGCCTTGCAACATTGTGGCTCGGTTCTTCTGTCTGGGCCGGCTCGGTCCCGCTAACACACTGTGCTCGCGCGCTGGGCACCCACGTGGTCATTTTCTGTGATGAGACCAGCTGTCCAAAGAAAGGAGGTCACCGTGGAACGAGTAAGTCCCGAGGTAGCTTGGATTTCCAGCCTTGCAGATAGTGCCGTATCTCCAGACTAGAAAGGCGAGAGGCCTGGCTGAGCATAGCTACCTGCCTCTGCTCTTAGCTGGGTGAACTTGGTGGGGTCACTGGACCTGCAGGTGAGTTAGACGTGGGAATGTCTCTAGAATCAGGAAGCCATAGGGGCTGCCTTTTGTACTCTTTAGTCGTCTAGAAGTGAGGACGCACCATGAGAGGGTCAGACAAAGTGAGGCCTCTCTCCAGCTGTTGGGGAAGCTACGCCTCATCCTTGTTTGCCCAGGCCCGTGCCCATCCACTTTTAGGTAAGCTGAATGGGCTTTCCGAAACAACATCGCCATTCCTTCTGATACTTCCTCCCAGTAGCAGCCGGGAGTCATTAGCGTTTCCTGTCGTGCTCCTTGACCTTTTGTGATGATGGGTAAGACCTCCCCCACCTTGTGTCAGGTAGGCTTGGTGTACTGTGCCCTGGGCATCAGTACAGCTGTGCCTGTTGAGGATACATTCTTTAGGGAACAAACATTTCTCTTTCAAAGAGAAAGTCTGATTCCATCACTCTAGGCCTGGAGAATATGGGCCAAGTTTTGTGATTAAAAGTGCTTTGAAACCAACCGAAGCCTTCAAGGCGACGTAGTAAAACTTTGGAAAATTGTGCCAAATTATAATCAAAACAGTAGTGTATCTGAAAATACGGCACGAGCTATTCCAAATTACAGCCGATTCTGTGTTTGGATAGAA
Organism: Nasua narica; assembly: GCA_028533885.1. Classification (NCBI taxonomy): domain Eukaryota; kingdom Metazoa; phylum Chordata; class Mammalia; order Carnivora; family Procyonidae; genus Nasua; species Nasua narica. The sequence continues at coordinate 4,550,955 of CM052804.1, read as the reverse complement.
CTGTGTGCAACCATTGAAATAAGCCCGTGAAAGGCTGTGGATGGTGTGGATAACACATTTTACCAAGGAAGAAAGTTTGGGCACCCGCATGCAGAAGAAAGAAAAAACGTGAGGCCTGGGCCCTGCAAATGCCATGCCTTTCTGTGCAAGTTAAGGAACTCAGGCTTAACTCATCCAGGCATTCTAAGCATAAAGCAGGAGGGCAGACCTGTGGCCTGGGTCAAGGGCGGCCACCCCACTGCTTGGGCTTGCAGAAGGAAATGGCGGTAGTGGTAGTAATTCTCTGTCTTAGTATTTGGGGTGTGTGGGCCTTCAAGCCCAGGCGTGAGATAAACCTGAGGAACTGCCAAGTGCTGGAACTTCATTGTGGAGGAAAAGGAGGGTTCGTGGGACCTGGAGCCTTTGTGTGTGCAGCGGCTGGCCTTTGCTTAAGGCTGGAAGGCCTCCTGGGGAAGTTGGCTGGAGAGAAAGGTGCAGGTACTTCACTGTCACCCCTTCTGGAATACAGCAAGCTAAACAGCAGATCCCCTGGGAATGAGGAAGAACAGCCAGGGCCAGGGGTGAGGGAGGCAGAATTGGGAAATTGGTTAACGTGTCTCGGGTCGGCCTTTCTCGGTACCGTGTGAAGGTTGGGAAGACGTGTCACTTATACTCACCCTTCGACTGATGTGCCTTACTGTATTTCATTCAGACATTTGAACTTCGAGTCTGGTTATGGCATAAAAAGTATTCTGGAACAATTTCTGTTCTTGAGAAGCCCTCAGAAAACAGAACGCAGAAGCCACCCTTACAGTGACTTGTAGTTCTTTTGGAGGATGAGTGTGGAAAGAGTCAAACGGAGCTGTCCAGCTCAGATGACCTTAAGTCCAAAACTCATGAGCGTTCGTGGCATCTCAAGGCCTGGAAACAGTCTTCTGTGCTCCCCATACCTTCTGTGCTGGTTTCTTCTGCCTGAGCTGGCCTCAGACTCTTCAGGAAGCAGCCTCCACCTCAGACCCCTCCCAGCCGTTCCTCTATTCTGGAACTCTTCTGGCGTGTTTAATTGATTTTTAACAGCATACATATATTTTTAAGATTTACTTATTTATTAGAGAGAGAAAGTCTGTGCATGCATGCGCTTGTGGGGGCGGTAGGGAGAGGGAGGGTCTTAAGCAGACTTGACTGTAGGGCTTGATTTCATGACCTGAGCCAAAACCAGGAGTTGGACACTTAACCAACTGTACCTCCCAGGCACCCCAACTTTTACAGTATTTTTGAATTCCAAGCCTTCAGTTTTGAATATTTCTGCCTTAAGTATGTGAAGTTTCTAAAGTAGGATATGTCACCAGGATGGATTAGAGGCACCATTTATTTTGTTAACAAATGGATTGATGTCATTTCCACCAGAACCGTCTTTTCCACCAGATGGCACTCCTTCCTGCTTTGGCTTTTTATTTTTTATTATTATTATTATTATTTTTTTATTTTAAGATTTTATCTATGTATTTGACAGCACAACGTGGCAGGCCGAGGGAGAGGGAGAAACAGGCTCTCCGCTGAGCAGGGAGCCTGATGTGGGGCTCAATCCCAGGACCCTGGGATCATGACCTGAGCCGAAGGCAGTCACTTAACCAACTGAGCCACCCAGGTGCCCCTTATTATTTTTGTAAAGATTTTACTTATTTGAAGGAGAGACAGAGAGCACGAGCAGGGGGAGGGGGAGGGGCAGAGGGAGAAGGACAAGCAAACTCCCTGAGGAGCATGGAGCAAGGCTCAATCCCACAACCCTGAGATTACAACCCGAGCTGAAGTCAGACATTCAGTCGACTGAGCCAGCCAGGCACCCTCTGCTTTGGCTTTTTAAAATCTGCTTTTGATTTTTTTACTACAGCAGTTCTCAAAACATTCTGGTGTCTTTACAGAATTAAAAACCAAGGATCCCAAAGAGCTTCACTTCATTTTGGTTTTACCTATTGGTATTTACTATATTAGAAGTTAAAACAGAGGGGCCCCTGGGTGGCGCAGTTGGTTGAGCGACTGCCTTCAGCTCAGGTCATGGTCCCGGAGTCCCGGGATCGAGTCCCACATCGGGCTCCCAGCTCCATGGGGAGTCCGCTTCTCACTCTGACCTTCTCCCTTCTCATGCTCTCTCTCACTCTCTCTCTTTCCTAATAAATAAATAAATAAAATCTTAAAAAAAAAAAAAAGTTAAAACAGAGAAAAATTTTAAATAGTTGTCATTTTTAAATAACCCATTACATATTAATATAAGTCATATTTTAATGAAAAATAAGTATTTCTGAAATCGAAAAAAAAGTTGATGCAAAGACACATGGTTTTCCCATTTTGCAGGTCTCCTTAATGTCAGACGTCCGTCTTGATGGACAGCTAGGTTCTCCACTGCTCCCACACTCGGTCTGTTGCATTCTTTTGGTTGAAGTAGTTAAAGAAAATCTGGTTTCACATATAGATCATTGGAAAGAGGAAAAATATTTTAATAGCCCTTTAGGTGATTGTAGATCTTCTTCTTTGATACCTGATCAAAATTCAACAAGTGATAGTTTCCTAAAAGTTATTTACACCATGGAATGTGAAACTTTCTCAGTGACTTTTTTTTTTTAGCTTTTCTTTTAAATTGTATGTATGTATGTATGTATGTATGTATGTATTTATTTATTTATTTATTTGAGAGAGAGAGCGCAAGCAGGAGGAGGGGCAGAGGAAGAAGCAGGCTCCCTACTGAGCAGGGAGACCAATATAGGGCTCGATCCCCGGAACTCTAGGATCACAACTCAAGCCAAAGGCAGACGCCCAACCAACTGAGCCACCTAGGTGCCCCTGAACTTTTTTAAGGTTTTATTTATTTATTTGACAGAAGGAGAGCACACAAACAGGGGGAGCGGCAGGCAGAGGGAGAGGGAGAAGCAGCCTCCCTGCAGAGCAAGGAGCCTGATACAGGGCTCGATCCCAGTACCCTGGGATCATGACCTAAGCCAAAGGCAGACGCCTAATGACTGAGCCACCCAGGCACACCCTCTGAACTTTTGTACTCTGCTTTATTAAAGTCCATGGGTCCGCCTTGCGCTCTGAAGGGCTGTTTTAGCCATCCGTGATAGTCTATCCTCAGGCGCTGGTGATTTGGGAAGTGTTGGTTCACTGAGTTATGCAGATGTGCAGTGATGCACATTTTTGTTCTCTGATGTCCAAAAAATTGTATTTGTTAATGACATTATTGATCTCATCAGAGAAGCCATTAAGTATCGGAAAGCTGTTCACTGCGGGGAATACACATTTTCCAAGATGCTAATTTTTACTCCGGATCTTGAATTTTATTATTACCAATGAGTTCTGTTAGAGTTTTTCTTGATGTAATAGGCTTCATTTTTTTAGAAAATGTCTGCCAGTAACCCAAATCTGACTAATTATAGTTTGCCTGCCAGTCATTCTTTCAAGTAAAAATGATGTTCCATGGAGAAAGCAATTGGGTAAGCTAGTAACTCCCTCACCTAAGTGCTTCTCCTTGAAGTAACCATTGGACCTCAGCGTGCAGAGGTGTCGATGCACCCTCTCATGGCATCGAACAAAATGCAAAAAAAAAAAAAAAAATCTGTATTCAAGGGTCAAGACTCAGTAAGATTAATCATTTTGACTTCTTCACCAAGGATATTCTCAAGTGAAATTGGCTTTTTTTTTTTTTTAATTGAGAGTATGCCTACTGCTAAAACTAAGTGTAGCTGCCTCGATTCGTTCTAAAGGGCCAGCTTTACCCACCATCGCTCCTGCCAACGTCATCACAGTGCAAAAGGCAAGTGATGTCTTAGTATTAGGGAAATAGTTTTGACCGTGCAGACCCCCGGGGGTCCACAGATCAACTTGGAGAACCACTGTTCTTCAGAAACGAGAACCTTGGGTCGGTAATACTGAATAGTCATGTGGAGCTATTTGAGTTGCTCTGTAAGCGTCCAGTAAGCTGTCAGCCATACTGCAGTGAGTGGGGGGGGTGGTAATCCTGGGCGGGGGCAGAGGGCGGAGCAGTTAAGGCTCTGGAGTCGGAGATCGGAGTTTGAATTCCACCTGTCCTTGGGCAAGTCCCTTAACCTCAGGATTTGTCACCCGGAAAACAGGCATCATAAAATCTGCCTCGTCTGTTTTATGCAGATTAACGGAGCGAAGGCGAACAGATAATTAGCTTGATAGCGTCCGGGACGTGTGTGTTCAGTGCCGTTAGGGTAGCCACGAGTACCACCTGTGTTTGCTTCCCAGGCTGGTCACCCTGTTGTTGGGCCTGTCTGGAAATAACAAATTCCACATTTTGAGACTGGAGTCGTTCAGAGGAGAGCAGTGATAAAGGTGAGGGGACTAGAGGGATCTAGAAACCACGTCACCTGAGAGGTTAAGGAGCTGAGAGAGGCGACCGGGGAAGAGGCTGCAGTGGTCTGCAGTTTGAAGGTCCCCCAGGGGGTGCGGGGGGGGGAAAGCGATGTGCAGACCTTGGAGCAACGCACAGATTTACAACAGACTCGTTGGATTCCAAAGGTAGTGAGCTCCCTGTTTCTGGACCTTTTCCAGACACATCTTAAGAAAGCCTTTGTCAAGAATGTCCTAAAGAAATGTGTGGATTGGGGTTGGGCTGACCCCTCCCCCCACCACCAAGTGGTCTCCTGGGAAGGGGCGTGGGCATTACGGATAAGCAAAGTTGAGTGTTCTCTCGCTCCACTTACTGTCTGCTGACTTCAGAAAGTACAAGTGTAGAGTACAAAGACTGGGAACTGCCCCTAATTTTTATCACTGATGTTTGGGGTTGCCTCTAAGCACAAAGTCCCACATTTGGGGGTTTGAGTAAGAAATGGTAACTCCAGACCCACCTCTGGAGGGAGACTTTGGTTCTGATCACCAGCCTGGGGAGGCGGGATCGAGCTCTGGGTTGCTGCATTTGCCCTTAACACTAGAGCAGAGAAGGGGGCCGAACATTCCACGGGAAGCAGAATGCTTCTGCACTTCTGTTCCATGGTGTCTTTTTCTCCAACTTCCAGTTTTCTGATCTTATCTCCTCAGTAAGCAGCCTGACTCCGATGTGATCACTCAACAGAAGGTGGCGTTGCTGTCCTAGAAAAAGTCAGACCGGAAGTGGCAGGCCTCTGTTCAGCTCTTTGCTGCAGGCATGGGGTGCCAGATGGCTTAAGTGTTTCCTCCATCTGTTTGCCCTTGGCATATGGGCTTCCTTTTCCCACTCTCCTTTGTCCGTGGTCTACCTTGGCTACCCTAGAACGTTTTCCCTTGTTTATTTTTTTCCCCACTCCCACAGTTCCTGTGGATGAAGGTATTTCCACTGGCTTACTGTCTCTGACGCACCCTTCCTTTGAAAACAAACACGGGCACTGATGAACTGGCATGGGAAAGCCAGGGCGGCCCATTGCCAGCTAGCTGGGAGGGCCGGCTTCGCTATGCGGGGTGGGATTGCCGGCCTCCCTGCGGTGTTGCAGCCCCGGCTTTGACCCAGGGAAAGAATCCTCTTGGCCCAAAGAGCGAACATCTGTCAAAACAAAATAGCGTCTCTGGGTCAAGGAGGTGGCATTGGGTGGGGGAAAATATGGTTCCGGCATTTTTTTTAAGGTGTGTATAATCCTGATTAAAATAAAACATTTTTAAAGATTTTATTTTATTTATTTGAGAGAGAGAACATGAGTGGAGGTGGGAGGCAGAGGGAGAAAGAGGAGCAGACTCCAGGCTGCCCAGGGAGCCCAATGCAGGGCTCAATCCCAGGACCCTGGGATCAGGACCTGAGCTGAAGGCAGACGCATAACCAATGGGGCCACCCAGATGCCCCAAAATAAAACATTTCTAAGATTCTTTGACCCCGAGGGGGCGCCTGGATGGCTCAGTTGGTTGAGTGTCTGCCTTTGGCTCAGGTCATGATCTCCGGGTCCTGGGATTGAGCCCCATATTGGGCTCTCTACTCGGCGGTGAGTCTTCTTGGCCCTCTCCCTCTGATTCCACCTGCTTGTGCACCCACTCTCTCTTTCTCTGTCAAATAAATAAAATCTTTAAAAAAAAAAAGACTCTTTGACACCCCCCCCCCCAAATAGTGCAGAAATGTGAGTTTATACCTTCGAGCCAGGTTAGTGGACTTAGAGTCAGAAGACCTAGGTTGAGCACTGGCTTGGCTTCCTGGCTGTGGGACCACAGGCATCTGGCGTCAGCTGCCCCCAGCTCATCTGTGGTGCCCACTGCACCAGGGGATGTGGTGCGTGCAGGGACTTTTTAACTAAGCTGGGTCTGGTCAGAGGCCGTCATCCTGTAGGTCAGGAGTTGCCACATTCTTCTCAGTTCATGGCACCCTTGGTGTCTCAGGAGTTCTTCACAGAACTCGCAGGCCAAAATAAATACCTAACAATTAGCTCCAAACAATATTCCTAACCTCACAATTTGGTAGCCACTTGAAAAGGCAATACATGAATTTGCGTGGTATCTGGTAGATGTTGATTAATGCTGTTTCCCTTGAAATTTTTATTTCTATTTTTTTTGAGAGACAGAGCATGAGCGTGGGGGCTGGGGGCAGAGGGAGAGAGGGAATCCCACGCAGGCTCCATACCTAGTGCGGAGTCGCCTGACACGGGGCTCCATCTCAGGACCCTGAGATCATGACCTGAGCCAAAATCAAGAACCAGACGCTCAACCGACTGAGCCACCCATGTGCTCCTCCCTTGAAATTTTTAAATGCCATGTGTATCCTTTGTGAGTTTGCTGCAGCATCCTGGGGTGCCTTGGTGGCAGTTTGGGAACTGTGTTGGTAGATTGTCTCTTGAGTTCCAGAGCAGTGGGGACTTGGTAAGGTCCTGACCCTCCCTGGAGGCCGGATTCAGCCACTCACCGGTCTCGCCTTCGGTGATGTACCTCACACACTTGAATTCCCTTAAGGAGGTCAAGTGTCTTGGTCGCCATGTGTTATTAATTGGCTTGAAGTCTAGAGGAAGGATTTGCATTGGCTAGAGCTGACTCAGTAATCCTCCGCTTCCTCTCCTCTCCGGCCTCTCCCGCACCCCAGCATTTTTTTTTAAAGATTTATTTGTTTGTTTGTTTGTCAGAGAGAGAGAGAGAACACTAGCAGGGGGAGCAGCAGGCAGAGGGAAAAGCAGGCTCCCCGCCAAGCAAGGAGCCCCATACAGGATTCGATCCCAGTTCATGACCTGAGCTGAAGGCGGACGCTTAACCAACTGAGCCACCCAGGCGTCTCCTAACCCAGCATTATTATTGATCTTTTCAAGTTTCAGAATCAAACATCTGGAGACTGGAAACTGCCCATGGAGCTTGTTTCCAAAGAATTCGTTACTGACTAATGATTTTAGGAAGAACTTTCAGGAGCCTGCCAGCAATTGCACGTGGGCTGCATTTCCAGTTGAAATCCTTGACTCTATCGACCACTAAGGAAAGAGGCTCCAGAACATGTTCCAGCTTCTGCAGGATTGCCACAGAGCAAATGTTTTCCTCTTTGGGCTTTGGGTGTGTTCTACCTCCAGGACTCTGAAATCAGGAAGATGCTAGGCTTTTCATAAGCAAGCAGCATAGGGTTCTGTTCATTGTGAAGGATACTTAAGAGGGACAGGTTGCAGGGCACCTGGGTGGTGCAGTCAGTGAAGCACAAGACTCCTGGTTTCAGCTCAGGTCATGACCTCAGGGTCGTGAGATCGAGCCCCACATCGGGCTCCATGCTCAGCACCAAGTCTACTTGAGATTCTCTCTCCCTCTACCCCTCCCACGCTCATTTTCTCTCTCTCTCTCTCTCTCTCAAATAAATCTTAAAAAAAAAAATGGGGGCGTGTTGTATGGTGTGGTGTGGTGAGTAGTCCCTTTCTTTCCAGCCTTCACAGGTGGGTCATTGTGTGCCTGCCTTTGCTTGCTGAGCTTCAGGAGAACCCAGGCTTGTGGAATATTCTACTGAAAATTACTTTTCAGGATGGTACATCAAAGGCTTGCTGTTAGAGCATAAACTTGGACTTTTTCTTAGAGGTCTTTGACATCTGAAAGGGTTATATGGTACTGTTTTTCTGGAGGTTTTCCTATCAGGGTTTTGTTTTATTTTTATTTTATTGTCAAATTATTATAATGGTAGGAGTTGAATATTTTGTAAAAGAAAAAAAATATCACCTAATTCCACAATCCTAACAGTGCATCCATTTTCATTCTTCTGTCCTTTCTGTTTGCCTGTATAAGAACATACATATTTTGCATCTAGTTTTGTTTCCGTCTGAGTAAAAAACGTTTTCCCTGTTGTTACAGGGGAGGGACACAGGTGAAAAATTAGAAGCTGAACACTTAAGAATTGTGTGGGACGTGTGTTACATCTCAGTGAAACTGCTCTAAGAAGAAAATTTGTTTTGTCATTTTCTAAAAACCTTCAAAGGGGAACAGGAAAGAAAAGGTTGAGATCCAGCTTTTATTCTAGGGACGAGACCCGTCACTGGCACACCTCCTCACATCAGTTCCCGTAGCTCTTCTCGTCTGAGCTAGCTAGAATACAAACCAGAGTTAATATGCTATAGTAGCAAAAAAATGATTTCTATTTATAATTGTCATTGAATAAAATGCCACAGAAGCAGTTTCTTTCCAGTTAGACTCTGGTGGAGAGAACACACGCTGTGCTCTTTACGTGGGTTAGAAGTAACTCATTCCTTCAAACCTGAGTTCTCACAGTCCCCATGATTATTCACCCAGTAAGGGAGGAGGACTTAGTAGCCGTCAGGATTTGGTAGCATTCCTTCCATAAGCACCCAGGAAGTCTCTAGGCTAAGGACAGGGTGGCAGCCCTCCCTGGTTATATGATTAAATCTTCAGTACCAGCTGTTCCATTCAGGTCAACTCAGGCATTACTCACTGGAGCACGGGGGACCCTTGAGCTGTTTCCCTACTCGTTATAGTTAAGGTAATACTTCTGGCTGTCTTCCCCGTAAGTTGAGAGCTTAACGCCTCCTTTGCTCTGTGACCTACTATGGAGTCATTCCTGGAAAGGTATTTTTCCTCCCTGGTCTTTGATGTGGGCTTCCCCCGTTGTTGAACCAAAGGCTTCAATAGAAACCGTTATTATCTGCCGCCTCATAGTCTAGAGGGAGGAGATTAGAAGTTGGGAAGCAGTATTACTAGGCTTTGGGTCAGACAGACTCGGGCTCGGGTCCCAGCATTGCCACTTCCCAGACGAGAAGCCACTTCATTGGACTTTGCCTCGGTTTCGTTATCTGTAATATGGGAATGATAATGTCTGCCTCATGGGGTTATTGGGAAATTTGGGTGGCATATGTAAGCCTCATGGGGTTATTGGGAAATTTGGGTGGCATATGTAAGCTTTAAGTGAGTTCTGTTGTTCGGGGCCTGGGAGGGAGAATATGTACTTGGTCCCTCCATCTTGGTTTTGTTATCCTACCTTCCCGCATATTGTGCCTCCAGTCCCTCATGACCCTTTGAATGCTGATTAGAAAAAAGATTACAGCATGACTCACCTAAGACCAGAGACGGAAATGGCCCTTGACCATTGCTGGATTGGGAGGCAGCCACTCTGAACTTCTTGTGGGAAGCTGTAATGTGGCCTTTGAACTGTTGAGAATGCCCAAGCCTCTTTGCTTAACATTTCGCGTTTCCTTGCTCTCACCATGATGGCCAAATGGCCACTCATCTTTAACGAGGCTAGGGTTGCCCTTTGTGGAAGTGAGAGTCATGGAATTTCCATGCTGGGGAGAACCCCCCACCCTCACCCCAGGCTGGGGTCTGTGGTTCTAAGTGGTGACCCGATCCAGGCAGCAGACAGGACAGAGATTTGGGGGAGGGGGGAGATGCAGGCTGTAGCTCTTTTGTAGACAGAAGTAACTCTTTTGTTGTCCAGATTGAAAGAATTGCAAGCTAGATCCTTTGTCCAGCCACCTTCCAAAGGTCTGCCTACATCTTAAGGTGACCACTTCTGGTAGGAATGTAATTGCTGGAAGTGATGATCTCCTGCAGAGGAGAAGGACCATTATTCTCCCTCTGACCTCCCCTCTTGGCTCCACTGAACCACCAACAGACGGCGCTTGCCCCAAGTCAACTGAAGCTCAGACTCCCAGAAGCCCCACCCCGTTCCTTTGTGGTTCTGCAGCCAGAAGGAGCCCCTGCATGCCCAGTCGGCCGCCTTCAGCCCTGCAAGCCCCAGCATACTTCTTCCCTTTGGGCCCAGATGCCACAGATTACTAACCAAGGTGGGGCCGGGTGCCTCCTTCCCTAGTCAGGGTTTATCTTTTTGAAATTCTGTGATTCAGAAAGCAAGCTGCCTGTCCTTTGGGAGGGATCCAGCACTTCCCACCCTCGATCTGTATTCTAATCTTTGTCCATTGAAATGCTGCTGTGCAGTTTCTGGGTTCAAGAGGATTTTGCTCATTTGCATTCCTAACTTTGGAGTTCGTTTTTTCTAAACAGTTTTTTCTAAACGGTGCTTTAAAGTCACGGGCTTTGTTTTTGGCCCCATAGATCATGCTTTAAAGGCACGGGCTTTGCTTTTGGCCCCATAGAGCATTAATTCGTCTTCCTGCCACTTTGCAGATGAGTTTGCCGTTCCAATCGCCTGGCTCTCTGGTATCTGTTACTTTTGTCCTGTGTGTTAATCTTCACACTTGGTTGGTGGCTGACCTCCTAGCTGGGGTAATGCTGTTGTAATTTGGTGAGCGTGTCGCAGTCTGTGTCAGAAAGACTCAACTTTTCTGTCCTCAGCCTCACAAAGCTATTTTCTTTGTCCTTGTCTGGCTCCGAGCCCTTCCACCCTGTCCCCAAATAACAATTTGAAGCACAGAGACACTGTTTTTATGGAAAGCCTTTAAGAAAAAAATACAACCTGACCCACCGCTAAAGGCTTAATTCAGACTCTTGCTGTGAAATGACCCCTTTACCCAGACAGATACTCTACATGTAAGAGGGAGGAATGGAATGGCCCTCTCTGAACATCTTCTACAACTCTCTAGAAACTCAGAGTCTTCAGATGTCTTGAATTAAATGTAATCAAATCAGATAACAAAGTCTCCCCTTTGGAAATGGCTTTTGGCGAGAGCCTTGCATTTACACTGAAGTCTGGATGATTCCACGTGACAGAGCATCGGCACCACACTGGGCTTTGATGAGCTAAATTTTTCAGCTAGGGAAAAGAAACTTTTCTTCAGTCTACAAGGCCAGGTTTTTTTTGTTTTTGTTTTTAAGATTTTTAAAATTTATTTATTTGACAGAGAGAGATAACAGCGAGAGAGGGAACACAAGCAGGGGGAGGGGGAGAGGAAGAAGCAGGCTTCCTGCTGAGCAGGGACCCTGATGCGGGGCTCCATCCCAGGACCCTGGGATCATGACCTGATCTGAAGGCAAACACTTAAGGACCGAGCCCCCCAGGCACCCCCTACAAGGCCAGTTCTAGAGCTGGCTTAATTTGTCTTAGCGGATGCCTGTTTAACCCTTTCCTGTTGAAATCTCTGCTCAGGAACTGAGCCTTCCCGTCAGTAAGCAGGGAGTGAGGGTGAGTCCGTTGGATCCAAAGTAACCCCACCAACTTCCGCCCATTTTCTGACAATTTGAGCGTTTCCATCCCCAGGCAGGCAGTGTGCCGTGACAGTGACCCAATCCTGGCCAACAGGATACCACCGAAGGAAATGTGCTGGTGACGGGCTTTCTCCAAGGCTCCCCTGCATGTGTGGGAAAATGGCGCAGACGCTGGACATCTGCGTCAGGGAGGGCCGTGTCTGTGCAGCATGGGGTTCAGTGACTTCTGCTGAGCCTTGGGATTACCGATGGTCCTCAGTATGCCCTGTCCTTGTCCATCAAGCCACAGTCATTTTTTTCAGGAGCTTGGAGGTGGTTTTGACAGAAGAAGTTCCAGAATTGCTGCTTTCTTGACAACCCGAAGTGACTCCCGTGCATCTATCTCATCTTGATGCCTTCAGGGGGCTTCCTGGGAGCGCTAGTAGCTTCTGAAGTTGCAGTGTTATCCCACACTTCGGGGTGCCCTCGTGAGAATTAACTGGTCTTTCTCTGAAGTACTTGGCATAAAACCTACAATCATTCCCCAAGGTTGAGTTGCGTTTGTTCATATTCTGTCCCCAGTGTTTGGCCCGCTGCCTGGTACATAATAAACGCTCAAACGTACAAATAACAAATGATTTGTGGAATAAGGAAATGGATTAACTGTATGATAATTCCATCTTCTTGTTTTAGGATTAGGAGTGACAAGCTAGATTTAAGGTCGTTTTTTTTTGTTTGTTTTTTTAATTCAGTATTGCCCCCGCCGCCTTCTTCCTTCTTCTGCCTGTCTCCATCAGCCTTTCGTCGCCAAGCCTGGCCCCTTTCTTAGTTCCCCTCTGCTGCCTCCCGTGTGACACTGAGTTGCACATTGAAGCTAACTGTGGGTTTAAAGGGGTCTGGAGTCTGGTGGTGGGGAGCCCTGCAATGAAGGCTTGAGGCTGTGGAACCAGGCAGAGGAAGGGACCACTGGCCTGTTAACAAAGGAGAGTGTCTCTACGTGTGTGTGTGTGTGTGTGTGTGTGTGTGTGTGTGTGTGTGTGTGTGTGTGTGTTTCATCAGCATTGAGCAATGTTTGAGCACCTGTTGTGGGCAGGGCACGAACCTGCAGGTGCTTGGAGCACAGTGGCAACAAAGACAGTTAGGGCCGCAACAGAGCAAATGTCCTTACCGGCTGGGTGGGGGTGGGGTGGAAGGCGACTTCCTTGAGCTGATGACTGAGGTCTCAGTGAGGCTTACTTTCCTCAGCAAGTTCTCCCCGGGCCCTGGGGCGGCTCTGTGCTGGGAGGAGGGGGCTGACCTGGCCACCGTGGAGTCCCCCAGGGCCTCCCAGGGCCTCGGACCACCGTGAGCTGTCACCAGGACTTAGTGACTGCTCGGCCAGTCCCAGGTCTGAGAGAAGCGGAGATTTGGAAGGCATTGTTTTACTAGTCCGCGTCCCCAGCTGTCACCTACTTCTAAGGAGCTGGATTATGTCAGTCATCTATCAAAAAACTGTACGGTCTGTCGCGTTCTTCCCCCAGCAGCTGGGAGAGGCCGCCCTCTGCCCTCTGTTCGGCGTACTTTCTCTGCGCCTGATGCTCCCAAAGCTGGGGCAAAGAAGCCACGTTTAGATGCAGCATTGCTTTGTCTCTGGTTGGACGCTGGACCGTTAAGCATGCTTTGTGGGGCTCGCTCCAGGAAGGATTGATGAAGTATTGTTGGCTCGAAATAAATCTCCGTTCTCTCGCCCAGGATCGGTACTCCTCTGCTGAGCAAATCCTCTCAGCTCAAACGGGAGCTTATCCCACATCGTGGAGCCATATTGTTTCTACTTCCTTCCTCTGCTCCATAGTTTCTGAGTGGCTGGACTTTTTTGTATTCTCTACAGGGGGAGCTGCATTCCAGGTTCTGCAGTCCCTGAGAGCAAGGCCCCTGGTGTGGCTAATGCATTCTCATGGGTCTCAGACCCAAATGATTGAGGAACCAAATTTGGGCAGGTCCCGATCACTGTTCTCCAGGGCCGCCCCCCAAGCCTGCTGCCGCCACTTGGTGCTCTGGTGTCCTAGTCACTGAGGCTTTAGGCTCGGGGCGGGGGGGGGGTGGGGGGCGTTGTGAGGGGGGCTGGCGAGGTTAGAGGAGTACTGACAGTGGGGAGGGGAGGCCTTGCCTGAGAGTTTGTGCCTTTGACCAGCTCAGCACTTCCTCTCCTGCCCTTCGAATGTTCTCACTTGGCTTCTTCAGATGCTGTGCATTCGTTTTGTCTTTCTTTGCGTCTTACGTAGACTTGAACTAGACAGCTGAAGTGGCTTACCTGGTCTTTTCTCCTTGGAGCTGCTGGGTGAGATGCTTTGTTTTCACTTTCCTAGTGAACCGAGGTGGCGGGGGGAGTAGCCCTCGGCCCACTGCACCTGAGGCCGTGCGCGCCCGCGTCCAGGTGTGTCCTGGTTTCTGGGCTGTGGGTTCCCTGCCTCCCGGCTGACTCAGACACCCGTCTGGGACATAGATCTACTGGCTGAGTTAATGACTTTGACCAACTGAGAATATCCTCCTGCAGGCCAGGGAGATGGATTCATACAAGTCAAGACAGGGACCCTCCGGTGCATTCCAAAACACCGCCTTGGGAGAAGAAAAGGAACAGTGCTTTCTTGTTGCTTTTTGCTCGTATCCTCCTAGCTGCTGCCTTCCAGCCTCCTTAGGCACAGAGAGAACCTAGGGGGGGTTTATAACCGTAGTCTTGAACGACTGGCAGTTTAATAATGTGAACCTTCCATCTCCTTAGCTCTGTCATATTAAATCCTTCATCGAATGTTTTTCATGGCTGCCTTCCAAAGCAACTATTGTGGATACTTGGTTCATTTTGTACTGAATTCCTGGTATCTGAGGCATGACTGGTAGGAGGGTGTCTCTCTAGGTCTTCATCTTGAGTGTGGACCACCCCCGCCCCCAGGACTGTCTCCCCCTGAGGCTGCTTTTATTGGATGAAATTTACCTCGCTGGACAGTTGGGGATAAATGGTCCCAACAAGCATCTTTTGGGTATTTACAGCCATCCTCCGTGATCTCAGCAGACCTCCCCCCCCAACTCTCCTTCCTTGCTGATGCTTCTGAAGCATTGTTTGAGGTCCTGGGTTCATCCCCCTTTGAAGAACACTGATGTTTGGCTCCAGGCCCTTCGGTGTGGGACATAACTGAGTGTCCTTGTGCTCGGGCAGGATGTGGGGTTAAACTGCTTTTGGATCCAAAAGAACCTGGGTTGTTGGCCTTCTTCTTTGGGGGCATCTTGGCCAAGAGCTCAGCAGGCTCACAGCCCAGCTGATTCATGTCAGAGGACAGAATTACATTCTAAACCCTAACAAGGTGTGGCCACCAGGAGGCAGAGAGTCCCATTGTTTCATTGTGGGGGGGGGGGGCGGCTAGGAGTCCCACTGAGGGGCTGTGATGCCGAGGAGGAGGGATCCGAACAACTACAGATTCCAGAGTCTTTCCAGGAGAACTTTGTGCAAAACTATATGGCTCCCAGTCCAGGGTGGCTCATTTGTATTTTCAGTTTATAGGGTTCTCTTAAGGCGAGAGTCTTCCTGCACTTAAGAGTCGGGTCCATGGTTCATCGGCTGGTTCTGTGCTTGGAGGGATCATGGAGCTGAATTCTACGGCAGGGGAGGGGGTGTTCCTGGGGATGTTGGGTTTGGAGCAGGAGTCCGTAGCTCCACGGGGCTCCAGGTGCACCCTGGACACGCCCACCCGGGGATGTGCGGGTGTGCCCCCACCCGGTGCTGTAAGAACAAGAATGCAAAGGGTAGACCAGTTGGCAAATTGAAACCAACTCTCAACTTTATCACTTTTTGTGTTTGTGCAGAAAGATTAATTTGAAGGAATGAGTAGCCAAGCCGAAAATGGAAAGGCTAAAAGAAGGGGGAACACCTTCCCGTTGGTGATTTTGCCCCAGCATTGCCTTTCTCCCTGAGATGTGACTAAACATCCTGTGCTAAGCCAGGCGAGGACCTTGTGAAATACAGGAATCCCCGCCCCTCCCACCCTGACCCCTCCCATCACGGGGGGGGGGCGGGCACAGGCTGCCGGAGGCCCCAGGGCGGCTCGCCCTTCACCCAGCCTAAAAAGCCCTCCAGTGAACAAGTATTTTCCCTGTAGAAGAGACACCGTGTTGTTGGGTTTTTTCCTAATATTTTTATTTATTTGACAGAGAGGCAGGCGGGGGCGGACCAGGCTCCCTGCTGAGCAGAGAGCCCAACATGGGGCTCTGGGGCTCCATCCCAGGACACTGAGATCATGACCTGAGCCGAGGGCAGAGGCTTTAACCCACTGAGCCACTCAGGCGCCCCTGAGACACTGTGTTTGGTGACTAACTTCCTATATCTCTGGAGTAGTGGACCCTGGAATTCCCACATGGCTGTCTTGCCTCCTTCCTCAGGCCAGCTGAGGGCCTGGTGCCCTGCAGTGCTTTGGGAAGGAGCCCCCAGGGGGCCCTTTGAATGGTTACCGGTCAGTCCTTGGAATACCCCCTTGGAACACCTGCCAACTGGTCGGGGGAGGGGAGGTAGGATGTACCCAACTGATGTTTTCCCACAGTTAGCGCCCAGAAAGCTGTCCCCTAGAGGGAAAATTTAAGGACCTTTTCCAGGCCCAGGTTTTGTTGCTGCCATGCTCTTTAACACTGGTTCCTCGGGACTCACTGCTACAAAGCGGTCGTTGTGGGGCCCCTGGAGACAGGCGCTCCCTGTAAAGCCCCTGATTGATGACCAGCCTGAATTTGGGACGGCAGTCCTCCAGGCGAGCCTCCCACCCCCTCCGCCTCTTAACCCAGGCCTGCCTCTGCCCACCTGATGGGCTGGGGGAGACGGGTTGCTAAGCAGCCTGGCCGAGGACGTTATGCCCGTCCAGGTCGAATGAATAGCCGCAGTGTTCAGAAGAAGGGGTTTGGGCTTGTCCCAGAATCAGGAGGGACTTTTGGGGGAAGGGGGTTAAGACCTACTATTCTGCTCTTGGCAGGGAGCCATAGCATGGGAGGGCTTTCGGTGGCCTCCTGGCACCTTCCTTTCTGAAATGTTACTTTGTGTAACATGTAAGTGGGGTACACAGAGATCTGCAGCTGTGGCCAGGCGCCGGTTTTGTTCCAGAGTGGTTACTGTCCTGTCGCCCCCGCCCATCACCAGTACCAAAGAGAAAAGAAAGGAGATCCAACAGCTTCCTGTGAGCCCAGCTTCTGTCACTTTGATCCTTAGCATATGGTGGCACTTGAGAGCCCTGATCTGACCGTGTGTGAGGGGCCGGCTTTCCCCCGAGGTGGGCAGGACAGTGGACATTTGGGGCAATGGAAGCAAGGGAAGGCCTTCCTCCCCCTGTGTCCGGGCTTGCCGTGTGGGCAGGGACCGTAGCCTTCTCCAGGTGGATTTGGTTTAGATGAAGCACGTACTCAAGCAGTGAAATACAGAGCAGGTCCAGAAGAACGAGTGATAAGAAAGCTTTGCTCGTAAGTTTCTGCACTCTGCCAGCCTGGAGGAGCGGCAGAAGTGGGTGTTGCAGGACGGAAGTTTGTGCTAAGGATCAGGGAAAGCTTTTTCCTTGGAGAGAGATAAAACCAATGTAAAGAGTCGGGAGGTGAGCCCGGGAGAGCCAGGAGAGAGGCCACCCCTGTGCCAGGGCCTTACTGGGGCCTGGGTCAGTCACTTATTAAAGGCCCAGGACATCCCACTGCAGGGTTCTGTGAGCTACCCCCTGACGATAAAGTCTCCCCTTTCTGCTTAAACTGAAAACGAGAACAATCTCTTAGGAACAGCGTCTTTTGTCTCTTGGAATTCTCGTGTAAAGTCGCCATCTCTTGCTTCCTGGGTACCGGGTAGGGTGACGTGATCGGCGTCTCCCCGGGGAGACGGCGGGCAGGGTCCAGGTGACGGACGGCTGGCGTTTGCACTCCTGGGCATTGGTGGATCCCGGTTCCTGCTGGAGGCCGTGGAGGAGAGACTGAAGCAGGCATCTGGAGCATCTCGGCCACTCTGATGATGGAGGGGGCTTAGGAGGTTCAGGGGTCCCGGAAGGCCCCAAAGCACCAGCTCACTCTTAGATTCCTCGCATTGCTTGCACCTTTTCTCCTCCTTTAAAATCCTGAGCAATTTCAGTGAGGAGAGAACCGCGGGTCAGGAATTCCGGGCTTACCTCCTCGTATTTGTTTCTCTTTTGCAGGATAACCCAGAAGTAGAAAAGCGAGATCCTCAGGAATTAGTTGGTAAGTTCCCCAGGGGGAGTCTCGTGGGTAGATGTCTGAGCCTTGCCCAGAGTGAGCTGGCTTCCCGCCATGCCCGGGCCACTGCCCGGGGCTTCTCTCTGCTTCAGCCAAGGCCGCTGTTCTGCTGAGAGCCTTCTCTTCATGCGCTCTTTCAGGGCCTTTGGCATTTGCTAAGATGTCTGCATAAGACACCCAGGGAACAATTCTTCTTTGAAAATCATGTTCATGGTGCGTTTCATTGGGCTTTGGTCGGTTGCCAACGTTGTCAAGATGGATTTAGGGCCTCCTTCAGCCGGGATTTCGTTCCCCTTGTGCCCCAGGCCTGTCCTCTGTCCTTGTGCGCCCCCGCCCCACTTTGCTGGCATATTCGTTACTCGAGGAGCATATGTGGCCTCTGCTGGCACTTCATTCTGTCCCCAGGAGGGAACATGTCTCATAGCCCCAGAGTCTAGGATCCTTTGTGACTTAGGAGGGCGGGATGGTTATGTTTCTGAAAAATGGCACACATGTCATCCCAGTCTTGTGCGAACCCCAGCCTCGTGATCCTTTTTAGAAAGTCCTTCAACTCATGGACTTTGTAACATGTCTTCCAAAGCCTGTTCCAACCTCACGGAAGGGGTGACCCTCTCTCTCTGTGGTGACTATGACCATCTTTCCCTGCCTGCTGCATTAACTTTCACAAAGCAAGGGTCCTGCTTACCCAGAGCTGCCACGACCGCGGCCTACAGAAACTACTCCCGCTCTTCCACATGGAGGCTTGGTGGCCTGTAGCCCCTTGGACCTGTCCCATTTTTGGACAGGATCCCCTAGTGGGATACGGGAGGTGGGGACCGGTTCTGGTTTTCCTAACTAAAAGAACTGAAAATTGTTCCATTACATTTGTTTTCTGAGGAAGGCTTGGGTAGGAACGTACCACGATGACTAGCCCAGACCCTTAGCAGGATTCTGCCTTGATCCCTGAGTGAGTCTTTCAAGTCCTATAAAACCCAGAATTTTCCTAGACCTTAGTGTTCATTCGAGTGGGTAATCCCCAGGGGCAGGTGTGGACCAGAGCCTCGGTCTCCCGTTCCCTCCCCGCCTCACCAGTCCCTGCTGTATACTCCCACGAAACTGGGGGTGGGGTTGTGGGGTCCGAAAACAGCCTGCCCAGGAGCCCGCTCTGCTCGAGGCCGCAGTGCTTGGCAGGCTGTGGGATGGGGGCACATCGGCCATCTCTGCCGCGACTTCTTGCCCTCACCCTGTTCTCTCCTTGCCACTTTGTGCCATTGGATGAGCTCTGGCGAATACACAGTCATGTTAGCTGCCGTCACGATCACGGTGTAATACACTTCCGCCAGTCCGGGGGCGCCGGCTGGCTCCGTCGGTGAAGCATGCGACTCCTGATCTCGGGGTCACGAGTTCATGCTCCTCACTGGGCCTGGACCTAACTTAAAGAGAAATAAATGTTTAAAAAAATTTTTTTTTCCATCACTCCAAAACATTCCCTATACCCCTCTCCCTGCAGATCCTTTCCTCCCTTGGCCTCAGGCAAGCAGTGATCTATTTTCCTCACTATGGTTTTGCCCTTTTTTAGAATTTCATAAAAAGCAGGATTTCTCAACCTTGGCACTCTTGACATTTTGGGCTAGAGAATTCCTTGTCGTAGGGGCCTGGCTAAAACACCGTGTTTTAGCGTATCCTCGGTCTTCGGGATGGCCCTAGCGCTCCCTTCCCCCTGCCAGATGTGATAGGGAAGAATGTTTCTAGACTTGCCTAATGTCCCCTTGGGGGTGGGGGAGCGTAATTGCCCCCCTGTTGAGAACCACAGATAGAAATGAAAAGACCATCGTGGTTTTGTCTGGCTTCCTTCACTGACCGTAAGTTCCTGAGACCCTTCCCTGTTACCGGGCACACCCGTAGTTCCGTTTTACTGCTGGCTACACTCTTTCACGGTAGGGTCACCCCCATAGGTTCTTTCTGCGCTCACCACAGTGGCTCTTGAAGCCTCGTAGTCTTGGTTCTTCCTACTGCTCTTTACCGATGTGATGGTTGAGCTCAGTCTGCACTCAGCTCCTTTCGTTAATACCTCTGGAGATGGGTCTCTCGGGTTGCTCCCCCTGATATAGGAAGGATTTTCCTATGTGTAGACAGCCCCAGGTTTAATGGAGCAAAGGAAAGCAGAGAAGCTGACTCATAGGTCTCTCCGGCCGGCACCGCTGCTCTGCAGAGCCGAGTGCGCATGCCCTGCAGGTGCCCCGCAGACGCCCCGTGGTCACGCCTGGAACAGTGGCCCGGGGTGGTAATCCGGTTGGGCTCTCCGTGTCTCTAGTGCACTGGAGAGCACTCCACTGCTTCCTGCTCCCAGCCCCACGGTACCCCCGGGGCACTCCGTACTCCCCACCGCTACGTCAGCCCGAATGACGAGCAGCCCTGCTCAGTCACACCCGGCAGCTATGGATGCCGGGGCTGTTTCCTGGCTTTGGGTGTGCACGGAGGGTGAATCACCAAGGTAGACCTCTGAGTACAGCTGCCCTTCTAGAATGTCCCCAGCACACCAAAGAGCAGCCAGGGTACCTGGAGCTGCCCCGAGGGTCTGGACACATTTCTCAACGGATTTCCTGGGAAAATGGTTTGAGGTTTTGAGGCGGCTCAAATGACCATATATGCAGGTTTGAGGTCCTCTACTTCAGATCATGCTGGGACTTAGGAAAGAGAATCACTGAAAGATTGCTCCTGGAAGCAAAGTACCTTATCTGCTAAGAAAATATTAACCTGAAGCTGGGAGAGAAGAAGGCAAAGGCTGTGCAAAATTTTTTAGTAATTTTCTGACTGTCCCTTCACTTGCCGATTACTTCATAGGAATTCTTTTGTTCCTAACCCCGGAGCTCAGGAGGGGCTCTCCCTCCCAGTCATACTGTACCCCACTTGAGCCTTGGTGTGGTTGGGTTGCTGTGGCAACAGTGTCACACCCTGTTTTTCCAAAAGGCTTTCCTGGCAAATGCCAAAGGGCATTCTTTGTTCTGTGAGGAGCGCACACACACAGTCTCTCTCTCTCTCTCTCTCTCTCTCTCTCTCTCTCTCTCTCTCTCTCTCTCTGCCCCAGGGAAAAGCTTCACCCTCCTCACTTGTGCCCAAAGCCTGCCAGGGCCCTCCTTGCTTTTGCCCTCTGGAAATACCGAGGCCCAGCTCACCCCGGCCGATTCCACTTTCAGCTGGCCTCTGCAGCCTGCTCGAGCCTCTGGCTGAGAACCCCAGCCCCTCCCAGGGCTGAAAAGAAAGGGGGAAGTCAGGAGGAGACTTGAACTCCAGCCAGATCTGGGTACTGCCCTTGCTTTGAGAGTCAGGAGACTGAAGGAAAGGGCCGGGCAAAGAGGAGCACATAGTCCCCTAGTGGAAACTGCTCCTGGGCTGCACTGATGTCCCAGGTGACGGCAGCATAGGTCACCCATCCCGGTCCTCTTGCCCTCACCCAGAATGGCCGATCTAGCCTTCCATTGTCAGGGCGCACCCAGTGAGAACCCGCTGCCGACCGCGGGAGTCGGCGCACGTAGCGTGTTGAGACTCTGCCCCAGCCTCGGGCTTTGCAGGGCGCGCAGGCCTGTTTTGCAGCAGCCGAGACTGGCAGAGCCCATGGAGCCGTGCCCCCAGTGCTGCTCAGCTCTGAGCTCTTTATGCTAATAGTGACACTCTGAGCAGAGATAAAGTACCTTATCTCCTAAGAAAATATTAACCCGGAGCTGGGAGAGAAAAAGGCAAAGGCTGTGCTAGGCTCTCACCAGCCAGTCCAGATAGCCACTCGGGGCTAAGAAATAGTCTGGCCCGGGGCCTGGCACACAGTGGGTACCCAGTAAGTACTTGCTGGGTGTCATTGGTGCTGGTTTGTTCCTTCTTTCCCTTCATCCTGCCCCACCCCGCTCAGCCAGCGGCTTGCTCATTGTATGGCCCTTTTCATGAGGGAATGTTTTAAAGAGCGAAGGCAGAATCTTACAACAAACGGTGCATTGTCCGATCCCAAGCAGCTCTGCAGGCCCAGGGTGGCCCGAGGCTACGGGGAGGGGAACAGCAGGCGGAAGGCTTGGGTGGGCAGTGGTAGAGCTCCGAGGGAATTACCCCTTGGGAGTTGTGGTTCTTCATGTCAGAATCCGGCCCTTTGTTCCCAAGAATGAGGTGGACCAAAGGACGGTTGATTGGTTTATTTTCAAAAGACTAAGCTAATAACTATCAGGTAATTTTTTTGAAAACCATGTATGCACAAGGCAGTTTTGAATGTTTTGAGTCCCAGAGGAACTCTGAACTCTTTCTCCTCTGTCTGGGGCAAGAGCTTCCAGAATCCTGGGAGGCATTAGGGGAACATAGCCGGTGGGGGGCTGGAGCTGGCTCACACTACGAGCCGGTGGGGCTCCCCTCTTCCTGGGCCTGTCCAGCAGCAGGTGCATCAGTACCCCAGAAACCGGCAGATGCTGCAGCTCTAAGCTCCCCCTACTTCCCCCGCCCCCAGCGGGTTGTTAGACACTCACCAGCACAGCCTGGACGACGGACCCTTTCGTGAAATGTTCACTTCTGGGCGTGATACCACGCATTCTTGACACCTGTCCCCTCTGCCTGAACTTCCCTTCCCCCGAGGTGGCACACGCTGGCTCCTTCTGGTCATTCGACCTCAACTCAGATGACAGAGAAGCCACTCTGAACACCACCAGACCGTTTCATAGCCTTTCTCTCTCCCTGGAAAGGGCTTATGTGCCTTTTTTTCCCCAACCATGTTGTGCCCACATCCTACCCCCGCCCCCACCCCGCCCCCACATACATCCACAGAGAATTCTTTCTGTTCTCTCACAGCCTCCTTTTCTGAAAGAGTCCGGAACATGTCACCCGATGAAATCAAGATCCCGCCCGAGCCCCCTGGCAGGTGTTCGAACCACTTACAAGTAAGTGCGGAGCTCGGCCGCCGCCGCCCGTGTTGGGGAGCAGGGCTGCTCAGGTGCCCGATTCGGTCTGACTTAAAGAGCCTTCTGTAGAAGAAACAGCCGGGTGGGCAGGCGCCCGCACATCCTGGTCACCTCTCTTCGCCTGCGACAGGAGTTTGCTCTGAGCCCACTGCCAGCCCCTCCATGTCACCTGGCGCTTTTCGAGCGGGACCCCCGGCTCGCCCTCCGTGGGGCCCTAAGCCTAGACGGAGAAAACACTGTGATTTTCTGTGTGGCCTCGCCGAGCGCGTGGGGCACTTCACTAAGAGACGAAGGAACCCTGAGAACGGAAACAGTGTGTAGAAATGCACTGATGAGCCTAAGATTCCTGTCCTCCTCTCCTGACAAAATCACATACAGCTCTGGCCTGAGATTCTGAAATCCCCAGGAGTTGTGGCAGTTAGTGCGGTTATTCCCTTGGCAGCGGGGGGCACCTGGGCCTTGCAGCTCCTTTTCAGCGCCTGTCACTGTGTTTCCTTTCCATTGTGTGTGGAACCTCGTGACGGGCACGAGGGCAGACGCCCGGGGCTCCCCAGTATGAGCACCCGGTCCCCCTGCGCCACCTGGGATCCCATAGGTGCCGCTGGTGCCTCTGGCCACAGCGCAGGCCCAGGGCACCATCCGCCCGGATGCATGACTAAGGGGCCCCGGGGCTGCGGAATGCAGCTGGCTGGGCAGGGCCAGAGTCGGGGCTGGGGGCACGGTGCAGATCCTCTTCCTTTTCCAGAAGTCTCCTCCCTTGGCTGAGTTGTCCCTGAGCACAGCGCCTCATCTCCCCGCCAGGCAACAAGCTGCAGCCTGCGAGGACGGCCCGGCAGGCTCGGCTAGACAGCCAGCCAGCTGGCTCGGCCCTCAAGTTCAACATATTTCTCATCTTTTGAGCCTCTAATGGTAGAAACCATGACCTTAAGTGAACACTTTAGTTGACCTGAAATGGGAGAACTCATCTGATGGCCCAGGAAACCCAGAAAAGTGATCTGTAAGACACAGGTCGGCCTCAATTTGCCAAGCCTTCTGTGTGAGGCCTCCCTGCTTTGCCCTTGAAGAGATAACGTTGAGGTTTGTCATTCTTGGTCGTCTCTCCCTTGGTAAATGCATTACAGACCTCTCTCTGCACTTCAGTGCTTCCTCTGGCCAGTCTCGGCAGAAAGATTCAGCCTTCTGACAAAGGGAGTGGATCACCTCTCCTGATGTTCCCCAAGGGCGTCACACAGGACCTCCGGCCCTGCCCACCTCCTCTTGCAGGTGAAGAGTACCCCAAATGTTTTCCTTCTGGAGAGTCTGTGCATTTAGCCGCCACTAGTGGGGGAGGCTGCAGGGAGACCTTGCCCTGGGCCAGCACCAGCCTTGCTGGGTAGGACTACTCCTCGTCAGAGGTGGCTCTGCCCTGAGACCGGGTTTCTGGGGCCTCTTCCCGCGCTGGGTGGTGTGGCTGCCATCTGCTGCCGGCCCCATCTCTCTGGGCCTTGAGACACCTGTGGGACTGGCCTGGCTCCCCGCCAGGTGGTGCTCCTATTGCGCATTGAAAGCCAGAGGACAGGTCTGGGGGGTGGGAGGGAGTAGTTTTAATGAGACGGGCTCTTGACCCCTGACGGTGCCTCTTAATAAAGTCATGGGGACTGGCCATCTGTGAGCTTGTCTACAGAGGATACTGTCGGAAGTTTGTGAGGCCAAATCCCAAAACATTCCTCCTTCTTTCCTCTGAAAGGACGTAGCCTTCCCAGGTCTCCCACTGAGGACTTAACCCCGTGTTAAAATTCAGAACCAGCATCGAGCCCCCCTGCCCATCCTCTCGGGATGATTCAGGAGCCAACT
Organism: Nasua narica; assembly: GCA_028533885.1. NCBI lineage: Eukaryota > Metazoa > Chordata > Mammalia > Carnivora > Procyonidae > Nasua > Nasua narica. The sequence continues at coordinate 4,526,482 of CM052804.1, read as the reverse complement.
GACAGCGGGGGAATCATCCGTTGTCTTCTCCGTGGTTTCTCCGCCTTGACCTTTTACTGCCCCCTCTGCCAGCCATCCAGAGCGAGTGAAGAGAGAGCAAAATGAAAACAGACTGGTCCCGGTTTATCTTATTTGTGCTCAGCGCTGGTCACAGGCTGGGTGGAGACAGTGTGGCTGGAGGAGGGCTTCGCATGGCTCTGTGGGTCTCCTGTGTCCAAGTGTCCACCCAGCACGTGTGACCACAGGCTGGGATTGCTGGCGGGTAGGGCGGTGTCATGAGTGCCCCTCTGTTTCTCTTCTGTAGGACAAGATCCAGAAGCTTTATGAGCGGAAGATAAAGGAGGGAATGGATATGAACTACATTATCCAAAGGAAAAAAGAATTTCGGAACCCCAGGTGAGTTTCCCATGGGCCTGCAGGGTCATATGAGTCACTGATGTTGGCCTGGGGACTGGAACGCCCCCGTGGAGGTGGCAGGGAGAGGCCCAGCTAAGATCCCACCTGTGCCCAAAGGGGCCACCGCCCAGGCTGCAGTAACGCAGAAACCAGGAAGAAGAGCAGAGACCGAGAGGCCTGAGCGGGGTTCTCCTCCTCGCTCTGCTCCTAAGGCATACAGCCCCTCGAGGCCTCAGTCTTCTCATCTCTGCAGTGAGGGAATTAGGCTAACAGTCCCTGTGGGTTCTTCTTTCCCCTCCAAACTGTCACTGATGCTGCATGCAGCCGACAGGTTTTAGGAACAGAGCTGTGTCCGGGTCTTACTCTGTCCAGGGCCCCGAGCACGTGGCACTCATGGGGAAGAGTCCGGTGTAGTGACCTCAGGGCCCTGCCCCAACCCAGCCCTACAAACTGTAGGTCAGATGTCTGGATAAGACCAAAAAAACGCAGCCCTCACCTGAACACCATACCTGTCCTGGCCCCTGGCTCACCGGGCGTGGAGAGGACAAGGAATGACTTCATGTCAGGCCAGGGCACGTTTCCTCTTCTATCAGGAAGCTTGCTTGGAACAGTTCAGCTGTTCGTGTGAGCCCAGGAGCTAGACGGTTCCGATCTCGCAGAATCTGCCACCACACTCGGCATGAGACTAGGGTCTACTCAGTGCCTTCTGCTGTTTCTCTTTCAGCATCTACGAGAAGCTGATCCAGTTCTGTGCGATTGATGAGCTGGGCACCAACTACCCAAAGGTATGCCCTGCACACAGAGGTGGCAGGTTAGGGGTGCTGCCCGGGGCGCTGTGCTCACTCTGCTGGATTCGGCCTGGAGCCACTGCACCAGCCCGTGTAGCAGGAGTGCTGGCTGAAGAGCACAGTCTCCCTTGCACGAACCCCGCAGGCTCTGAAATAGTCCAGGAGAGAGATCGCAGCGACAGACCTGGTCCCGGGGCCCTGACTGGTTAGGGCCCGAGTGTGCACTCGCTGCACTCCCGCGGCAAAGCCCACAGACAGACGCCTCGCTGCCTCATATTCCCAGGAGCAAATCAGCCGCCCCCGTGGCTGGAGACCAGGGATAACAGCCCCTGTGCCCTTAAGGCAGGGGCCTTCAGGCCAGGAAAAATCCGTGGAAAGACTTGGAGAGAAGGGACTTGGGTTTCTAAGCCATTTGTCATCCAACGACCCTTTCTGGCTACAGCGTTAGCTCTTTATTTTGCAGGATATGTTTGACCCCCACGGCTGGTCTGAGGACTCCTACTATGAGGCATTAGGTAGGTGGCCGTCCATCCATCTGTCCTTCTGTCTGTGCAGTCAGCCCCCCAACATGTATTTCAGGGTCTGCCCTGTGTCAGGCCGTGTCCGAGGAGGTGGGTGTACGGCCTTGAACTAGACAGACCCACTGTGACTTAGAAGGCTCACAGCCTGGCACAGAAGGCAAAGAAGGAGCAGTCTCAGCAGTGAGGGGTATGGTGGGGGTGCAGGTAGGGCCCCTTAACCAGCTGAAGGGGGCCGGGGCGGGGGGCTGGGGAATGGCCTTGCCGAGGAAGTCCTGTTCGAGCTGAGGTTCGAAGGTGCAGAGAGAGTGTCGCAGGCGGGGGGACAGCATGTCCTGAAGCCTGTGAGGAAGGAAGCATTTTCTCCGGGGTCCCCTGAGAGAGGACAGGGAGAACTGAGGACAGGGAACACTGAGAGAAATTTCACAGTCCGAGCCCTCCGCTGACGTCTTAAGCCCAGCAGCCCCGGCCCAGATCTGGCCTCTAGGTGTGTGTGGTTTGGCCCACACGGGTTTTATCTTGCTTTGATTTGAATGAGTTGCCAACATTTTACCACAGTTCTGTAATCCCAGCTTTTCTGGGTCAGCGGGAAGGTCGTCCACACGGGGCCTGCATCCCCACGTGCTGACGACAGTCAGCTGGTGCTCAGGAGCGGCCACCCCTCCGCACGAGGGTGCACAGCCCCAGCCCCTGGGCCTGCTGGTGTGAGGCCTCTGCTCGGTGCCAGCCAAGGACCGGCCCTTCCATTTGTTCATCACAAGTGGTGGCCCAGAGGCTGGGTGTGCGCACTGAGCAAGAGCACAGGGGGCGCAGCAAGTGCGGGTGTAGAGTCCCTCGGCCTAAAGCGGCCCCTCACGTGGGAGCTGTTCCGGGGCTGCTTTTCTTAGATCTTCTCTTGTCTTTGTAGCTAAAGCCCAGAAGATTGAAATGGACAAATTGGAAAAGGCCAAAAAGGAACGAACCAAAGTAAGTGGCGGACGAATGTCCTGGTGGGAGGGGCAGGTGTGTGGAGGGTCATTTTCCGGCCCCCACCGTCAGTTTGAAGGTGCCTCTCAGTTGCTTCCATTTGGTGCCTCAGAGTCAGGTGGTTTCCCGCGCTGCACCCTCCCTGTGCTCCCCTCACCGCTGCGGCGCCCTGCTGGCCCTCGCTGCTGTCGGCCGTGTCCTCCCCGGCCTGAGTAGACTGGCAGGCCTTCCTTCTGAGAGCACTTTCTTGGCCTCCAGGTCTGATCTCCACAGTCTGCCTCGGTGCCTCCTTGTAGGTCCCGTGGCCGTCCGGGTGACCCCTTATTTTAAGGCCCTGAGCACCACTTCTTCCCAAGCAGCATGGTCTGAATCCTTTGGGGAACAGAAATTTGACTCTGAGACTAAATGTCCTCAGGGCACCAGTTTTGCCCACCTTCGCTCTGCTCTGACCCTCCTGCGGCAGCGGAGCCTCCAGGATGCCGCCCGACCCCCCGGCTGGGGCTGCAGCCCGGGTGTGCCGGTGGCCCTCTGAGCGGCCGCTGGGCGACCACGTTTTCTCATTCTTAGTGCTGGTGCGATGTCCCTTCTGTCTCTCCCTGTTCCAAACCCCAGGCTTGGCGCAGGGACCAAAGCTGCGCTGCTCCTGGGGCGGGGCGGGGGGGCACCTCCAACCGGAATGTGAGGCGTGACAGCCTGTCGGTGTGTCCTAATGTCCAGAAACCTGGTGCCGCCGGGAGCATTCCAGTGTCTTTCTGGAAGGCTCTCCTCGGGGTGCCTGGGTGGCTCAGTCGGTGAAGCGTCTGCCTTGGGCTCAGGTTGTGATCCCAGAGTTCTGGGATCGAGTCCCGTGTCGTCGGGCTCCCTGCTCAGCGGGAAGCCTGCTTCTCCTTCTGCCTCTGCTGCTCTGCCTGCTTGTGCACACGCGCGCTCTCGCGCTCTCTCTCTGTCTCTCAGATAAATAGTCTTTTTAAAAAAAACAAAAACACAACTCTCCTCAAAGTAGTAAAAATAAATCCTTTCTCTCTCTCTTCTGCTTCTCCCCACTCCTAAAAAATAATAAAAATAAAAGGGAAGCCTAGGTGGCTCAAGTCCGTTAAGCATCCAACTCTTTTTTTTTTTTTTTTTTTTTAATATTTTATTTATTTGACAGGGAGCAAGAGATCACAAGCAGGCAGAGAGGCAGGCAGAGAGAGAGGGGAAGGCAGGCTCTCCACTGAGCAGAGAGCCCGATGCGGGGCTTGACCCCAGGACCCTGAGATCAGGACCTGAGCCACTGAGGCAGTGGCTTAACCCACTGAGCCACCCAGGTGCCCTAGCATCCAGCTCTTGATTTTGGCTCAGGTCCTGATCTCAGGGTCGTGAGATCGAGCCCCAAGTTGGCTTTGTGCTGGGTGTGGCACCTGCTGGAGACTCTTTCTCCCTCTCCCCACCCCAACTTAAAAAGGAAAGGTAGTAAAAGTCTTCTCCAGGCCTCTCTCTGACACCCCGCCCTCCCTCAGACAGCACAATGGGGTTGCTGCTTGGTGCCTCCTTTGTACGGTACCCAACTGTCCCCCGGGAGCAGCCGCTGGCAAAGAGTGTGGATGACAAGTTGGGCACCGCCCTTACCTCTTTTCCTCTCTCCCCCCAGATCGAGTTTGTGACGGGCACCAAGAAAGGTACCACCACCAATGCCACGGCCACCACCACCACCACGGCCAGCACGGCAGTGGCAGGTAGAAAGGGGCTTGTCCGCTTCCAGCCGCCGCACAGATGGAGCGAGGCTCCCCCTGCCTTGTCTGGGGGACGGAGGTCATGGGGGCCTGGGCCTAGGCTCCCCCTTGCTGTGCTTTTTCTGACCCCAGAGTTTGTTAAGGCCTCTTGGGAGCCTGGGGTGGGGTCCCCAGTTCATCGGCTGCCCCTGGCGTGGGCCCCTCCGCTCTGACCTGCTAGAAAAGGGAGTTGGTTTTCGGTTTGTCTGGGTCCTGACGCCTCGTACGGCTTATTCCAGATGCCCAGAAGAGGAAGAGCAAGTGGGACTCGGCCATCCCAGTGACGACGATCGCCCAGCCCACCATCCTCACCACCACAGCCACCCTGCCTGCCGTCGTCACGGTGACCACCAGCGCCAGCGGCTCCAAGACCACCGTGATCTCTGCCGTGGGCACCATCGTGAAAAAGGCCAAGCAGTGACCCGAGGGACCAGCTCGGGGTGGCTCGGACATTCTCCTTTCCATCGAGGGGAGGAGCCGCTCCGGGGCCTGAGGAGACTGTGTAGCCCAGCGACCAGCGTCGGCATGGAGGTGCCACTCTGTTCATTTCAGGACTGGGATCGGCTCCCAGATGCCACCCCAAGAGGAGCCTCTGTGTGGCTTTCCAGCCGAGGAAAGGACATTGCCACAGAGGAGTCGGGTGCCGTGGACAGTGTGCACGCTCCACTTGGGGCCCAGGGCCCTATTAAAAGTGCCGTATTCTCCCACCTCGGGCCTCTTGGCTGCCCTGGCCTCTTCTGTGGTCTGTTTTCAGGCAGAAGTGGAAGTTCCAAGTGCTGTCTCCGTCTCCTCTTGTCGGGGTCACTACCTCAGGACTGGTAGAGCGGCCCTCGTCTGTGGGGGCGGCCCAGGAGGTTGGCGTGGTCATTCCCAGCGCACGCCTCTTGGCGCGGGCAGATTGTAGCCCTGATGGTGGGGGAGGCCCTGGTCCCGCTGTCCGCTGCCCTGATCCTGAGCCGGGGCCTCTCCTCCCTTGGAGGCGATCAAGCCCTCCCCGACCACTTTTTTAGACACACCCAGGCTTTTGAAGTCAGGCCAGTTACCAGAAGGCCTGGGTTTGATCCCCAACCCACACAGGGAGCCCGAGAGGCCTCAGCGCCTGGCCACGGCTGCCCCGGTCCCTCAGTGCCTGGCGAGTGCGGCCAGCAGGCCCCGCACGGTGTGGGACGTGAATCACCTCCTGCCCCGGCCGGCGGCTGCTTGTTGTTTATGTGAAAGCCGGGCCCCTGGGAGGATCCTGCCACCCCGCCTTTCCTGTGCCTGTTATCTCTGCCCCACAGCGGCGTCTGGGCAGCGCCAGCGGCCGCAGGGCTCCTCTTGAGGCCAAAACCGATTTCCCAGCCGCCGCCGGCCCCAGAGTCCGGAGGGGAACTCGCTCGCCTTTCTTGCTCCTTGGCAGCTGTCCAGGCCAGCGGAAGGGCTCCGTGTCGGAGGGGAAGCCAGGCCGCGAAGGGCCGTGTGACTTCTGTGGCCTGGGCAGAGGACTGGGAAGGTGGTCCTGAGAGCGCCCCCGGTGACTGCTGCGTCACCAGCCTAGTGTGCTGGTCCTGCCCCACCGTCCCCAAAATTAAACCTGCTCCCTGCGTCCTCCCGAAAGACTCTGGCGCCGAGAGCGGTCAGTCGTCCCTTTGATGGGACTTCCCAACCCTGGCGAGGAGCTGCTGCCCCCTCAGTCCCAAGGGGGTCTGTGAAGGCTTCCTGCCCCGAGACCTCCAACGGAGGCCCCTCCGTAGCGCGAGGGCCCCGGGGCTGGCGTGGGAGGCCGTGGGGCGCTGTGGCAGTGGTGGGAGACGGAGACTCGGCGCCTCTGCTCGGGAGCCTGGTTTAAACAAGTCGTGTTTTAGTCGTGTGTCTTGGGCCCTTATCTCTGTGAGTCTTCTGTCAGATCCCCGAAATAAAGCTTCCTAAGGCAGTTGTGAGGAGTCCGTGAAATGATTTACCCAAGAGCTGTATAGACTATAAGGCCCGACTGTTTTTTGCTGGCCCATCCGGTTCCTTCTTCATTTAGACCAAGGAGAGAAGCAGGCTCCACAGCTGATAAGACCGGCCCGGCTCATGGCCCTTGGCTGTCCTCCGGGCAGCCCCTGCCCTGCCACTGAACGGTAATGCCCACTCGCCCGATGAGTGGGGCAGCCCCACTTGGCCATGCCGTTCCCCTCAGAAGCCTGGTGAGTTAGGTCAAGGCCTCTATTCCCTCTGAACTTGACTTTACTCTTCTGTAAGACAGGATTGGTCCCTGCCCACCTCAGTCCCACTGCAGGTGGCGTGGGGTCGAATTACCAGTTCCTTTCTGTGGAGACTGGATGGTGTGGGCACTAGGGACCCAAGGGTTTTCTGCCTGGTTGGCTCCTGCTCGAAAAGAACTCAGTCTGGACAAACTGAACTCTGTCCCAGCCACCCAGGCATCCCTGCCCTCTTCCTACGGTTCTAACCGTGGGTGATGACCTCAGGGTCCGCCCCGGGCCACGAGCTCCATACCTGGGATCCTGTGCTGTCCCCACATCGCATGGGCCCCTTGGGAAGCCCCTTCCCCATCACCATTGTTCCTGCTTCATTCTGGCCCTCATCCCTCCCATGGCAGACCTTGTCTGTAAGTTGTCTCAGCCTCCCCCACTCCCATCCAAGCTCCATCTGGCCTCGTCCTACACCCTCTCACCGTGGGGCTCTCACCAGGTCACGCGGCCCCCTGCTTTCCACCCGAGTCCCCTTCCGTGTCGCAATGGAAGGCTGCCAACAGCCTCGCAACCCCGAGCCTCCTGGCCTCCGGTTCCTCTTCTCCACGCCCCCTGCACTGTCCCCACCTGTGCGCCTGCGTGCTCCCAGATGTGACTCAGGCCTTCCCTCCCAGACTCCCCTGGGCGTTCATCGCTCCCTTCTCCGTGCCCCGTAACCTCTGCATACATGCCGCGGGGCTGAGACCACTCGTGTCTCCTGGTTCTCCTTGTGAGTGGAGAGAGAGTGGTCAACCAGGCTGTGGCCCAGTGCCCAGGTAATTGGCAGGACAGGGGATGGAAGGACAGTTGGTTCCCGCCCCCTGGGTCACTGGACTGAAAGCTCCCGACCCTCATACCCCTCCCCCCACACAGCCTCCTGTTGTAGATGGCAATTGTTGAGGCTCCCTTGTGGGCACAGGAAGGTTCATGATCCCCTCTAATTTTGTATAAGTTTAAAATCTTGAGGGGCGCCTGGGTGGCTCAGTGTTTTGGGCCTCTGGCTTTGGCTCAGGTCATGATCTGAGGGTCCTGGGATCGAGCTCCGCATCGGGCTCTCTGCTCAGCAGGGAGCCTGCTTCCCCCTCTCTCTCTGTCTGCCTCTCTGCCTACTTGTGATCTCTCTCTCTCTCAAATAAATAAATAAAACCTTTAAAAATAAAAAAATAAAAAATAATAAATTCTCTTGAGATGCCTGGTTGGCTCAGACAGAGTCCCAGACCAAGTCCCACATCGGGCCCCCTGCTCAGTGGGGAGTCAGCCGCTCCCTCTGCTGTTCTCCCCGCTCTCCTACTCTCTCTCTCTCAAATAAATAAATAAAATCTTTAAAAAATAAAATCTCGGGGCGCCTGGGTGGCTCAGTTGGTTAAGCGACTGCCTTCGGCTCGGGTCATGATCCCGGAGGCCCGGGATCGAGTCCCATATGGGACTCCCGGCTCTGCGGGAGGTCTGCTTCTCCCTCTGACCTTCTCCCCTCTCATTCTCAGTCTCTCTCTCTCTCTCTCTCTAATAAAAAAAAAAAAAAAAATCTTTAAAAAATAAAATCTCTGTTAAAAAAAAAATTAGGGGCAGGTGGGTGGCTCAGTCAGTTGAGCACCCGACTCTTGTTTTCGGCTCAGGTCAGATCTCAGGGTCGTGAGATCAAGCCCCCATGTCAGTCTCCACATCAGCATGGAGTCGGCTTCAGATTCTCCGTCTCCCTCAGCTTCTCCCCCACCCGTCGAGCTCAATCTCTCTCTCTCTCTCTCTCTCTCTCTCTCTCTCAAGTAAATAAATAGTCTTAAAAAGGGGGGGTGCCTGGGTGGCTCAGCCATTAAGCAGCTGCCTTTGGCTCGGGTCATGATCCCAAGGTCCTGGGATCAAGCCCCGAGTTGGGCTCCTTGCTCAGCAGGAGGCCTGCTTCTCCCTTTCCCACTCCCCCTGCTTGTGTTCCCTCTCTCTCTGTGTCTCTCTGTCAAATAAATAAAATCTTTAAAAAAAATTAGGGGCACCTGGCTGGCTCAGTCAGTAGAGTATGTGACTCTTATTCTCAGGTCACAAGTTCAAACTGTTTGGTCATGGAGCCTACTTAAATTGTTTTTTAATTAAAAAAAATAAAAACAAAGGCCTGTCAAGCCAGAAAAAAGAGTGAGGAAGATCTCCATGGGCAGATTTGGAGTAATCTCAAGGAGAGATAAAATGAAAAGGGCAAGGTGCAGAACATTGCATGTAATATGATGCCTTTTATGAAGAAAGGGAGGAAACAAAAAATAAGAGGAAAGAGATAAAAATAAAATCCAAGAAACTAAGAAAATTCCCTAATGTTAAATTTGATTTAGAAACATTAATACGAACTCATGATTCAAAAAAAATGTCCTCGCCATGTCCGTTGAAAGGACCCAATGTGATGGCCCCCAGTAACCTTTATTTATTTTTGGGAGAGAGAGAACAAGTGAGAGCGTAAGCAGAGGGGAGAGGGAGAAGCAGACTCCCTGCTGAGCAGGGAGCCCCACGCTCCTTAAAGAAGGGAATCTTCCATCACGAAATCTAAGTGGGACTGGGGTGGTTTGTTACAGAAAGCAAGAAAGACGAACAGTAGTGTTTCAAAGGTCAATCAAGCTGGTTTAAAGACTCTCCCACTGGCCAAATGTGATGAAATTTGAACATTCAGAGAGAATGCAGTTATTGTCAAAAAGGAAAAAAACCCTCGTTCTCTGCACACTACGACTCACAACACCCACAAAACACTTCTGACCCTAAATGTGTGGGCTTCCCACATCATATAACTGACACCAACGGCCCGTAGTTTGTGAGAGCTTCTTCCAAGACAGCCCTCCCACCCAATCCTAAATGTAGGGCCGGGCCTCTTGTACTTTTCGGCCAACTGGCTATAAATTGGAGGTTCCCATGACCCGCTCCTTAGACTCAATAATTTGCTAGAATGGCTCCCAGAACTCAGGAAGACAGTTTATTCATGGATTATTGGTTTATGAAAGGATACAACTAAGGAAGAGCCAGATGGGGCGCCTGGGTGGCTCAGTGGGTTAAAGCCTCTGCCTTCGGCTCAGGTCATGATCTCAGGGTTCTGGGATCGAGCCCTGCATTGGGCTCTCTGCTCAGCGGGGAATCTGCTTCCCTTTCTCTCTCTCTGCCTCTCTGCCTACTTGTGGTCTCTATCTCTGTGTCAAATAAATAAATAAAATCTTAAAAAAAAAAAAAAGGAAGAAAGAGCCAGATAGAAGAGACGCCAACCTCAAAGCTCTCTGAACCCCCTTGGGTGAGGATTTTCATGATGGCATCATTACTGGGCGTGATGGATTAAATCATTGACTATTGGTGATGGAACTCGATCTCCAGCCCATCCCCTTCTCCAGAGGTCCATGGGGGCAAGGGTAGAGGTGGGGGAGTGTTAAGGGCAAAAGTCCCAACTCTAGTCACATGGTTGGTCCCCTGACAACCAGCGCCCCCGTCCTCCCGGGCTTTCCAAAATTTACCTCATTAACATAAACTCTGCTGCGGTTGAAAAGGGCCTGTTGTGAATAACAAAAGACACTCCTTTCACCTTTATGGCTCCGGAGCTGCTCCAGGAACCGTGGACAATGACCAAATATAGATCTCTTCTATCACATCACCACTGTACGCTATTGAATAAACAAAAAATTATTCACGCAAAAAAAATTATTCATGCATAGTATTTAAAAAAAAACATGTATCGGCCTCCATGAGAGTGGACTATATTAACTCTTTGCTCTGCAATTGATAGTTAAAAGAATTCGCCCTTTGGGCACTACTGAAAGGATTCAAAACTGGTGCAACTGCTTTGGAACAGAGCATAGTGGTCCTCAAAAAATTAAACACGGGACTGCATGTGATCCATCAACCCCACTTTGGGGATAGATCCAAAATAATTGAAAGTAGGGTGGAGAAGACTTATTTGCACACCGCGCTCAAATAGCAGCATTATTCAAATTTCCAAGGGGTGAGAACAACCCAACACCCATTGACAGATGAATGGATAAACAAAACGTGGTACTTAGATACTAAGAAATATTATTCAACCTTAAAAAGGCAGGAAGTCTTGCCCCATGCAACATAGATGGACATTATTGTAAGTGGAAATAAGCCAATTACAAAAAGACAAATACCATATAATTCCACTTATATGAGATTTCTAAAGAAATCAAATGCATTGACACAAAAAATAGAAATTCACTGACACAAAAACAGAATGGTGGTTAACCAGAGGTTGGAGGAGGAAGAAATGGGGAGCTGTTTAATGGGTAGAGTTTCAGTTCCCAAGAGGAAAAGTTCTGGAGACTCAGTTGCTCAACAATGAGACTATACTTAACACTATCCAACCGTACATTTACAGATGATTAAGATGGTAATTTTTATATGTTTTCACCACAATTAAAATCTTTTGGGTTGTTTTGTAACAATAGTGATTGTTTAAAAGTTTCTACCTTGGGGCGCCTGGGCGCTCAGTTGGTTAAGCGTCTACCTCCTGCTCTGGTTATGATCTCAGGATTGTGGAATCAAGCCCCATATCCGGCTCCCTGCTCAGCGGGGAGTCTGATTCTCCCTGCCCTCTGCCCCTCTCCCCCTGCTCGTGCATGTGCTCTCTCGCTCTCTCACTCTTTCTCTCGCTCTCTCCCTCTCTCTCTCAAATAAATAAAATATTTTTTTAAAGATTTTATTTATTTATTTGACATAGAGAGGTCATAAATAGGCAGAGAGGCAGGCAGAGAGGGAGAGGAAGCAGGCCCCCTGCCGAGCAGAGAGCCCGATACGGGGCTGGATCCCAAGAGCCTGAGATCATGACCTGAGCCGAAGGCAGAGACCCCAACCCACTGAGCCACCCAGGCGCCAAAATAAATAAAATATTTTTTAAAAAATTTTTTCGGGGCGCGTGGGTGGCTCAACGGGTTAAGGCCTCTGCTTTCCGCTGGGGTCATGATCTCGGGGTCCTGGGATCCGGCCCCACGCCAAGCTCTCTGCTCAGCTTCCCCCTCTCTCTCTGCCTGCGTCTCTGCCTGCTTGTGATCTCTTTCTCTGTGTCAAATAAATAAATAAAATCTTTTTTTAAATTTTACTAATAATCTTTAAGAATAAAGATTTTAATAAATACAATCTTTAAAAAAATTTTTTTCTACTTTGTTTAAGGGAAGCATCAGCATCCTAGAAACAGACTGGAAAGCAAAGTCTTTTTTGATAAATGCACTAAGCCCTGCAGCCCGTGCTTAGAACCTACAGGTCCTGGACCTGAGCCGCAGCTTCCAGCCCCGCCCCCAAGCCCCGCCCCCCAGCCCCACCATCCCCATGGCGGGTTCTCCTCCCTAATGAGGTTTTGTGCAATTCGGAGTTTTTCAAAAACCGGCACTCTTGTTTGTATAGCCTTTAGTCGATGAGAGGCTTTTGTAGTAAGAAACCGAGGACCTCCCTTAAGACCTGAACAGGTTTTTATGCCTAATTCCCAAAGTTTTACATATTTTCCTAGTTAAACGTGTGAATAAGACTTTACCCCGTTTACTATTCAACATTCTCAAAGTCTTAATAATTTTTTAAAGATCTTATTTTTATTTTTTAAAAGACTTTAGGGACGCCTGGGTGGCTCAGTTGGTTGAGCGGCTGCCTTCGGCTCAGGTCCTGATTCCGGCGTCGTGGGATGGAGTCCCACATCGGGCTCCTTGCTCTGCAGGGAGCCTGCTCCTCTCTCTGCCTCTGCCTGCCTCTCTGTCTGCTTATGTTCTCTCTCTGTTAAAATAAATAAAATAAAATCTTTAAAAAAAAATAAAAGACTATTTATTTGAGAGAGAGAATGAGAGAGAGAGAGAGAGCATGAGAGGGGAGAGGGTCAGAGGGAGAAGCAGACTCCCTGCTGAGCAGGGAAACTGGATGGATTCGGGGCTCAATCTCAGGACTCCGGGATCACCACCTGAGCAGACGGCAGCCGCTTAGCCTACTGGGCCACCCAGGCGCCCCTAAAGATTTTATTTTTAAATATTCTATAACCCCAACATGGGGCTTCTGTAGTGAGCCAGCCAGATGCCCCCTTAAGGTCCTATTTTAGCGGTGCCTGGGTGCCTCCGTCAGCTCAGAGACTCTTGGTTTCCACTCAGGTCTTTATCTCAGGGTTGTGAGCTCAAGTCCCATGCGGGGCATGGAGCCTACTTTAAAAATAAAAAAGTCCTATCTCAGCTTACCTTTCAGACCTGTTCAATGAAATACAAAATAATAAAAAATAAATAAAAAGCAAAATAAAAGTTTCTATAGCCCAAAAGAGCATTTATCCTATATTTTGGGGGGGCTTGGGTTTTTTGTTTGTTTGCTTGTTTGTTTGTTTGCTTGTTTGTTTTTTAAGTAGGCTCCATACCCACACCCAATGTGGGGCTTGAACTCACAATCCCGAGATCGGGAGTTACATTCTCTACTGACTAAGTCAGGCATACATAGCCTACGTTTTGGGAGGCACATAGTTGATGAAGGGAACTTCTGTTTCTCTTTTTTAATCAGAAGGATAGCTTCTATTAACATAGAAACAGAAAATCACCATTCTTCAACCCCCAAATTCAGGCGAAGATCCACAAGGGACGCTGATTAAAACCATTCAGTGAAAGTTTGCTGGGAAGTGGGCAGGCTGACAAAGCCCCATCACCCCCTCTAAATTACTTCCTCTTTTTTTTTTTTTTAAGATTTTTATTTATTTCTTTGACAGAGAGAGAGAGATCACAAGTAGGCAGAGAGAGAGGGAGAAGCAGGTTCCCTGCTGAGCAGAGAGCCCGATGTAGGGTTCGATCCCAACACCCAGAGCCTGAGCTGAAGGCAGAGGCTTTAAACCCACTGAGCCACCCAGGTGCCCCTCTCTAGCTTACTTCTTAATCACAAAGTAAATAACGCATTTTTACAATGGAGAGAGATGGCAGTCACTTCCTGAATAATCTCTAACAGTGAGGGAGCTCCTATCATGTGCCACCCAATAAAACACACCCAGCCCCATCTAGGACCATCCTTGCCAAAAATGTTTCGCCTAAATCTAATCAGGCTTTTAGACACAACTTCCAGTTTATAGGAAGCTTAAAAAAAAAAAAAAAAGTTCAATGACACCAGAGGATGTAGTCAGACAAATTAGACAGTGGGACTTTCTGCAGATCACTACTGACCTGCCTCTTGAAAAGGTCAATGGTAGGGGGGAGTAAGTAAGAAAGAGGGGGGCCAGGGTGGCGCTGGGGGTCAGTGAAGCATCTGCCTTTGGCTCAAGTCATAATCTCAGGGTCCTGGGATTGAGCACCCCATCAGGCTCCATGCTCAGAGGGGAGTCTGCTTTTCCCTTCTCCTCCCCACCATGCTCTCTCTCTCTCTCTCTCTGTCAAATAAATAAATAAAATATCTTAAAAATATAATAATTAAATAAAGTAAGAGATAAAGCAATCAAATGCAATGAATTGGACTCAAATTCAAAAGGAAACAGTTTTAAAAAGTTTTAAAAGGGACGCCTGCCTGGGTGGCTCAGTGGGTTAAAGCCTCTGCCTTTGGCTTGGGTCATGGTCTCAGGGTCCTGGGATCGATCCCCGCATCGATCCCCGCATCGAGCCCTGCATCGAACCCCGCATGGGGCTTTCTGCTCAGCGGGGAGCCTGCTCCCCCCTCCCCTGCCTGCCTCTCTGCCTACTTGTGATCTCTCTCTTTCTGTCAGATAAATAAAATCTTTAAAAAAAATGTTTAAAAAAAGGAAAATGTTACAACAGACATTTTTGGAACAACTAAGAAATCTTCAGGGCGCCTGGGTGGCTCAGTGGGTTAAAGCCTCTGCCTTCGGCTCAGGTCATGATCTTAGCGTCCTGGGATGGAGCTCCATATCAGGCTCTCTGCTCAGCAGGGAGCCTGCTTTCTCCTCTCTCTCTGCCTGCCTCTCTGCCTACTTGTGCTCTCTCTCTGTGTCAAATAAATAAATAAAATCTTAAAAAAAAAAAAAAAAGAAATCTTCAAATGGACTGAATCATGGATAATAGGACATTCTTGTTCATTTTCTTTTTTTTTTTTAAGATTTTATTTATTTATTTGACAGAGAGAGATCCCGACAGAGAGAGATCGGGCTGAGCAGAGAGCCCGATGATGTGGGACTTCTTGGGTGTGATAAAGTTATTGCGGTTGTGGGGGGCTGTTCTTGGGATATACATGTCTGGAGTGTCGAGGGATGAAATATCATGGTCTCTCAAATTCAAATAAAAAGATACATAAATACATAACAAATACATAGATAAAGCAAATATGGCAAAATGTTAACTCTTGCGTCCAGGTATAAAAAAATACAAGGGATCTTTGTATTCTTCTTTCAACTGTTTTTATATGTTTGCAAATTGATCAAAATAAAGACTTGGAGGGAAAAGACTTTTTTAAAATTAAGAGTTCTTTCTTTTTTTCTTTGAGAGAGAGAGAGAGAGAGACAGTCCGCACAAGCACATGCAAGGTGGGGGTGAGGGGAGTAGAGAGGGGGACAGACTGTGTTGAGGACAAAGCCCTGTGCCTCTCTGTCACTATCCTGAGATCATGACCTGAGCTGAAATCCAGTCAGATGCTCAACCACCTGAGCCACCCAGGCGCCCCTGGGGGAAAAATAATTTAACAGGGGTCTATTGAGCAATCCCCTAGCCCTGGGGAAAGACCAGGCGTCACAACTGTCCACGTGAGTGGCGTCTCCTTCGGCTAGAGAGGTGGTGGGAATGGGTCTCTAGAATGGTCACCAGGCTGTTTTGATCACTTATTTTGTTTATTTGTAGACGCATGTGCCATCCTACCATGAGTGATGCTCATTGTCAGACTCAGAAACAGCGGATCATCTGGCACGTCCCTGGAGAGTCTGTGGTCCACTTTGGACACCCATCGTAAAGCACAGGGTGCTTGGCTGGCTTCGCCAATAGAGCATGGAGCTCTGGGGGCGCCCAGGTGGCTCAATGGGTTAAAGCCTCTGCCTTCGGCTCAGGTCATGATCTCAGGGGTCCTGGGATGGAGCCCCACCATCGGGCTCTCTCTGCTCGGCAGGGAGCCTGCTTCCCCCTCTCTCTCGGTCTGCCTCTCTGCCTACTTGTGATCTCTCTCTATCAAATAAATAAATAAAATCTTTATTAAAAAAAAAAAGAGCATGGGGCTCTTGATCTCAAGGCTGTGAGTTTAAGCCCCACGTTGGGCATAGAGCTTACTTAAAAAAAAAGCAGCAAGCAAGCATTGTGTTTCATTCCTCTGGGTATCCCCAGCCCCCCTAATCATGTTTAGAAGGGTCAGGCAATGAGGAAAGGAAGGGGCTGCTGAGCCCACTGAGTCCATGGCATCGCTGCCTCAGAGCCTGGAGGGTGCCTCTGTCCCCCACCCACGGTGGCATGTGTATCACCTAGCCATTCCTTCTAATGGCCATTCCAGTGAAAAGAAGGATAACCCAGAAGGGCTGGGGGTGATGGGGGGGGGGGGTGGAGAGACACCCTGAGCAGAGTAGCCCAGCCTCCAGCAAAAGCACGGTGGCCCCAAGCTGCATGGCCTAGGCGTGGAGGCTGCTAGCCACAGGGTGTTGTCTGGCACCTGCTGGCGGGTGGGGGGAGATGAGTAGACCACGTTGGGGTCATGGGGCAACTAGAGAGGCTCCAGCCTGAACACATGCCGCACTTGAAAGATCGCACGCAGAGGACCAAGGGGGTCAGATTTGCGAACCGGCTGGTCAAGAACAACTATAACAATCTGAGCGCCCACTCCATGTCAGGTCAGTGCCGGCCACTTGATGGGTATTACTCACATTTCAAGGAGGTTTAAGTACTTTGCCTGAGGACACTCAGGGAAGCAGTCCTTACTGGGATCTCCCTCTGGACACACGAGGAGGCGGGGGAGGGGGAGGCCGAGCGTTCCCAGGGAATGACAGATCCGGCTCGGGGGCATCCCCGGGCCCGAGCCTCGCGCTGGCACGGGACTGAAGCCAAGCGCACGGTCGATGGCCGTCGGGGCAGCAGAGTCCAGAGGGAGGAGGGCTGCAGTCCGGGGCGGGGGACTATAAGGCCACCGCCCGCCCGAGGCAGCCGGGTACCCGAGTCTGCAGCCTAGAGGGGTGGGGAGGCACGGCGCCCCGGGCTGGCCTGGAGAGAGGGGGAGGCTCCTCCCACGCCCCCGCCGCCGTCGGTCGGGGCGCAGGGGCCGGGCGCCCAGGGAACCGCAGCCTTTTCCGGGGGGCGGGCCCGGCGGCGGCGGCGCCCAGGCTCCTGCCCCGACAGGTGCGCGCTGCGCGCAGGAATGCGGCGGGCCTGACTCACCAGCGCCTCCTTCCCACCTGCCGCCCGCCCCATAAAGCGGTCCCCTCCCCGCGGCCGCCGCCCGCCCTCCCCGCCACCCGCCCTCCGGACAGTCCCGGCTCGCCCGCGCGCTACAGCGGGAGCGGCCGAGCGGAGCCCAGCGCGGGGAGGGCGCCAGTCCGCGCCGAGGTAGGTTCGGCCTCCGAGCGCGGCCCGCGCGGGGGGCTTGGGCGCAGGGCAGGGGGGCGGGGCGGTGGGGTAATGGGGAGTCGCCGGGCTGCCCCCCGCCCGCCCCTCCAGTGCTCCGGGCCGCCTGAGCTGGGCGTCCATTCTGGGAACCTTGGAGGCGAGGGGAGGAAAGTGAGTGCCCACTGCAGCCCGGCCAGCAAATCAAGGGACCCTTCTGGGAGGGCCGGGTGCCTTTTGTTTCCTCAGCTCTTCCCCTCCTAAAGGCTGCCAGGCCTTGGCCCCATCCCGGGGCAGATGCCTGGGCTGCCAAGGTGTGCCCAGGGGGCAGCTGGGGGCAGAGGGGCGGTGGAGCCTGCGAAGACTCTTGGCCCTGAGATCTCGGGGCTACAGGGAGAGAGGCCTGAGGGTTGGGTGGGTGTGCAAGAGAGAAGTGGGCAGATGCTAGGCAGTGGCTGGCAGGCCTACTGGGCTGGGCCCACTGGGGTTTGCAAAGGTCGGGGGGAGCAGCCTCCTACGGGCAAAGGCTCTCCATGTTTGGCGAGGCCTGGCCTGCTGTGTGCCGTGCCGCGGTCCGTCTCGGGCCTTGGGGAGTCCCTGACTGCCCTCTCGACCAAGCTCATCCCTGCTGAGGTCTGGGGAGTCCCTGACTCTCCTTTTGGCCAAGTACTTGCCTGCCCTCCTCCCAAAGTCGGCTCAAGAAACGCTTCCTCCAGGAAGCTCTCCTGACCTTATTTAGCAGCCCAATAGCAGGTGGGCTATGCCCACCTCTGTACTCTCCTCCAGTGCTTGCCCCTTTCCCACTCAGCCCCTGGTGGCCCTCTGGCTGTGGTGCAGGGACTTTGGATGGTTTCTGACAGCAGGGCTGGGCCACACCCTGAGCCCAAGGATCTGACAGAGCTGCAAGTGAAGGCCGAGGGTCTCTCTCCATCCTGAGGACTGAGAGAAGAGAGAGAGCAGGGGGACAGCGGGGGACAGAAGAGAGACAGCTGAGGGACAGTGGGGAAAGCGTGCCTGTCTCCTGGGCCCCGATTTCTTCGGGTGATAGAGCCATGGAGGGGCCAGGAGATGGGAAAACAGGGGTCCTGTGGGATGGGAGGAGGCGTGGTTCGGGGGGATCCCCCAGGGGCATTCATGTTTTGAGGCCCGGCCTGTGGCCACAACCTCCAGGAAACCCATCAGCCTAGCTTTTCCGTGAAATCTCCTTATTTTTAATGTTGACAGGTATTTTTAAAACTTTTTAAACGCAAGTTAGAGTCAAACAAAAACACTCTTGAGTGCATAGCTAGCCCCCTAACTGCCATCTTAGGGCCTCTGACGATAACAAAGAGGTTAAATGGGGGCGGGTCTGGACTGCCCTGGTCCCATCCAGGACCCCCCACTGCTGGCTGCAGGGGGAGGGGATGAGAGCCCGGCAGCCTTGTGCCCCATCTCTAGCTCCTCATCTGGGAAGTGGGGGTAACGCGGTCATCCCCCACCCGGTTCCTGCGTAGGTGAACCAGCCCTCCCGTGGGTGAAGTGCTGGGTGCCTGCCCACTCTGTGCCCAACCTGTGGGCCCCGGAGGGTGAGTAAGAGCCAGGCTCGGCCCTCTGGTGCCCGTACCTGCACGCGTAATGGTGCCCCGGGGAGGTCCAAGACTGCAGCCTGTATTGTGTAGCAGTTGGGTGTGGTGCCTACACCCCAAGGCGGCAGGAAAGTCATTTCCCCCAGAAAGCTGCCCCCCCACCTTGGCTGGCTCAGGGCTTCCTACCCCAGGCCCCTCTGAAATGGTAGTTCCTCCCCAGCCTGTGGATGTGTTGGGGCTGCTGGTGGCCTCCTGGGAGGGAGGCAGTGCCTTCCTGCCCCCTTCCACAGGCTTCCCCAACCCTTAGAGGGAATGGGGGGCCCTCAGCTGCTGCTGCGCCCGCAGGCCAGGGACTAAGGAGCGGTCCCAGGGGAAGGGGCCCATGAGTATCTGGGGGGACTGGTCCTGGACAAAGAAGCTGGGGCCCTGACGTCTGTCCTCCGCTCTGCAGGCCTGGTGGCTCTGCCCTGTTCCTTCTCTTCCCGAGGCAGCAGGCCATCCGCCTCAGGGATGCCAGGCCTGCCCCGAAGGTCACTGCTGAGCTGTGACGGGGTAATAGTGAGCCAGAGGCAGGCCGTCTTGGGGAGGCCAGCACAGTGTCAGTGTGTGTGTGTGTGTGGGTGTCTGTGTGCACGAGAGAGAGAGAGAGAGAGAGAGAGAGAGAGAGAGCAGGAGAGGCTTGTAATGTAGCTCCAGGCCAACTTCTGAAAGGATGATCTGCTCAGGGACCCCGAAAACTCCTGCCTCTGGAGCAGGCAGGGTAGGGGGTCGGGCAGGGGACCCCACCAGCGATGGGCCAGGGTGTCATTGCAGAGCCTAGCCGGGTGCAGCCAGCTCCCACCTCCCCTCTGCAGGCCCCAGACCTTGGGAGGGCCCCCCTCCCCCTGGACACCACGCCTTCATCAAAGCGCAGTGAGGCCACAAGAAAGGGGATGGGAGGGTAGAGCCAGGCCCTCAAGGGGTGGCCCCCTGTTGGGTGAGATCTGACCCAGGCCCACTGGGATCTGAAAGGCAAAGGCAGAGTAAGCCTTGCCCTGCCCTCCACGAGATCAGCCTAGGAGCCCTGACATGGGGACACGCTCAGAGCCCCCAGTCCTCAGGATGCCGGGGCGGGGCCTCCCAGGCGGGGGCATCTTAGTCACTCCAGAGATGGCAAGAGGAGCTGGGGGGCCCTGGACCCCACCGTTTGCAGGCTGGGTGGCCTTGGAACATCACTGACGCTGTCTGAGCCTCAGTTTCCACCCTTGTGGGGTGGGAATGCTGGAGCTGCGACTGGCAGGGCCCCGGGCTGTGGAGCGTCTTCTGTCAGCTCTGGCGGCTACACAGGAGGAAGAGGATGGCAGGACCGCATCCCAGCCCGTGGACCAGGCTGCTGCTGCTGGCACTCCTGCTGGGCGCCAGCTTCCCCGGGGAAAT
This sequence comes from Nasua narica, assembly GCA_028533885.1. Taxonomy (NCBI): domain Eukaryota; kingdom Metazoa; phylum Chordata; class Mammalia; order Carnivora; family Procyonidae; genus Nasua; species Nasua narica. Next base: position 4,506,439 of record CM052804.1, on the reverse strand, counting down.
GGGTGAGTCCGGCACGCCTCTGCAGCACCCTTCTGGGCCGGGGCACCCCTTTCGAGGCACTGCCCTCCCATGGAGGCCGCCCCTAGGGTGTCTCTCCCCCCGACGCTCACTTGGCCACTCGACAGATACCCAGGGCCCGCTTCGAGGGCTGGGGAGCACATGGCCCAGGGCCCCGAGGAATCTGCCGTCTCAGTGATCTGAGGTACTCGCAGGGTGTTTTTCATGGGAACTTGGAGGAGAGACCCGTGACTCTCTTCCAGTCAGCTCCTACCGCGGAAATTTTGCCTGCTGAGCAGGCCGTGTTGGTAGCCTGGGATAGGTCATGGCGGGAACATGGGCAATGCAAGGCAGAGCTTCCCCTTGCCAGCCAGAGCCAGTGGTAAACACTGCCTGCCCACCACTGCCCGGAGCCCCACAGGCCACCCACTATGTGCACTGAGTGTGCATAGTAGGTCCTCACTGTGGTTTTTTTTTTTATTATTATTATAGATTTTCTTTTTTTTTTTTTTTAAGATTTTACTTATTTGGGGCACCTGGGTGGCTCAGTGGGTTCAGCCTCTGCCTTCGGCTCAGGTCATGGTCTCAGGGTCGTGGGATCGAGCCTCGCATCAGGCTCTCTGCTCAGCGGGGAGCCGGGGAGCCTGCTTCCCCCTCTCTCTCTGCCCGCCTCTCTGCCTACTTGTGATCTCTCTCTCTGTGTCAAATAAATAAATTAGTAAAAATTAAAAAAATAAAGATTTTACTTATTTATTTGAAAGAGAGAGAGAGTGCACCTGTGAGCACCAGGGAGGGGGCAGAGGGAGAAGCAGACTCCCCACTGAGCAGGGAACCCGATTGGGGGCTCAATCCTGGGACTCCAGGATCATGACCTAAGCCAAAGGCAGATGCTTCACCGACTGAGCCACCCAGGCGCCGCCTTCACTGTGATTTTAATTGAACAGAGCCAAAAGGAGTCCCCATAACCCTTGGGGAAACTCCGGAGTTTTCCTTCACTCATTTATTGACAATTTTCTGTGTGCCAGGCTTGGGCTGGGCACCAGGAACAACATTAAGCAAGATAGACACGGTCCCCTGTCCCCTGGAGAAGCAGGGGCCAGCCCCCCCGTCTCAGCCCCCAGCCTCCAGACTTGAGTGGAAAGCTCAGGCGTGAGACCCGGCTGTGCCCCAGCCGTGCCCCAGCCATGCCAGCGGGGCAGACTACCTACCCACCGACCTCCGCTTCCTCCTCTGTAAAGCAGGGGAGAACCCCCACCTCTCTCCCATGCACGCGGGAAAGGGCTTGGCCCCTGGTGAGGTTCGTCTCACTGGGTCTGCTCATCTCTGCCCCCCAGCGAACCGCTGCAAGAGGGCCCAGGCGAAGAGCTGCACCGAGTGCATCCGCGTGGACCGGGAATGCGCCTACTGCACGGACGAGGTGAGCCACTGTCGCCTGCCCACCTTCCTGAGCCCAGTGCCAGCCCTGGCCAGTTCCCCAACCCGGCTGCCCCACCCCGCCGTGCCGCACCCCGGGCTCTCGCCCCATTCACACCTGCCGCACCCTCAGGCCGGCCTCAGGCCAGGCGGGTGTGGAACAGGCAAGGGTCAGGAGAGATCCGGGGCTGGGACAGCCGGGGATGGGCCCTGCCCCCCCTGACCCCATCTCCTTTGGCCAGATGTTCAAGGAGCGGCGCTGCAACACCCAGGCAGAGCTGCTGGCTGCGGGCTGCCGGTGGGAGAGCCTGGTGGTCATGGAGAGCAGCTTCGAGATCACAGAGGTGCCCGGAGTGGGGGTCGAGGGAAGTGGGCGTCCCTCCGCTCGAGGCCGGCTGCCTACGGGGGTCCGCCGTGTCCGCTGGCTGGGCTGAGAGGCTCCCCATCTGGTCTCTGGAGTGACCCTCCAGCCAGCTGTCCCCCTCCCCTGGACACAGGACACCCAAATTGACACCAACCTGCAGCGCAGCCAGGTGTCGCCCCAGGGGCTGCGGGTCCGGCTGCGACCTGGCGAGGAGCGGCACTTTGAGCTGGAGGTATTCGAGCCCGAGAAGAGCCCTATGGACCTGTACATCCTCATGGACTTCTCCAACTCCATGTCCGACGATCTGGACAACCTCAAGCAGATGGGGGAGAGACTGGGTATGGCTGGGCCGGCATGGAGGACGGTGGGGTGGGGATCGGAGAGGGAAGCCTCCTCCCGCCGGCTGGGCCCCTGCTCGGGAGGCCAGGACTCAGGATGGCTGCAGCCATGCCACAAGGAAGGATAGGATATCTGAGCCCCCCAAGAACTCCCTCCTCTCCCATTCTGAAGTGGGGGTCCCAGCCAGACCCCACTAACCACTCAGGACTTCAGAAAAGGCCCAGGCTGGCTGGGCAGCGGAAGCGTCTGACCCCGACAAGGAGCATACCCGTGGCCCCAAGGCCAAGATTCTGCCCCAGCTCTTCTCCAGCCCCCTGGCTGCCCCCTCCCTTGCCCCATGCATGACTCTGCCCTCCGCCCCCCGAGTGCCATTTCCCTCATCTGTCGACACGGAGAAGGGCTCCTGTGAGCAGGAACTGATGTTCACACGCAAGCTACTGACAGGAGGTTATTTTCCCGCTTCCTCCTTCCCGAGCCAGCCCCTGGCCCCCTCTGCTGGTGTGGGGGTGTTGGGGTTCAGTTGCCCCCTCTTTTTCCTGTTGACACCCAGCCGACGTCCTGAAGACGCTCACTGATGACTATACCATTGGATTTGGCAAGTTTGTGGACAAAGTCAGCGTCCCTCAGACAGACATGAGGCCTGAGAAGTGAGTGACTGAGGGGCGCCTGGGTGGCTCCCTCGGTGAAGCGTCTGCCATGATCCCAGGGTCCTGGGATCGAGCGCCGGGTCAGGCTCCCTGCTCAGCGGGGCGTCTGGGAGTCTGTTCCTCCCTCTCCCCATGCCCCCCACCTCTCGCTTGCTCGCTCTCAAATGAAAAAAAATCTTTTTAAAAAGTAAAATAAATAAAGTGCTCGCTTCGGCAGCACATACACCAAAACGGGAGCGATACAGAGATTAGCATAGCCCTTGCGCGAGGGTGACAATGCAAATTCGTGAAGCCTCCGTATTTTTCATTTGCTTCCAGACTGCGTTGACCACGGGCATCTGAAAGCACAGATAAGGGGGGACTTCTGTATATCAGATCATCACATTGTACATTTTAAATATATTACGGCTTTGTCAATTCTACCTCAGTAAAGCTGTGAAGAAATCCAAGTGGAAATAAAAATAAACAAAACAAAACAAAATAATAAAAATCTCAAAAAAAAAAAAAAAGATTGAGTGACCGAGTGGGCAGGGGTCCCAGCCACGGGGCCCGCCTCCTCTCTACCAGGGCACTCACAAGTGTTCTGGTTGAAGCAGGCCGGTGGGGCACTTTCAGAGAGGGTGGGCACAGGGGTGTGGGGGGTCTTCTCCCCTGACTCTGTCACCCTCTCCCTCCACCTCTGCCCAGGCTGAAGGAACCCTGGCCCAATAGCGACCCCCCCTTCTCCTTCAAGAATGTCATCAGCCTGACAAACAACTTGGACGAGTTTCGGGATAAACTGCTAGGGGAGCGGATCTCAGGCAACCTGGATGCTCCTGAAGGAGGTTTTGATGCCATCCTGCAGGTGGCCGTGTGCACGGTGAGTGTCGGGGACAGCCCTGCCCACCCAGCCTGGGGTTGTGCTTCTCTGCAAGGGTATGAGCTACCCAGCGGCTGGCTCTGATGCCAGACCACGACCCCCATGCCCAAAGACAAGCTCAGACCCTCCAGGTGGCCCTCAATTACAAGCCGGGTTGAGATGTGCTGGGATCCAAGGCCCCCCAGCCTGAGCAGTCAGTCTGCTTCTGTACTGCCCAGCAAAGCAGATTTGAATCCTGGGGTTCTGGAATCTTCCGTGCCCTGAGGCTAGCCTACCACCAATCTCCCTGCCAACGTCAGTCTCCCAGGATCCATAGTCTCCAACAGCACAGGGCAGCTGAAGAGGGTAGTTTTTACGTGCACAGCAATTGTTTTCATTTTGAAAATAATATACCCATCGTATAAACAATTTGGAAAACAAAGAATAGAAATTGCCCATAATTTCACTGCAACCAGCCCGCCAGTCACTTAACATCCCACCAGCGAATTTTCTTCCCTTTTCCTTACTTTATATAGCTGAAATCAGTGTATTTATAATTCTGAAACTTGCTTTTTTTTTTCAATTAACACTATCACAAGCATTTTCGCTTGTAATACATGGTTTTCCAAATTACCCATACATTTTTCTAACTGCCACGCACAGCTGTGTCTATTTTGACTGGCTCTTTCTTTCTTTCTTTTTTATTTATTTGGGAGAAAGAGAAAGAGCACAAGCAGGGGGAGCTGCAGAGGGAGGAGGAGAAGCAGGCTCCCCGCAGAGCAGGGAGCCTGATGCGGGGCTCAAGCCCAGGACCCCGTGACCATGACCTGAGCCAAAGACAGACGCTCAAAAGGCGAAGCCACCCAGGCGCCCCTAAGTGGACTTTTCATTCACCATTGCATGTGTGCATTTTCCCATACCGTTGAAATATTCCCACAGGGTCGCCTGGGGGGCTCAGTCGTTAAGGCTGCCTTCAGCTCAGGTCATGGTCTCAGGGTCCTGGGATCGAGCTCCACATCGGACTCCTTGTTCGGCAGGAAGCCTGCTTCTCCCTCTCCCACTCCCCCTGCTTGTGTTCCCTCTCTTGATATCTCTTTTTCTCTGCCAAATTATAAACAAAAAAATCTTTAAAAAATTTTTAAATTAAAAAAAAAAGAAATATTCCCACAGAGTAATTATGAAGCCTGGGGGCCAGTCAGTTGAAGCTGGCTCTGGTCTTGCGTGGTGACCACTGTGTGCCCAGAGCCCACCTGCATCCGTCCCCCATCCTCGTCACCGCTTTCTGCCGTGCACGTGCCATCTGTCACGTGCGTCGTCCCGGGCGGGAGCACAGTGTGGCTTAGCTGAGCTCCTGGTGGGACCTGCTCTCTCCGTCACACACGGCACTGCGACGCATGTCCTCAGCACGCGGCCTGCTCGACGGGCCTCCCCTCCTTGTCGTTCCCAGAGGGACATTGGCTGGCGCCCCGACAGTACGCATGTGCTGGTGTTCTCCACTGAGTCCGCTTTCCACTACGAGGCGGACGGCGCCAACGTGCTGGCCGGCATCCTGAGCCGCAACGACGAGGCCTGCCACCTGGACTCCTCGGGCGCCTACACGCAGTACAAGACGCAGGACTACCCGTCCGTGCCCACCCTGGTGCGCCTGCTGGGGAAACACAACATCATCCCCATCTTCGCCGTCACCAACTACTCCTACAGCTATTATGAGGTGCGGGGCGGGGCCTCTCCGAGCCAGCGGGGGGTGGGAGGGGAGTGGATGGGACTTCTCAGACGCCCTCCCTCCCACTCTTCCCTCTTTCCTTCCCAAAGCTTTTGGCTCCCCCAAGGGTGGACCCTGCTGGGAAGGGGAGTTCAGGTGCCCATCCCCCAAGCGAGTAGGGGTGAGGCGGGCAGGCTCCGGAAGGCACCAGGCTTTCGCTTCCCCATCAACAAAGGGTGGCTAACCCCAAAGCTATTGTTCACAGTGAGGTGAGACTTGAGAAAGGCTTAGCCCCGGGCTGGCACTCTCTCCCGCAGAAGCTGCACACGTACTTCCCCGTCTCCTCGCTGGGAGTGCTGCAGGAGGACTCCTCCAACATTGTGGAGTTGCTGCAGGAAGCCTTCAAGGTGAGGGCCAAGTGTGGGCCCCGGTCTGCCCCGGTCTGAGACCTTTGGGGGCAGGGCTGGAGAGGAGGCAGAATGGTCAGGATGGCTCAAGTAAAGGTTGAGAAGTAGGATAGGGGGCCCCTGGGGGGCTCGGTGGTTTAAGCCTTTGCCCTCGACTCAGGTCATGATCTCAGGGTCCTGGGATCGAGCCCTGCATCGGGCTTTCTGCTCAGCAGGGAGCCTGCTTCCCCCTCTCTGTCTGCCTGCCTTTCGGCCTACTTGTGGTCTCTCTCTCTTTGTCAAATAAATGGATAAAATCTTTAAAAAAAAAAAAAGGAAAAGCAGGATGGGCATGTGAGGAAGGGCCTATGCTGTGTCCTGGGGACCCTGAGGTGCCCCCCTTAGCCTGGCCCCAACTTCCTGTGGGCTCTTGACCCCCGAATCCACCTTGACCCCCGAATCCACCTCAGTCCTTCATGCGGAGTGCGGGGAGCTCACCCAGACCAGGCCAGAGTGGGTGAGCCCAGGCTCCCCCTCCCAGACCACTGATTGCTTGCCCTCCCTCAGCTCATTCGTTCCAACCTGGACATCCGGGCCCTGGAAAGCCCCCGAGGCCTGCGGACAGAGGTCACCTCTGCTACGCTTCAGAAGACGAACACCGGCTCCTTTCATATCAACCGAGGGCAAGTGGTACGCCTCTATGGGGTTTTGGGGAGGGGAGGAGATGCGCAAGGTCCTGCAAAGGGTGGGGGTCTACCCGAACAGGGGTCAACAGCATCGCCTTTATAGGGTCCTGGCTAACTCTTGATCGCGGGGTCATAGGCATAGGAATTACTTAATAAAAAAAAGATTTGTTTAAATAATAATAATAATAAAGAGCGGTGCCTTCTGAGTCAGGCCTGGGTTCAAAGCCCCCTGGGTTAGCCACGTGGATGGCTTTCCTCAGCTTGTCCTTGTCTGCGGAGTGGGGATTAATCACAGAGTTGGGAGGGTTGCTCAGAGGAGGGAATGGACCACAGGCGCCTCTCATCGACGTCCATGTGGCTGACAGTGGGGTCCTTGCAGGACACCTACCAGGTGCAGCTGCGGGCTATGGAGGCAGTAGATGGGACCCACGTGTGCCAGCTGGGAGAAGAGGACCGGAAGGGCACCATCCACCTGAAGCCCTCCTTCTCAGACGGCCTCTGGATGGACGCCGGCATCATCTGTGACGTGTGCCCGTGTGAGCTGGTGCGATGCGGCCCCGCCCGGCAGGAGGGAAGGGCTGGCCCCCTGCCCAGGGGGCCCCTGGGGGCCGCGTCTGCCTTGCAGGGTGCCCTGAGGGGCGGAGGCAGCTGAAGGGTCCACGGGCCCTGAGACACCCCGCCATGATCTTCTTCCAGCAAAAAGAGGAGCTCTCAGCTCGCTGCAATTACCACGGAGACTTCGTGTGCGGACATTGTGTGTGCGCCGAGGGTTGGTGAGTGCGCGGGAGCCGGGGCGGCGGCCATGAGGCCCTGGCCGCTGCAAGGCTCTGACGTGGGCCGCTGTGCGGACACCGGCTGAGGGCGGGATGGCGGGGCCCGGAAAGGCTTGTGGATCCAGCTCCAAGCGCTTTGAAACACGTAGATGTAAAGAATATTTCTGGGAAAAGGTGCAAGGATCAGGACAGTGGCAGCCAGCAGGGCGTGGGGACTGGCTGACGGGGGACAGACACGAGAGGGACACACTTTTCACCCCATCCCTCTGGGGTTGGCATTCCGAACCATGCGCACATGGGACCTAATCAGAAGCGAGCTCATCGGAAGGGTAGCGAGGGCTTTCAGAGCTCCAAGACACCCAACAAGCCCATAGTGACTTGAGGAAGGGACGCTGGGAGGGTCTTGGGACCGACGTTTGGGTCTCAGCTCAGACACTGCCGTCTGGGTCACATGGACCCTCGGAGGCGCCATCAGAGCCTCGGCTTCCTCGTCTCTACAATGGGACGGCAAAAGCCCCAGCCTTCCTCCCAGGCTGTGGGGAAGTGACTGGCTCCTTCCTCAGGAGCGGCAAGACGTGCAGCTGCTCCACGGGCTCGCTGAGCGACATAGAGCCCTGCCTGCGGGAAGGCGAGGACAAGCCGTGCTCCGGGCGTGGCGAGTGCCAGTGCGGCCACTGCATCTGCTACGGAGAAGGCCGCTACGAGGGTCCGTTCTGCGAGTATGACAACTTCCAGTGCCCCCGTGCCTCCGGGGTCCTGTGTAACGGTGAGCTCGGCAGCCCCGGTGGCCAGTGCTGGGGGGCTCGGGACACCAAGGGCGACCTGGGAATCCTGACCCAGGGGGGAGGGCCAGGCCAGGAGGCAGAATCCCCAAGTATGGACCTAGTCCCCCTCGGGGCTCCTCAGGTGCCTCCCCTAAGTCCATCCCAACCTGGACCTCCCTCCCCTCCACGAACTTGATACCCGAGGTCCCTGTTCATGCTTCAGACCGCTCCCCCGAGGTCCTCCAGTCTCTGCCCACCCTCACTGTCCACTCTGCCACCTCACAAGAGTGGGTCCTATCCAGCTGAATCCTCAGTGGATGCTGGTATGTGGCGTGACAGTCCTCCCTCTCTCAGGAGATGGCACATTTGCAGCAGGCAGGGCCTGGAGTTACATGTCCACCGGACCCCACGGGCTTAATGCCCTATGGCCGGTGCTTCCAACCAGGGCAGGGGTCACGCAACCCACACAGGGGCCCCAGGAAGGATTGAGTGGTTGAATGTAGAGAATCAATGAAAATCCAGCCATCAGATACTTATTTGGCCCCAACTGTCTACTTGTCCCTAGAGATCAAGCCTCCAGCTTTCCTATCCTTCCTCCCTTCTTGCTTTTGTCTGTCATGTTTCCTCTCCAACCCTCCCTTCCAGGGCTTCTTCTCAAAGGAGAACCCAGTACATCTGGAGGAAGGCAGACCTTTGGCACAGGCAGAGCTGTAAGAGAGGAGGGGAAGTGGAGGCTGCTGGAGAAGGAGGCAGGACCAGAATGCAGGGTGTGGGTTCCAGTTCTAGTCTAGTTTGATCTTTTCTTTTCTTTTTTTAAAATGTTTTTATTTATTTGACAGAGAGGAGAGAGATCACAAGTAGGCAGAGAGGCAGACCAAGAGAGAGGGGGAAGCAGGCTCCCTGCCGAGCAGAGAGCCCGATGCGGGGCTCAATCCCAGGACCTTGAGATCATGACCTGAGCAGAAAGGCAGAGGCTTTAACCCACTGAGCCACCCACGCGTCCCTAGTTCGATCTTTTCTTAAAGGGCCAGAAAGGAAATATTTTCGGCTTTATGAGCCATATGGTCTCTGTCACGACTACTCAGCTCAGCCGCTATAGCAGAAAGCGGCGATAGACTATACATAAGCAAGTGAATGTGGCTATATTCCAATAAAACTTTAGCAAAAATAGTCACTTGGATCTGGCCTGCAAGCTGTAGTTAATCAACCCTTATTCTGGTTTAAGGATAGTAGACTTCATCCTTTGGCAAAAGAGAGTCATTGTAGGGTTAGATTTCATTTTCAAGCTATTTGTGTGTTAGCCTTGTATCCAGCCACTTTGGTAAAATCACTTATGAACAGGGCACCTGGGTGGCTCAGTCAGTTAGGCATCTGCCTTCGGCTCAGGTCATGATCTCAAGTCTGGGGATCAAGCCCTGCATCGGGCTTCCTACTCAGCAGGGAGTCTGCTTGTCCCTCTCCCTCTGTCCCACCTCTTTGTCCATGCTCTCTCTTCTCTCTCTCAAATAAATAAAATCTTTTTTTTGAATATTTTAATTGTTTATTTGACAGAGAGGGAGAGATCACAAGTAGGCAGAGAGGCAGGCAGGGAGTGGTGGGGGTGGAAGCAGACTCCCCACTGAGCAGAGAGCCCGATGTGGGGCTCGATCCCAGGACCCTGAGACCATGACCTGAGCCGAAGGCAGAAGCTTAACCTATTGAGCCACCCAGGTGCCCTAAATAAAATCTTTAAAAAAGAAGAAGAAGAGGGGTGCCTGGGTGGCTCAGTGGGTTAAAGCCTCTGCCTTCGGCTCAGGTCATGGTCTCAGGGTCCTGGGATTGAGCCCCGCATTGGGCTCTCTGCTCAGCAGGGAGCCTGCTTCTCCCTCTCTCTCTGCCTACTTGTGATCTCTCTCTCTCTCTCTCTGTCAAACAAATAAATAAATAAATAAAATCTTTAAAAAAAGAAGAAGAAGAAGAAGGGCATTATAAGCTTGGAAATTTTTTACAAATCACTTAAGAAATTTAGTAATTTATCTGCAAATTCTTTTTGGTATTTTTGACATATTCCTAATATATATTTTTAAGATTTTATTTTTTTAAATTTATTTTATTTAATTGAGACAGAGAAAGAGAGAGAGAGAGAGAGAGAAAGCATGAGAGGGGAGAAGGTCAGAGGGAGAAGCAGATTCCCTGTGGAGCAGGGAGCCTGATGTGGGACTCAATCCCGGGACTCCAGTACCATGACCCAAGCCGAAGGCAGTCGCCCAACCAACTGAGCCACCCAGGTGCCCAAGATTTTATTTTTAAGTAATCTCTACACCCGACATGGGCCTTGAACTTCCAGCCCTGAGATCAAGAGTCACATGCTCCACTGACTGAGCCAGCCAGGTGCCCTGTGTTCCTAATATTTAAAATAATGGCAGTTTTATTTCTTCCTTTCTGATACTTACGTGTTCTATTTCTTTTTCTTACTGTATTGCATTGGCTAGAACTCGTTAGTAGTTCTTAAACCACAGAGACACGTGATTGGATTTGTGTTTTGGGGTGACTCTGGCTATAGAGTGGAAAGTAGAAGACAGAATGGAATCGGAGAGATGGAGGGAAGGAGATTCCAAGAAAGTGGGGTAGAAATGGATCAGCCCTTGACTGGAGAAATCCCAGCTCAGGCTGAGCAGCCACAGGCCCTGCCGGACTGATGGGCAGCGTGAACTGCAGGAGTGAATGTGGCTCTCCTTTCCTCTCCCTCCCCCTCTCTGCAGACCGGGGACGCTGTTCCATGGGCCAGTGCGCGTGTGAGCCTGGCTGGACAGGCTTGAGCTGTGACTGTCCCCTCAGCAATGCCACCTGCATCGATAGCAGCGGGGTAGGCCGGGGCATGAGGAGGGCAGTGCAGGGTGGCAGAAGGGACTGTCGCCAGAACCACCTGCCTTCTTAGGCAGGGATGGGGGCACCGGTGTCTCACTGGTGCCTCCTCTTGTTCTAGGGCATCTGTAATGGACGTGGCTACTGTGAGTGTGGCCGCTGCCACTGCAACCAGCAGTCACTCTACACGGACACCATCTGTGAGATCAACTACTCAGCAGTGAGGCCCGGATCGCTGGGGTGTGGGCATGGGAACCTTAGGCACGGGTCAGGGCAGGCAGGAGGCACTGAGGTGACCTAGGAGACCGCCAGGAGTGTGAGTGAGGCTAGGGGCGCCACAGTCCCCTTTTGTTCTCCTCTCCCACCCAGATCCGCCTGGGCCTCTGCGAGGACCTGCGCTCCTGTGTGCAGTGCCAAGCCTGGGGCACTGGTGAGAAGAAGGGCCGCATGTGCGATGAGTGCAGCTTCAAGGTCAAGATGGTGGACGAGCTCAAGAAAGGTGTGCGGCAGAGCTGAGGACGGGGCTGCTTAGAGGCTAGGCAGAGGGCATCCGATGGGTAGGGGCTGTCACTCAGCTGGGCAGAGCAGTGGCGCTGGGCAGAGGGCTCACAGTCCAGGCTGAGGTCATGCACACTAGAGCGAGGGAAGGCATTCCAGACCAGGCAGAGGTCACTGAACGCAGACAAGACCCACAGACCCTGGCAGGAGGCCCAGCTGAGTTGGGACCAAAGAGTCCGGGGAAGGGGAACCTGGCTTAGGCAGGGGGCAAATAGCCGGGCAGGGATCTGAACACAGTAGGGACACGAAATTGGCCCAGAAGGGCGCACAGCCTCCTCTCCTCTAGGTCAGATAAGCGTTCTAGAAGCCAGGTTCCTGAGTGACACCCAGGATGGGGAGGAGAGGGCACAGACTGTCACCTCTCGATGCTCCTGGGCGGGGACAGGGCAGCGCCCCAGCTCGGGCGGGCCCTGTGCCCGGGGGCCTGGCGTTCTCCCCCGAGGAGGGGCCCCCCCCTGCAGTGGGCACGGCGGGCCCCAGGGTAGGGAACGCCTCCCCAGGCCTGGGGTGCCCTGCTGACCGTCCGCGGCCACAGCAGAGGAGGTGGTGGAGCACTGCTCCTTCCGGGACGAAGAGGACGACTGCACGTACAGCTACACGGTGGAGGGCGACGGTGCTCCCGGGCCCAACAGCACCGTCCTGGTGCACAAGAAGAAGGGTGAGCTGGCGGTCGGGGCCGGCGGGCGGCCTGGCAGGCCCCAGTGGGGCGTGGGCAGCGCCCCCTCCTTCTCTTCCTGCCCGGTCTCCACAGACTGCCCGCCCAGGTCCTTCTGGTGGCTCATCCCTCTGCTGCTCTTCCTCCTGCTGCTCCTGGCACTGCTGCTGCTGCTCTGCTGGAAGTACTGCGCCTGCTGCAAGGTGGGGGCTCCTCGGGCCCTGCCCCCGCCGGGTCCCCATCCCCCACCAGGGTCCCCACCCCCGACTAGGGGCCCCACCCCCCACCAGCTCCCCACTGACCCCTGCCAGGGTCCCCATCCCCCACCAGGTTTCCACCTCCCACCAGTGTCCCCACTTACCCCAGGGGCCCCACTCACTCGAGGGCCCCACCCCACCAAGGTCCTCATGGGTGGCAGAGGCCAGGTGACCTCATATCTTCTCCCCAACTCTAGTGCCCTCCCCACCCCAGCCCTTTGCCTCTGCCAACCATCAGTGGCCTGGACCTGGGATGCATTGTTCTCAGGTCAGGCACATGGAAAGGGCCATGGGAGCCAACAGGGAATAAAGGGCCTTGCCTGCCAGGAGCTGATAGTCTCACCGGGGAGAAGAGCTAAGAGGCAGGAAAGCATGGAGGATGGCCCAGCACGGAATACTGAATTGTAGGAACAGAGAAGACACCATGTAGTAGCACCAGGATTGTGGGATATTAGTGTGTGTTACAGAGAAAAAGACGTCTGTGATCAAATACATTTGAGAAAGAGGCTTCTTCTCTGCAGGACTTCTCAGGGCCTTTGATCTAGTTGTTTGCATAGAGAAACCCTAAGAGGGGCATGGGGAATGAAGTCATTGCTTCTCAAATGGGTTTGATCATAGATCCTTTACTTAAGAGATCATCTGGCGGGACCAGGGTCCCATGGCAGCAACTTTGGGAAACCTCTGGTCGCATCACCCTCTGTACTCACCCATTATGCTCCACACCTAGATCCCTTCAACTTCCTTAAAACAGTGTCCGGGGAAGGCACTGTTGCCCCTCTGGACCATTGGCATGGAGAGGGGGGTAGCTGGAGGGGCTTCTGTGGGCTGAAGCAGCTGTCCCAGCCCTCATCGCCCCAACCCTGTCTTCTAGGCTTGTCTGGCACTTCTCCCTTGCTGCAACCGAGGTATTGACCCAGCGTCGGCGGGGGCGGCAAGGGCTCTGACCTCGTATTCTCCCAGATAGGGTGGAGGGGAAGAGGCAGGAGGTCTGGGGTCCCACCCGGAGTGGGTGTGGTGCAGAGGGTCTAGGGTGCGGCTCCATGCAGAGGTCCCTGTCCCGCAGGTCACATGGTGGGCTTCAAGGAAGACCACTACATGCTGCGGGAGAACCTGATGGCCTCGGACCACCTGGATACGCCCATGCTTCGCAGCGGGAACCTCAAGGGACGGGACATGGTCCGATGGAAAATCACCAACAACGTGCAGCGGCCAGGCTTTGCCAGCCACGCCTCCAGCACCAACCCCACAGAGCTGGGTGAGGGCGGGGGCTTGGCACCACGGCTCTTGGCAGTGCCCCTGGGGCCCATTCCGCACTGTCCCAGGGTTCAAGCCACGGCATTCCTGTTCTCTCTGGGTGTTGGGTGCACGCAGGGGCTTGGCCATCTTTGATCTTTCTTGAGGGGGCTCCCGGCCTCAGGATCTTAGCCATGATTACCTCCCACCCCCCACTATGTGGCTTCTGGAGGGGGCTTTCAGGATGTCTGCTGTGTGGGGGGCTGATGACCCCCATCCCTGCCTGTCCTTAGTGCCCTACGGGCTGTCCCTGCGCCTCGCCCGGCTGTGCACCGAGAACTTGCTAAAGCCTGACACACGAGAGTGTAACCAGCTGCGCCAGGAGGTGGAGGAGAACGTAAGGGCCAAAGCTGATCTCTGGGCACGGGTGTGATTCCGGGAGCGGGAGAACAGAGGGAAAGCTGCTGGGGACCTGGATTTTTCTGAATAGGAAAGAGGGGCTTCCTTGGACTTGTGCCTGGCCTGGGCTCATCCTGTGAATGTTTCCAGAAGGGGACAAGGCAATGTGCGGGCCCCTGTGCATGTCGCCAGCCAACCATGCCCATTGGGCCTGGACGCTCTGGGTAGGGAGGCTTACCCAGGACCCCGGCCTCACACCTTTCCTTGCCCGGCAGCTGAATGAGGTGTACCGACAGATCACGGATTCACACAAGTTCCAGCAGACCAAGTTCCGGTGGGTCCTGGGGGCCCAGGGGCGGGGGGGCTTCCCAGACCGCCCACTCTAGGGGACATCCCCCAAGAAGGACATGCCTGCACCCCAGACACTGCGGCTCACAGCTCCCTCTTGGTCCCCCACAGGCAGCAGCCCAACGCCGGGAAAAAGTGAGTCGAAGGCACACAGGTGGGGCAGCCCCAGGTCTTGCCCCTGATGACCTGGTTACTGAGAACTAGAGTCCGGATTCGAACCCCCTGTCTGACTCCAGCACCCATACCCGGAGCATCTTTTCTGTCCTGTATCTGCTCCTGGGAGCCCACCCGAAGGGGGGTGGCTGGGAGGGTCTAGGGAGGGGCCCCATGTCATAGATGAGGACCCTGAGGCTCAAGGGGGCAGAGTAGCTTGACTGAGGCTCGGGGCAAGGTGGCGGGGCCAGGCTGGGCCCCCCGGACGGCCGGGTTCCAAAGACCCCGCACTTTTTGCTGCCAGGCATCTTGTCCCCCGCCAGAGAGGGGACAGGCAGGAGGGTAGGGGATGGGGGGCAGGTCGTGGCCAGCCGGAAGCATCCCCACCTGACCCCCCCGCCCCCGCACCGCCCCCACCCCAGGCAGGACCACACCATCGTGGACACGGTGCTGGTGGCACCCCGCTCCGCCAAGCAGGCCTTGCTGAAGCTGACGGAGAAGCACGTGGAACAGGGGTCCTTCCACGAGCTCAAGGTGGCCCCAGGCTACTACACCCTCACGGCAGACCAGGGTAGGTGGGCAGGCTCCCCGCACTGCTCCCTTGTGCCTCCCACCCGCGTGTGGCCCCCCGGCCACTATCTGACTGCCCCCCCAACGCCCACCAGATGCCCGTGGCATGGTGGAGTTCCAGGAGGGCGTGGAGCTCGTAGACGTGCGGGTACCCCTCTTCATCCGGCCCGAGGACGACGACGAGAAGCAGCTGCTGGTGGAGGCCATCGACGTACCCATGGGCACCGCCACCCTCGGCCGCCGCCTGGTGAATATCACCATCATCAAGGAGCAAGGTAGGTCAGGGCAGAGGGAGCAGGGGCGTAGAAAGGGGACTCTGGGACCCCTTGTCCCTCCTGCTATCTGAGTGGAAATGGGGCCTGGCCATGTGGCCTTGGCAAGTCACTTAACCTCTGCGAGTCTTGGTTTCTCCATCTGTAAAATGGGCGTCCAGCTCTCGACCCAGGTAAGTGTCTGTACATCGCTGCACAGTCTGGTGGTGAGCGCTCAAGAGGGAGCTCCTGTCCTAATCCTCGTAGGGGTGCTGGGTCCTTCTGAAGCTGCCCCCATCCATCCCCCTGCTCTTCCCTCCCTTCTGGCCTCCGAACTTTGGAGGTTGAATGGACGTCCCTAGGACGCCGGGACAGCGGACAGGAGGGGCTGTGTCCATTGGTTTTACCCACGCCCATCCAGAGGGGAAACACGGCACGGTACTCCTGACGCCCTCATCGCCTTCCCTACCTGCTCCTTGGGGAAGCCCGGGTTGCTGATGGCCATCCTTCCTGCATCCGGAGGGGCTGCCCGGGGCGCCTGCGCCCTCCCGCCCACCTGCTCCAGCAAACACAGGACTCTGGCCCGCTCTGCCCCGGCCTTCGGTCTCGGGGCCTCCTCTCTGGCTGTGCCCTGCCCGGCCTCCTTTCTCTGCCCTGATACGTCCGCGATGTCAGCGGGACTCTGTTCCAGCCCCCTCAGTCTTTTCTGGAAGAATTTTCCATTCCCTTCCTCTGCTCTCCCCAGAGGGCAGTGGGGTGAGGAAGGACAGGCAGACTCCTGGAGTCGAGGCCGGGCGGGACCAGAGGGAGGGTGGGTGTTGAGAAGAGACCGCGGCCGGGTCGCCCTGACTGCCGCCTGGGTCCTTGCAGCTAGCGGGATAGTGTCTTTTGAGAAGGCCGAGTACTCAGTCAGCGGCGGGGAGCAAGTGGCCCGCATTCCTGTCATCCGGCGCATCCTGGACAACGGCAAGTCCCAGGTGTCCTACCGCACACAGGATAACACTGCCCAGGGCAACCGGGTAAGGCTCCGCTGCGGGGTCAGCGGCGTTTCCCAGGGGCCCAGTGAGAGCGGGACATGGCCGCTGCTGGTGGCGCCCAGCTAGCCTCCAAGGACGCGTCTACCTGCGCCTGCCACTCGGCAGCAGTGGTGTCTCACTCACAAAAGGGCTGGTGGTGCCTGAGGTAAGGCCCCATCGCTGCCACCGACGTTTCTAGATCGCTCAGTCTCCTTCCAACAAGCCAGCGTCTCTCGGGGCTGCCAGATCCTTCAGTCTGAAATGGGCTTCTCCATCTGCCCCAGACCTGGGGCTTTAGGCTGCTGCTTCTTTTTCCCTTAAGATTTTATTTGAGAGAGAGAGAGAGAACGAGCAGTGGGGAGGGGCAGAGGGAGAGGGACAAGCAGACTCCATGCTGCGTGTGGAGCCCGATGCGGGGCTCGATCCCAGGACCCTGAGCTCATGACCTGAGCCAAAATCAAGAGTCAGATGCTTAACCAACTGAGCCACGCAGGCGGCCCCCGGGGCTCTGGGCTTCTTGAGGTGGGATCAGAGGCCACATGGCCCCTGGGCAGACTCCCCAAGGGCTGTCTCGGTTTGCCTGGCAGGCCCTCCCAGGGCCAAGCGGCAGGAGCGGCCCTTGAAGGCAGGGAGCACCAGGCACGCGGGCCCACGTCCCCTCCATCACAGGGCCCCAGTCTCCGGGAAGAACCAAATCCAGGTGTTGTATATGCTTTGGCTTGGCTCCCGGGTTTGTTTGTGTTTCTGAATTTATTATCAACATCTACAAACTAAAAATATTTATATTGGCAATTCACTCAGAGGGTAATAGAATGTGGTCTCACTGGGCCCACAGGCCTGTTAGGGAAAGGCAGGGAGGGGAGCATGCGCTCAGCGGCTCCGGCAGCCTGGCCACACCCTCTTTTTCCTTTTATTTGATGGAACAGTTCTCATTACCGCTCTAGTGTTCCCAATAAAAGTTCCAAAGAAGAATCTGTAGGTCTATAAATTTCACCAAATACTCCATATTATCTAAGAGATGCTGGTGATCCTGTTGTGCTTTTATAAAGATATTTTGGTATTTATGTATTTTTATGTGTTTTTAAAAACATTATTATTATTCCCCAACTTTTTATTTTGAAAAACTTCAAACCCACAAAGAATTGAAAAGACTAATAAAATTAGCACCCATTCACCCTTTACAGAGAGTCGCCAAATAATATTGATTTTCCCTCTCTCCTTCCCTATAGACACAGGAATAGATGCCCGTACATAAACACAGATATATGTGTGGTTGTGTCTCTCTTATCTGTAACTGTAGAGAGACAGGGAGAGAGAGTTGTGTTCTCCTTCATTTTGTTTGCGGAACTATTCAAAGTAAGCGGTAGACATCACGGGGCCCTATAGCTTTTGCCGGCTCCGGCTGAGAACAAAGCTATTCTACACAACTTCGTCATTGCCAAGTTTAAGAAACCTCATATTGTAGTGTTACCTAGTAATTGGTCCATATTCAGATCTCCCCTTGTTCACATGTCCCTACAATGTCCTTGATAGGTTGTTTTTTTGTTTGTTTTTTGGGGTTTTTTTTTGCCTCAATCCAGGAAACAATCAAGGACCTGGTATTGCATTTTGTTATGTATCTGAAGTCTCCTTTAATCTAGTACAGTTCTCCTGCTTTGTCTTTTGTGACTTTGACGTTTGGAAGTGTTCAAGCAGGGAACTCCTGCTTTTCTTAGATTTGCCAGCACTTGAATTTGCTTCCTGCTGGGCCTGGGCTTGAAATGTTAGTTTGTAGCGCCACCTAGTGGTCACAGGTGAGCAGGATCCCCCTGTCCCGCGGTTGGCGGCTGATGGACCCCTTACCTGTCGGTGCACACAGACACTGGCATCCCAGCAGCTCGGGAGAGTTTGGACGCTTCAAATGAAGGAAGCTGGAGGGGCGCCTGGGTGGCTCAGACAGTTAAGCATCTGCCTTTGGTTCAGATCATGATCTCAGGGTCCCAGGATCGAGCCCCTTGGCAGGTTCCCTGCTCAGTGGGGTGTCTGCTTCTCCCTCTCTCTCTGACCCTCCCCCTGCTCATGTTCTTTCTCTCTCTCAAATAAATAAAAGCTTAAAAAAAGAAAGAAGAAAGCTGGATCTGATGGAGGCACCCTACCCAGAAGGCAGGACCTGGGGCCTGGTGGGATCCCAGACTTCAGAGCCACAGTGTGGGGGGCCGGTTCCTCCCTCCCTGGGTGGGGCCTGCCCATGTGGGGCTCTCTGTATCTGCTACACATTGGGTCAACGCTCAGCTCTACCACAATTACCTGTGCAAACTTGGGCAGGTTTCTCCACCAGTGTGTGCCTCAGTTCCCCATCAGTAGTAGCTCCAACTCTCAGCGCTATGGGGGTTCAGTGAGCTAATATTCGTAAAGCGCTTGATGCACGGGGTGGGGGAGGTGCCATAGAAACATGAGCCATTTCGTGGCCCCGTGGGATGGTCTCCGCTGTAAAGACGAGGTCGGGTGGATCGCTTGGTGATTCATGCCCCAGGCCTGGTCTGACCCCGACCCCATCCCACTCCCAGGACTACATCCCCGCAGAGGGTGAGCTGCTGTTCCAACCTGGGGAGACCTGGAAGGAATTGCAAGTGAAGCTCCTGGAGCTACAGGAGATGGACTCCCTCCTGCGGGGCCGCCAGACCCGCCGCTTCCACATTCAGCTCACCAACCCCAAGTTCGGGGCCCGCCTGGGCCAGCCCCACTCAGCCACCGTCACCATTGGGGACCCAGGTGCGCCGAGCCGGGGCCGTGGCTAAGCAGGTGCAGAGGGAGGGCTGGGGGCCTCTCCACGGAGGCTGCCAGCCTTGGCAAGTAAAAATGCAGGATGCCCAGTGAAATTTGGGTTTCAGATAATCACGGAACAAGTGTTGTGTGGGTATGTCCCGTGCCACACTGGGACACGCTTATGCTTCTCGTTCTTTATCTTAATCTCCGGCTTAACTAAGGGTCCTGCATTTCATGCGGCAGTCGTGGTCTCACCCAGAGAGTGGAGTGGCGTCATGGCTACCCAGCCCGCTGGTGGGCCATGAACTCCACCGCTAAGGCCTTGGCCCTTTGACTTTGGCCTCGGCTCTAACTAAAATGCAGGTGTTTTCCGGAGAGTGAAACAGCTCCTACGGGTCCTTAGCCTCCAGGATGGCGGTGTCTGTGAGCCACCCCAGAGAAGGTTTCCCCAGAAGACAGGAGAGGAGGGGGGGTTCTCAGGGTAGAGGCGGAAAAAAGGGGGGTGTAGGAACAAATGCTCTCACATGGAATATTCCCTCGGCTGCCAAGGAAGAAAGAAGGGCAGACAAACTCCCTCCTCCTTCTTCTTCCTCAAGAGACCCTCCTGGGTCCTGCACCAGGAGGGCAGGCTGCCTCGCTGACACCAGTGGGGGCACCAGCCCCCAGAGGCCAGGGGGGGCAGCTGTCAGCTGAGTGCTGGTGGGGAAGGGCTGAGGGGAGCCCCCTGGCGGTGAGCGTGGATTCTTGCCTCCATCAAAGAGGGGGGTGCTGAGCTGGCTGCCCCACTCGGGCTTGGCTCCCTACAGACGAACTGGACCGGAACGTCACAAGCCAGATGCTGTCGTCATTCCCTCACCATGGCGGCCTGGGCGCCCCACAGAACCCCAATGCCAAGGCTGCCGGGTCCCGGAAGATCCACTTCAACTGGCTGCCCCCTCCTGGCAAGCCAACAGGGTATAGGGTAAGGTGGGAAGCAGAGGGGGTGGGGGGGGAGGCCTGGTACCCGCTGGGGACGTGGGCCACCTGAGGCCAGAGGGCCCCTGAGGGGGCAGCGAGGACATGCTTGGCCCACCCGGGACCGGGGGAACCGCCATCTGCCTGGGGAAGAGGAAAGACCCATCGCTAAAGTTTTCAGACCTCTGCCCTCCTTCCTGGAACGTGGCCCCTCCGGCCACTCAGGAGACACCTTGGTTCTGCCCCAGCCCTGCTGTGGGAACCTGGCAGGTCACCAACCCTCAGTGTTTCCTCGGTGCAAAGGGGACGACAAGAGCAGGAGGCCTGTGGAGGGCCAAGCAGCTCTGGCCCTTGCCACTCCCGCTGACCGGTTCCCCCCCCCCCCGGGACAGGTCAAGTACTGGGTCCAGGGTGACTCGGAGTCCGAAGCCCACCTGCTTGACAGCAAGGTGCCCTCGGTGGAGCTCACCAACCTGTACCCATATTGCGACTACGAGATGAAGGTTTGCGCCTACGGGGCACAGGGCGAGGGCCCCTACAGCCCCTTGGTGTCCTGCCGCACCCACCAGGAAGGTGAGGCCTCACCGCCTCTGTCTGTCCCCAAGCTACCCTGATGCCCGGCTCCGCCCCCCCGCCCCCCCAGCACCTCCCAGAACCCAGCCCTCCCTCTGCGGCTGCTGACAGCTTTCTTCCCCTACTGCCCCCCCTCCGCTCCCCCAGTACCCAGTGAGCCAGGGCGGCTGGCCTTCAATGTCGTCTCCTCCACGGTGACCCAGCTGAGCTGGGCTGAGCCGGCTGAGACCAACGGCGAGATCACGGCCTACGAGGTCTGCTACGGCTTGGTCAACGAGGACAACCGTAAGGACCTGGACCCCTGCTACCCCCAGGGATGGCAGGAAGGGGAGGGGTCGAAGAGCAGGAGGGAGGTCACAGCATCCCGGCATCCCGGCGGCTGATCGAGCCCCAGATGTCTGGTTGCCTGGGGCATCATCAGGTTCGCGGTCAGGTTTGGGCTGGTCGCATCCCAAGACCGAGCGCGGAAGCTCATAGGGCAGGTGGAGACGGGAAGCAGGAAACAGATGTGCAGTGAGGTCCCAAGTTCAGGGGTGCCTTCCCATACAGGGAACCAGGGTGCCTCATTTTCACACGGTTCTCTTAGGGCCAAGGGAGAATTGACAAATTTAGCAATTAGAGGATGCCCTGAGTTTCAGATAAGCAAAATTTTTAGGCCAGCTTATGTAACATTTTACTTGGCCGCATCGTTATTTCCCCCCAAGCCTGGGAGGGAGGGGAGGGTGGGCAACCCCACCAATTGCCAAGATGAGAAAGTGAGGGAAATCGGTTCCACATCCACCTGGTGCAGGGACATCCTCCTTGTGCCCTCACTCCTCCTTGGTCCGTCCCGGGGATGGGGAGCTCACCACCTCATATGACCTCTGGACCTTAAGGTGGGCCAGGCTCGGCATTCCCAGAGGGGCCCAACAGAGGACAGAGAGATTATTCTAGAAATCAGGCTCGTTTACTCTTTACCAGCCAGGCGGACCACACACAACGTCAACAGCTGCCTCACACCTTTGGTGCATCCTGAGTTTCTAACCCCTAGTCCACCCAGAACCACTGTTACAGAGGAAGTCTCCTCTGACCCCGCCTTCAATCCCAGGAGTGATATGGATCTTGGCAAAAGCTCACTTCCGATGATTTCAGCCATGGCCTCAGCCTGCTGAGGTCTCGGCCGTGTCCTGGAATGTGCCGGACAGCCCTCCTGGACGAGGGCATCAGGACTTTGGCGGGTGGCCCCCTCCCCCTCTCCCACTAGCTGACAGGGATGTGAGGGGTGGGCCAAGAAACAACGCCCACCTTGGCAGCCAGAGGCCTTCCCCCAGCTGAGGGGCCTCCACCAAACGATTCTTAAGCACAGCTGTTTGCTGGGGGCAGACGCCAAGCTTTTTCGGAAGCCTCCTTTGCGCCTCTTTGGAGACTGGGACCTTTTCTGGCCTCCAGTCTTTTGTGCGTTCTCTGGTTTCCCAGAGGGCTTCCAGCGTGGTGGGCCCCTTCCTGTTGGGCCTGGGCCTAGACCTGAAACTTGCCTGGAGCTACAGGGGTCACATTCCCCTTTCGCCCAGGGCTGCATGTCTGCCCTTCTAGGTGCTCATGGGTCAGGGTTAAGGTTGGCGGACCCCACGGCAGCTGTGGTGGGCGTTGGGCCATCTCTGCCCTCAGCACACGGGGTTTGGTGGTGGGCAACGAGGCACGGGCGCCCTCACTTCCAGAATGTGCGTTGGGTGGAGGCACCCTGGACATAAGGCCATCACCAATCAGTAGAGGTGACAGCGGAGCCACCTTGAGTCTCTTCTGGCTCTGCCACTTAAGGACGAGCCCTTCAGAGAGTTGGCAGCAGTTCTTGAAACCAGTCTTGCCCAGGTCCCCAGGGCTTGGTGTGACCCGCAGTTGCTTGCTCCGGGCCTTGTTCCCCGAGTTCTCTCTGGGAAGTAAAGAGCCCATGCGGGGGGGGGGGGGGTTGCTGCTACATCAGAGAAGGGGCTGGGCCAGGCAGGAGCTGGAATGACCCATTCAAGACGCTCTCCCTGCCCCAGGACCCATCGGGCCCATGAAGAAGGTGCTGGTGGACAGTCCCAAGAGGCGGATGCTGCTCATTGAGAACCTTCGGGAGTCCCAGCCATACCGCTACACAGTGAAGGCGCGCAATGGGGCGGGCTGGGGCCCGGAGCGGGAGGCCATCATCAACCTGGCCACCCAGCCCAAGCGGCCCATGTCCAGTGAGTGTGGGGGGAGCAAGGAGGGGGACAGGGCGGGTAGAGGAGGCCGGGAGCCCAGGGCTGGCGCTCCGGCTCACCCCTCCCACTCCTGCAGTCCCCATCATCCCGGACATCCCCATTGTGGACGCCCAGTGCGGGGAAGACTACGAGAGCTTCCTCATGTATAGCGATGACGTCCTACGCTCCCCTGCTGGCAGCCAGAGGCCTAGCGTCTCCGATGACACTGGTGAGTGGGTCTGGGATCAGTGATCAGTGGGATCAGTCCCGAGGAGGAGGTGGGGCTATCACTGGGGTCCAGGGAAAGCAAAGGGGCCAGTGACCGCCGGGCATAGAGATCAAGACTAGAAGCCCCTCTCAGCTCCACACGGGCACCTGCAGAGCCCACCATCTGGCGGGCACCATACTGGCGCGGGGTACAGAGGGGACACAGCCAGCATGGCCCCCGGGCAGTCGTGTGCACATCCGTGTATACGCACAGGCCAGCAGACTCACTTGGGAGCAGAGGCACACAGGGGCGGCCGGCCCAAGCACACCGGACCGTGTGCAAATGCAGCCTTGCACCCGGAAGGCTGGACTGGGGACTCAGGACATTCAGGCCACCTTCCAGGGACAAGGCCGTGGGGGAGGGGGCACGCATGGCCCCCTGCCCTGTCCTGAGGTCCTGCTCCCCCTCCCTCCCGACTCCCCCCAGTGAGGATGAAGGGCCCTTGCGGCTGGCCTCCCTGGTAGCGCGCGGCCTACCAGTTTTAGCCCGGCTCTGCTGTGGCCCATCAGAAGAAGTGCTCACCCTCTCTGTGCCTCGGTGTTCTGATTTGTAAAACAGGAAGCCAGTCATACCATGCCATGAGCCAAAATCCTCCAGGAGTCCTACCCTCTCCCATCCTTCCCCGGGCGGGGTTGAGCTTGGGCTTAAGGACCCCAAGCCCAAGGTCGTGGGAGGTTTTAAGGCTGAGAAAGAGCAGCAGGTATGAATCAGGAGCCCAAACTCAGGTGCTAACTCCACCTGGGACGCACTCTGTGGCTTCTGGAACTGTCCCTGGGAGGCAGGCGGGGGAGAGGTTACTCTCCTGTCCACAGATAGGAAACTGAGGTTCCAGCCAGGAGACTTCACAGCTGGTGACAGGGCCAGCGCCACCCCAGGGGCGAGGGGCCTTGCCTCACCAGCCGCAGCCCCGGCTGCCCTGGCTCCCACGGAAGGGCTCCTCTTCCGCCTCTCCGGCCGAGGGCCCCGCCCGTCGCCTGCTCCGCGACCGCCCGCGTCCCCCCCAACACACTCGGACTCCGGAGAGCCCGAGCACTGGCTCACGTCGCTGGCCTCCGCTCCGCCGCGCCCCCTCCCGCAGCCGCCCGCGCCCGCCGGCGGTGCCAACGCGGCCCTTCGTTGTTCCCAAGGCGGCGCCTGGAAGTTCGAGCCCCTGCTGGGGGAGGAGCTGGACCTGCGGCGCATCACGTGGCGGCTGCCCCCGGAGCTCATCCCGCGCCTGTCTGCCAGCAGCGGGCGCTCCTCCGACGGCGAGCCGCCCCGCGGCCCCCCGGACCACCGCGCGGACGCGGACGCGGGCTCGGGCGGGGAGGGTGGCGGCCTAGCCCGCGGCGCCCCACCCAGGCCCCCTGGAGGTGACGGGCTTGCCCGGCGCGCCCCGACCCCGCACCCAGCTCGGCGCGCTCATTTGCGGCCGGGCCCGGGTCCGAGCCCCCTGTGGCCAGACTGCCCAGCAAGGCTCCCCACCCGGCCTGGGAAGGTGCCACTGGGCGGAGGCCGACCCCCCCAGAGCCAACGGACCCCCGGGGCAGGCATTCGAGCTGTCCTCAAAGCAGGACTGCCTGCAGGAGCACACAACTTCAGAAATCTGTTGTGTCCTGGGGGCAGGCCCTAGTACGCCAGGAGACCCCTCAGAGGCCTCAAGGGACACAGGGCAGGCATTTGGGCTCCCCCCAAGGCAGGGCTAACTGCAAGGTCTCCCAGCTGGGGTCGCGCGGTCACACCATGCACACCAGCATCCTGAGCTCCAGCGGACATGGGCTGCAGAAGCCTGTGTGGCCCCTTGGGACTCTGCCAGGAACACGGAGCTTCTGTCCCTGGTGGCCAAGGGAGGCTGGTTTTCTTTATGCCCCTCCCCCCGCCCCCAGGTAATCCCAGGGATTCCCAGGGCCACAGCTTGCCCCACGGGGCTCTGGGTCGAGTGCAGGTCTGTCCCAGTGACCCTGTTTCCCTTCCGCAGAGCACCTGGTGAACGGGCGGACGGACTTTGCCTTCCCGGGCAGTGCCAACTCCCTGCACAGGATCACCATGGCCAACACCGCCTACGGCACCCACCTGAGCCCACACCTGTCCCACGGGGTGCTGAGCTCCTCCTCCACCCTCACGCGCGACTACCACTCGCTGACCCGCACGGGGCACTCCCAGTCCGCGACGCTGCCCAGGGACTACTCCACGCTCCCCTCCGTCTCCTCCCACAGTGAGTGTCTGCGACCACCCCCGCCTCTCCCACGGACCCTTCTCTTCCAGCCCCAGGAGGCTCGGGGTACCAGCCCCCCGCGCGGTGCTGCCCACCCTCCCGACACACACCCTTCCAGCTTGCTCACTCTTGTTTCGTCCTGCCGCAGGCCTCCCTCCCATCTGGGAAGAGGGGAGGAGCAGGCTTCCGCTGTCCTGGGCCCTGGGGCCCCTGAGTCGGGCTCAGATGAAGGGGTTCCCTCCCTCTGGGGACTCGCGGGACACTATAATCCTGGCCGGGCAGCCAGCAGCGCCCTTTCGGGACCCAGGTAGTACAGAGGCGGCCATGCTGCATGTCCACAGTTGTCCTGCTCCATCTGTCATCCATCTGCTCATTGCAGCGGCCGCCCAGACCCAGCACCTCACCCTCCATTCCATGCCCATCAGTGCTGACGCCTCATACAGCCTCTGTCCTCCCGGGGGCGCTGGGCTGCGGGTGGCGGGAGAGAGGCGCCAGGCCTGCGGGAGAGGGCCATCCCTCGGGGCTCACCCTCCCACCCTCCCTCGGCACAGGCGGGGTCCCCAGGCACTGAGACAGGCGGGAGGGGCACGATTCCAGGCCGGGGTGTCGCAGGGTGAGCGAGCTGCCAAGCGAGCACTCAGCAGAGACAGAGACGGCCGAGGGAGGTCAGGGAGCCCTGCCACAAGCTGACCGCGGCCTCCCGTCTGCAGACCCCCGCTTGGCTGCCGGTGTGCCCAACACACCCACCCGCCTGGTGTTCTCGGCCCTGGGACCCACGTCTCTGAAAGTGAGCTGGCAGGAGCCGCAGTGCGAGCAGGCGCTGCAGGGCTACAGCGTGGAGTACCGGCTGCTGAATGGCGGTGAGGCGCAGCTGCTGCTGCTGCTGGCGGGCTGCGGGGGTGCCGCCTCGCCAGGCTCGGCCCGGGGTCGGGACACTCGGGAGCATCGGCCGGACAGGAATCCCCCCAAGTCCCTCGAACACTAATGATCCCCAGCAGACCTTCCGAGAGAGTCACTCACTTCCACACTCCTCACTGCCCTTCATGGCCTCCTCTCTCCGGAGTTCTCATCCCATCTCCCTGGGCCTCTCTCCAGGTCATTCCCTCTGCTAGGTTTTGCCTAACAAGGCTTCTCGTTGGCATAGGAGACCTAGGGCCTCTGCTGGTGTGGGAGCTGGAAAGTGGGGCTTCCCTGGGAAGACAAACTCGCAGCATGACTTGGGCCCATCAACAGCCAGGACATAGGTGGGATTTTAGATTGCACTCATCCCTTGTACAGTGTACAACCTAAACAACCAACCATACCCTACCAGGCTGATCCCACCTGCCCCCAAACCACAGCTAATCCTGGGTGAGTGATGACTCGGTCTTGGTGGCAGCCTAGGGAAGGTATGGGATCAGGCCAGGGGTGGGAATAACACTGCTCCCATGTCTCCCGCCCACATCCACCCCCAGGGGAGCTGTATCACCTCAACATCCCCAACCCCAGCCAGACTTCAGTGGTGGTGGAAGACCTTCTGCCAAACCATTCCTACGTGTTCCGTGTGCGGGCCCAGAGCCAGGAAGGCTGGGGCCCGGAGCGCGAGGGTGTCATCACCATTGAGTCGCAGGTGCACCCCCAGAGTCCACTCTGCCCTCTGCCAGGTGAGCTGCCTCCCCCCCGCCGTGGCTCCCCCCATGAGGTCTCTGCTGACCCCCACACTGACACCCTTGCTCTGCTGCGTCCAGGCTCCGCCTTCACTCTGAGCACGCCCAGTGCCCCGGGGCCACTGGTGTTCACTGCCCTGAGCCCAGACTCGCTGCAGTTGAGCTGGGAGCGGCCACGCAGGCCTGATGGGAATATCCTTGGCTACCTGGTGACCTGCGAGATGGCCCACGGAGGAGGTGCCTACCCCCAGGTCAGGGGTGGCCAGGGGAGGGCTGGAGGGGGAGCTGCAGAGGCTGAAGGCATCTTCCCTGTCCAGAGCCGCCCACCACGTTCCTGGTGGATGGTGACAGCCCCGAGAGCCGGCTGACCGTGCCAGGCCTCAGCGAGAACGTGCCCTACAAGTTCAAGGTGCAGGCCAAGACCACCGAAGGTTATGGGCCGGAGCGTGAGGGCATCATCACCATCGAGTCCCAGGATGGAGGTAGGGTGCCTCACCCCTTCTTGGCCCCGGCCCTTTCTCTGGCCACCGCTTCTCTTGGCCTCGTCTCTGACTGGCCCGTTCACCCATGCCAGGCCCTTTCCCACAACTGGGCAGCCACGCTGGGCTCTTCCAGCCCTCACTCCCGGCCGAGTACAGCAGCATCGCCACCCCCCACACCAGTACCACCGAGCCCTTCCTACTGGGTGAGTTGCTGGGCAGGGGGTCTGGCTCTCCTGGAGGGGGCAGCGGGGACACAGAGCTCACAGAGCAGGAGAGGCAGGGCCCCAGGCAGAGTCTTTCAGTGCTCCCTCCCCTGCAGACGGACTGACCCTGGGGTCCCAACGCCTGGAAGCAGGGGGCTCCCTCACCCGCCACGTGACCCAGGAGTTTGTGAGCCGGACGCTGACCACCAGTGGGACGCTCAGTACCCAGGTGGACCAGCAGTTCTTCCAGACCTGAGCCCCCCGCCCTTCCCCACCAGTGTGCGGGAGCCCGGGCCCCCACCCCGCCTCCTCTCCCTGGCTCCGGCTCAGCTCCGCCACCCGTGGGCCCCTCGCAGCCCAGCATGCCCACAGGCGGATCACGGGGCCAGCACCGCTGGCTGCGGAGCGGACAGAAGGTGTCCTCTGGGAGGGATGAAGGGCACAGAGGTCCCAGAAGGCCCTTCTGGCTGCAAAGCCCCTACCCCAGGCCCAAACCCCTTTGCGTGTAACCAAAGAGCTGGCACCAGCACGACAAGGCCCCTGCTTTGTTCTGCACTTAATAAAAGATTTTGTTAGCGCTTGGCTCTGCCCGGCCCGTTCTCACAGGGAACCCCTGCACAGGGTAGGGGAGCGGCTGGGACACAGCCCCTCGGACACCCAAGCACACACCCACCTCTAGAGGCAGGCAGGCGGGTCGTCATGGCGGGAGGCACAAGTTTATTTAGCACCCAGATGTGGAGGGCAGGCCCCAGGGGCCGGGAGCTTCGTGCCCACCGGACGCCCTCCCCGGGGACTGCCTCACCAGCGCAGCACCTTGGCGCCGTCGGCCGCCTGGGAGAGGTAGAAGGTGGCGGTGCCAGCGTACTGCTCCTGCAGGAGAGGCAGGCGGGGGTCTCAGCGCAGCCCTGCGAGCCCAGCCCTCCTGCCCCCACGCGCCCGCGCCCGCCCACCTGTATGTGCTGCATGGCCTGGGAGGTGGAGGCGGCCTCCAGCAAGGTCACGGTGCAGCCACCGAAGCCACCACCAGTCATGCGGCTGCCGTAAACCCCCGGCGCCGAGAGCGCCGCCTCGACGAGCTGGTCCAGCTCGGCACAGCTCACCTCGTAGTCATCCCTGCAGAGAGGATGGAGGACAGGGCGGGCCTAGCACAGGCCCCGCCCCACCCCCCGGCTATCCTGGCACCCCGGGGTCCTCACCTGAGCGAGTGGTGGCTCTCCACCATGAGGCGGCCGAAGGCTCGGTAGTCCCCGCGGCTCAGGGCAGCCGCCGCCTGGGCCGTGCGCCGGATCTCACCCACGACATGCCGCGCGCGCCGGAAGCCCTCCTTGCTCACCAGTTCTCTGCCAGCTGGGGAGGGAACGGGGTCAGCGGACCCGCCAACCACCACCCACGACCTCTGGGCCCCCGCCGATGTGGGGATGGGGGCACCAAGGAGGTGGCCTGGGGGTGGGAGTTGGAGACCTAGCTCTGACAAAGCTGTACAGAGAGCCTTGTGTTGGTGACTCGGGTTCGGAGCCTCCTCCCTCCCCCGACTATAAAGTGGGACACCCGTGTCACTCGGGTGCAGAAGCATTGAGAGAACACACGGGGAGCTCCCCTCCCCGCAGGGGGCCCCGGCACACAGTGGGTGCTCAATAAACAGTATGGTCAGCCCCAGACCCTCGATGCTTCGAAGGTGAGGGGGAACACAGGGCTGCCTTCCAGAGCTCACGGTAGCGCTCCTCCTGCTACCGTTTATGCTGGAGCATCAGGGGAGCCTCCACTGCGGAGGCTGGGGCTCCGGAGCTGGGGTAGAGCCCAGGCACAGATCAAGCGGCAGGGCACGCGGGCATCAGGCTGTCCCGCTGGCTCACGCCGAGGTGGGGACAGTAAGCCGAGTCGGTAAGCCGAGTCGGTAGGAGCAGCCCTCAGTGCCAGGGGCTTTGCTACTGAATTCTGGAGGCCACAGCCGTTTGGGAGCAGGCAAGGGCTGGAGCTGAGCTCCTGGTGACAAAAGCGACTGCCTTGGGCAGAGGGCCCGAGCTGGGAGACGCAGGCACCAGGAGCCAGACGGCAGCCGCTGAATACTCAGAGAGCCACGAGGGGCCTGATATGCGGGGAGGAAGGGGCTGCAGGCTCCAGTCCCAGTCCTAAGTGGAACAGCGGTGGCTGCTGCTGTGCGCTGAGGACAAAGCCTGGGGCAGGCACGTGCAGAGAAACAGGGCTGTGAGCAAGCAGGTGCGGTGGCCGCCAAGGGGGAGTGAGTGAGCTGAGGGTGGGGGGGGAACCCCTGGGAGAGCTGCTGTGTCGGGGGCAGGGGGGAGGCGGCGCCAGCTGAGAGGACTGAGAAGTGAACGAAGATGACAAAATGGGAGCCGTAAGCATTAGGTCTTCCCCCAAGATTGGCACAGGAAGGAGGCAAAGGAGGGCATCTGGCAAAGGACTCTGGAGATGGCAGAAGGCAGCACTGGGGTCCCCGGAGAGGGGAGACCCCCTCTGAGGAGGGGCGGGGAAGGGGTGCAGTGAAGAGGAGGGATGGCCAAAGTGTTCCAGTGTGAAAACCTCCATCAAGGTCACCTGCACAGAGCAGGCGGGGCAGGTCTGAAAGGGACAGTTCAGCAAGAAGGGTAAGACAGTCCCGCAGGGCTGGCCAGCGTCCCTGCAATGGGCACCTGCACCCTGCCAGGGAGGGCGCGACTCCCCATGCCAACAGCCCGGCCCGCGGCTGAGAGTACAGGCTGGGGGGCTAAGCTGCCCGGTTCGAGGCTCAGCACTACCCTTTACTACGGAGCCCTCATCCAAAACATGGACAGTAGTAATAGTATCTGCTCCGCAGGATAGAATAAAACAAGGGGATATTTATCTGACCTTCAGACTATCAAATATGCTATCTTCCCAGCCACATGCATCAGGAACCTTTCAGATACATGCACCTTTGACTCTGCAATCCTACTCCTCTGAATCCAATCCTAAGAAAATACCGAGAGAACGCGCATAGACTTGTGTCTGAAAGCGATCAGCACAGCGTCACGTGTGATCATGAGCAAACGGTTCCATTACTGCACACGTGCGTGCTGAAATAGTCTGTAGCTTTTACAGGTCCCGCTGATGACGTGCCTCTGCTGGCCCAGGGAAGGGTTCTCAGATAACGTTAGAAAAAGAAACAGGGCACCTGAGTGGCTCAGTCGTTAAACGTCTGCCCTTGGCTCAGCTCATGATCCCGGGGTCCTGGGATCGAGCCCCACGTTGGGCTCCCTGCTTGGGGGGGAGCTTGCTTCTCCTTCTCCCACTCCCCCTACTTATGTTTCCTCTCTCACCATATCTCTCTCTGTCAAATAAGTAAATAAAATTTTTAAAAAAAGAGAAACAAGGGACGATACTGCATCTACTAAACTTTGAAACACAGATGGAGAAAAACACCGGACGAAAAGATGCTAAAATGCAAGGGAGGCTATTTCTGGGTGGTGGTCTTATAGCTCATTGTTTTCTTCTTCACATTTGTCTCTATTTCCCACAGTGGCACCGTAATCCTCCTATTAGAAAAAAACAATATTAAGGGGTGCCTGGGTGGCTCAGTTGGTTGAGCATCTGACTCTTGAGCTCAGCTCAGGTCTTGATCTCAGGGTTGTGAGTTCAAGCCCCACATCAGGCTCCACGCTGGCTGTGGAGCCTACTTAAAAAAAAAAAAAAAAGGAAAAAGCAATATTAAGATTTCAAGCAGCCCTGCTGAGGTTGGAGCCCTAGGTCTGCAGGGTTGGGGGGAGTGGGCAGAGCACAGCAGAGGTCCCTGGAGATGAGGGGGTACACAGCAGGGTTGAGGCCACACGGAGGGCCCGGCAGCCCCACCGGGTGCCCAGCCAGCTCTCACCCTCCAGCTCCTCCAGCTGCACCTCCCGAAGGCTCTCCTTGCCCAGCGCCCGGGCCACTTCTTCGCACTGGCGCCGCCGCAGAGGGTACTCGCTGGAGCCCAGGGAGTGGCGGACATTGGAGTTGGTGATGAGCACGGCCAGCTTGGGTTCTGACAGCGGCACCAGGCTTGTCTCCAGGGACCTGGCATGGAGTTGGAGTGAGGAGAGGACAAGCCTGAGGGTCTGAGTGCCACACCAGCCAGGGGGCCATGCTCCACCCAGAAGCTCCTGATGATGAGGGGGGAGGGTACAAGGGGAGCCCCTGACCTGCAGTCAATGAGCAGCGCGTGGCCTTTCTGCCCCAGCAGTGCGATGAGCTGGTCCATGATGCCACAGGGCACCCCTGCGAAGCTGTGCTCGGCCCGCTGACACACCTGAGCCCGGGCAGCTATGGACCCCGAGTCTGCGGCACAGGGTGAGGTGGGGAGGCTGGGGCCCAGGAGGGGGTGTGTGTGGGGGGAGCCGTGGGAGCTCCAGTGACACTCCAGGGAGGTTCCCCACCCACTTCCCGAAGCCGCAGTAGAGGGAAGCTTTGACCACAAGGGAAGGAGGGCTGGATTGGGGGCCGGGGTCTAGGAAGTACCTGGGCACAGCTGCTGCAGGAAGGTGTATGTGGCCACTTCCAGGGACGCGGAGCTGGACAGCCCACCCCCCAGGGGCACTGAGCTGACCACCACTGCACTGAAGCCAGGGAGGGGGGCAGCTGGAAAGAACGGGTGGTGGTGAGATGGGCCGTCTAGGCCCGCGAAGGGCATGTATTTTGGCAAGAAGGGAAGCGACTGCCTCATACTGCTTCCAGGGATGTGTGTCAATTGTCAGAGGCCACCTTGGCCCCAGCACCCTCCATCGTCCTGCCCTGAGGTTCCTGGCACACAGTCTTCCTAGCTCTCCTGGTTTAGGGCTCTGGAGGCCAACGGGCTAGGGGTTTAAATCCTGGCTCCTCCCATCATCTAAAGGGCAGCTCAGGGAAAGTTCTGGAACCTCTCTGGGCATCAGTCTCATCATCTGTACAAGGGGGATACTCTCTTCCCGCAAGCTACCCCGGGGTGGTGGATTAGATGAGCTAAGGAGCTTTGTGGCTGAGAGGTGGTGCTCCTAGCACTAGCGTGAACTTGACCCTGCCCTCGGCCCCATACCTGGGTAGTGCTGAATCACTCCCTTGACATAGTTGGCCCAGCGGGGGGTCCCGGGCTCCAGTGACCGCTGGGGTGTGGGCAGTGGAAACTGCAGCCGCCGGGGTTCATCAGCATCCTCAGAGGTGGTGAGGAGGGAGACAAGGCCATCCGCCCGGGGGCTGCCCACCAGCACTGTCACAAGCTCCAGCGCCTGGCGGGAGAGACAGGAGTATGTAAAGCTTCTGCCCGCTGACCAGTGGAGGAAGCTCCCTCCCATACTAAAGTTCTCAGGAATGAAAGGTTTCAGTCCCTTCCAGGCTCAACAGGAAAGGGAGGGGGGTGTTTTGGGGAAAAACCCGAGTCCTGAGGTGGCCCTGAGGGCTTGGGTCCTGCCCCTGGGTCTTCAGAGGCAGGGCCAGTGCGGCAGAAGTGCAGACCTGGACTCTGCCCTGAACATGAACATGGGCTCCCAGCTATGGGGCAAGGGGGAGGAGAGCTTGAAAGGCAAAGAGAGCTTGAAAGGCAAAGAGCCACCTGATGCCTTCCCACTGTGGAGAGGTCTCCGGTGCCCCGAACCCACTCACTTGCCAAGCTGCACCAGGTGGAAAGGGCCCTAGCTCTAATCGCAGCCCCACAAAGACCCAGCTCTGTGACCTTGAGCAAATCACTAGCCCTCTCTGGGCCTCAGTTTCCTCCTCTGTAAACTGAACCCGCTGGACAGGGAGTTCTAGAGCTAGTTTCCCCTGGTCTGCGGTCGGGGCCCCTGGAAGACAGAGCCCGAAATGTCCTCTTCCTCTTCCGCATGCTCCTTTGGGGCCCCACAAGTTGAGGTGGCTCCCAGATTGACGGCAAGAATCGGCAGTCTACAGAGGGCAGGCTAGAGCGAAGAGGCGTCGGCACACCCCTTCCTAGCCTACTTCCTCGCGGATCCCCCGCTTCCTCCCTTCCAACGTGGGAGATACCCCATCCCCGGGTCTCCCCACCTGCTCGTCCCCCAAACTCCGGGGAGGATAGCTAAAGTTCGGTGCGGCCGCCCAACATCCACGCAGGGACTAGGCACCTCCCCTCGCGCCTCAGGCCTGCCCTGCCTCGGGGGGAGGCTCGGGGCTCCCCTCCCGGCCCCTCACCATGGGCAGCACCAGGCCCTGGTTGTAGTCCGTGTGCTCCCCGATCAGGTTGACCCGGCCCGGCGCCGACACCGCCAGCTCGGGCTCGGCCCCGAACTCCTCTCGGAAAGCTCTGCGGGCCTCGGCCAGCAGCTCCGCAGCCTGGGGCTGTCTCAAAGCGGCCATGACGCTTGCCCTGCAGCGCGGCCCGGTCGACGCGGGATGCTCGGGGCGGGGCCGCGCGGGGGCGGCGCGCATTCCTGTACGCGCCCCCCGCCCCCACCCCGGGCCTCCTCCCGCCCCCGCTGAGCCGAGACCGCCCCGCCCCGTCCGTTCCCCACCCCGGCCCGGCCCGGCCACCTGCGTCTACCCCCGACGTCCCCACCCGGCAGGCGGCGGACTTTACGAAAGACCGGCGGGTGCCCAGTCGAGTGGTATTGGCCCGAGCGGATGATCTGGGCTGCCCGTCCCCGACCCTGGCGCCCCTTTCAGTACTACCCACACCGGCCCGGCTGTCCACCCACAGCCTGAGCTGGGGAGCCCGCATTCAGAGGACCTGGATTTCCCAAAGGGCTCTCCTAGGTCCTAGCGTCCTGCCGCTGTGAGAGGGCATCAGACCCTGATCTTGAGTCTCTGAGAGGTGTAAATTCAGATAAAGAAAGCCAAGTTTGGGGGCGCCTGGGTGGTTCAGTGGGTTAAAGCCTCTACCTTCCGCTCAGGTCCTGATCTCAGGGTCTTGGGATGGAGCCCCGCCATCAAGCTCTCAGCTCAGCAGGGAGCCTGCTTCCTCCTCTCTCTCTGCCTGCCTCTCTGCCTACTTGTGATCTCTCTCTCTGTCAAATATATAAATAAAATTTTTAAAGAAAAAAAAGAAAGCCAAGTTTGGTGGTGACCAGGGAGTCGCTTTCGACAGTCCCCTCTTCTAGACTGGCCCCGCGGGCATAGCTGTTAGCCATGGAAGACTGAAGGAGCCTGGCGGTGGAGAGTAGTGCAGTGGACAGCCTCTCCCGGAAGGACCAATGGCAGCAGCCCCCCTAGGGTGAGATTGTGGGGCTTCGGCAGGTGCTTCCTCAGTCCTGAGCCTTGGATTCAGAGTCTGACACTCACCACTTCCTCTTTCACCAGCCTGCATCCTGAACCTTTAAGCTGGCCCCAGCCCCTACAGTGGAGCAGAAACGCTGAAATGTAAGCAGCCTGTTTGGGACTAAAGTGAGGGGTGGGGTAGCGGGGGTGGGGTGGGGGGGTGGGGGGGGAGGAGTTGTGAAGAATTGTGACCGGGGACAGAGCTTGGGATCTGCTTGGGGATTTGCCCAAAATGCAGCTCTGATACTCTTTCGATGATGAGCACCAGTAATGTATAGAATTGTTGAATCATTATAGCCTATGCTTGAAACTCACATAACACTGTATGTGACCTATGCTTCAGTTTTAAAAAAAATGCAGCTCTGAAAACTTCCGGAAATAAACATGGGGGAAAATGTGACCCTGGCTTAGTCAGTGGCTTTTTTTTTTTTAAGATTTTATTTATTTATTTGAGAGAGGGAGAGGGATCACAAGTAGACAGAGAGGCAGGCAGAGAGAGAGGGGAAGCAGGCTCCCCGCTGAGCAGAGAGCCGGACGCGGGGCTCGATCCCAGGACCCTGAGATCATGACCTGAGCCAAAGGCAGCAGCTTTAACCCACTGAGCCACCCAGGTGCCCAGTCAGTGGCTTTTTATTTTTTATTTTTTTGAAGATTTTATTTATTTATTTGACAGACAGAGAGATCTCAAATAGGCAGAGACACAAACAGAGAGAGGGG
This sequence comes from Nasua narica, assembly GCA_028533885.1. Classification (NCBI taxonomy): domain Eukaryota; kingdom Metazoa; phylum Chordata; class Mammalia; order Carnivora; family Procyonidae; genus Nasua; species Nasua narica. Next base: position 4,471,072 of record CM052804.1, on the reverse strand, counting down.
GGGAAGCAGGCTCCCTGCTGAGAAGAGAGCCCGATGCAGGGCTCCATCCCAGGACCCTGAGATCATGACCTGAGCTGAAGGCAGAGGCTTTAACCCACTGAGCCACCCAGGCATCCCTCAAAACTGTTTTTAAAAACTTTGGGAGGGGTGCCTGGGTAGCTCAGTCAGTTAAGCGCCTCTTGATTTCGGCTCAGGTCATGATCTCAGGGTTGTGGAATGGAGCCCTGAGTCAGGTTCCGTGGCCCAGCAGGGAGTCTGCTTGAGATTCTCTCCCTCTCCATCCACCCTCTCCCGCTCACATGTGTGTGCACTCTCTCTCTCTAAAATAAATAAATCTTGGGGTGCCTGGGTGGCTCAATCAGTTAAGCATCTGCCTTCTGCTCCTTGGGTCGTGATCCCAGGGTCCTGGGATCAAGGCCCGCATCCGGCTACCTGCTCAGTGGAAGAGTCTGCTTCTCCCTCTCCCATTCCCCCTGCTTGTGTTCCCTCTCTCCCTGTGTCTCTCTCTGTCAAGTAAGTAAATTAAATAAATAAATAAATAAATAAAATCTTTTAAAAAAAGAACTTTAGGAAATACAATTCTAAATTTCATCTGATGGCCCGCTCCTTTTCATCTGATGGCCTGCTCCTTTACTCCTCAGTAAAGCATTTTTTGGCATAGGCAAAACAAAACAAGACAATGAATGGCCCTTGGGGCTGGTTGAAATGGGATTAAACTCACAAACTGTACCTTCCAGTGGGTACCACTCTTGGGGAAGTGTGGGACAAAGCAACTCCTTCTCTGTGAATCCTTTACCTACCTGAGCTTTGACGTCTAACAGTTCTGAGCCCAAATCTCTGCCCAAATCTCTGACTGTGTGATCTGAGATCTGTGTGATTTCAGGCAGTTGATTGGACCTCTCTGAGCCTCATTCTCTCTCACCTGTAAAATGGGGCTAGTGATTCCTGTTATAGAAGAACTGAATGAGCTAATCTTCAAAGAGGGCCCAACCCAGCAGCTGGCACTTCGTAAGCACAGAATAAATGTTTGCTGTTATCATCAGTCATCCATTAATTCAACAGACATCATTGGACTCTCCTGTGCAATTTGCCAGATAAAAGATAAAAGATAAAAGGTGCTGGTGCTCTCTGTGAGAGGAAGACACAATCTGGCCCCCTCTGGCTAAGGGCTCTGCTGGAGGAGGAAATCGCTATCTGAGTAAGGAGAGGAAGAATCCTAATACCTGCAAGGCCTTATACGCCTTTTTATTTCCATTGTTTCAGTTTGATTGAAAACACATCCATTTGGGGGCGCCTGGGTGGCTCAGTGGGTTAAAGCCCCTGCCTTCGGCTCAGGTCATGATCCCAGGGTCCTGGGCATCGGGCTCTCTGCTCAGCGGGGAGCCTGCTTCCCCTCTCTCTCTGCCTGCTTCTCTGCCTACTTGTGATCTCTCTGTCAATTAAATAAATAAAATCTTTAAAAAACAAAACAAAACACATCCATTTGTCCCACGTTCGTCCTTTGTATTGTTTTGGTTGTTCTTGAAGAACCTGGCTTTGACCGAGGGTCAGTGCTCCTGTTTGCTCACCAATGAACTCTGAAACATTGATTTTATTTGGAAGATGTGTTTACTCTGTTTTTGTTTTAAAGATTTTACTTATTTATTTGACAGAGAGAGAGATCAAGTAGGCGGTGGGGGGGGGGGCGGGTAAGCAGGCTCCCCGCTGAGCAGAGAGCCCGATGCGGGGCTCGATCCCAGGACCCTGAGATCATGACCTGAGCCGAAGGCAGAGGCTTTAACCCACTGAGCCACCCAGGCGCCCCTGCCCGTCTGTAATATTAATGATAACAGCTTCTGTAATGTTGGTGCTACTACTATCGAGCTTTGTGGTCAGCCCTGGTATCAGGGTTCAGCCCGGACCGCGGTGCCGGTTGTTTACTACCAGACTGTGCTCTAATTGGTCCGTGCTCTTGACTTCTGTTGTCAAATATTTTTAGTCACCAGGCTTTGCACAGATTATTTCATTAAATCCTTGCAAGCCTATTAGGAAGTTACTGTTTTTATTCCGTCTTTTACAGATAGGGAAGCACAGATGGGTAAAGGAACTCATCCAAATGGGAGAGCTGGGCTTTGACCCTGAGCCTAACTGCCCCTGAGCCTGTCCTCTCAGCCACCACCCCGTCCCCCAGAGCGTCCTGACCAGCTACAGCTTCTGCGCACTAAGGTGTGAAGACATAAAGCTCAGATTGAATTAAGGGGTTGGAGGGCTGCGGGCAGCTGCTCTCTCAGACCACGGCAGCCTCGATTTCTACACAGAACACTCCCGATTCGGAAGCCAGGCCAGGAACCAAAGCTCTTGGGAATTGGGCTGATTCTTTGCCCCCGGTGCCAGGAGCAGATGCAGCCAGCTGTGCTGGGGGCTGCCAGAGCCATCCAGGTTGGTCAGCAAACACGTCCGGAGCCTCTGCTGGATACCAGGCATGACTCCACAAGCAGGCAAGACTCAGGCCTTGCCTTCAGAACATCAGGCGCTTTTTGTCCCTCTCCGGCCTCAGATGCTCCTGATGAGAGGGGCCAGCTTCAGGCCTTTTTTTTTTTTTTTAAGATTTTATTTATTTATTTTACAGAAAGAGAGATCACAAGTAGGCGGAGAGGCAGGCAGAGAGGGGGGGGGGAAGCAGGCTCCCCGCCGAGCAGAGAGCCGGATGCGGGGCTCGATCCCAGGACCCTGAGATCATGACCTGAGCTAAAGGCAGAGGCTTTAACCCACTGAGCCACCTGGCACCCCCTTTTCTATTTTGACAGAGAGAGCACAAACAGGGGGAGCAGCAGGCAGAGGGAGAAGCCAACTTTGCGCTGAGCAAGGAGCCCGATGCAGGACTCGATCCCGGGAACCTGAGATCACAACCTGAGCCAAAGGCAGAGGCTTCACTGACTGAGCCACCCAGGCGTCCCAGGCTTTGTCTTTATTTGGTGCCTCCACCATGTCCTTGAAGTTCCCACCCTCTAGGCTGATGACCACTGTGCCAACGGTCAGGGAGAAATCCAGACTCACAAGATGCTGGGGACAGCTTGGGGCCACAGCTATCCCTTCGCCCTGGGCACTCTAGGCCTCTAGGCCATTGCGGGTGGGCATGAGGACTGAGACTGGCCGCAGAGGGAGGGGAGCTGCAGGCCGTAGCAAGACCCTCAGGGCCCACGATGCCTGGGCCTTGGACCCAACCCCATCCATCCTGTCTCCTCTGCTGATGCTCAGTACTAGGTGTGTGAGTACTCAGTGAGGAGCTTGTGGGGAAAGGTCCTGAGGCCCAGCATGTCCAACAGAGACAGTAGGAAAGGAGTGGGGGCTAATGGGAGCCTGGGTATCACCTCCATGGGGACGTGCACGGTCCCTCACACACCCCTCAGCGAAAGGCCGCCCACCAGCCTCCCTTCCCAGAGCCCTTCTTGTCAGTATTGCTGGTGTCTGAGATGGGCTTCTCCTTTTCTGCCCACCCTCCATCCCACATTCCAGAACTGCAGCTTTCTGAACAAGAGCTGGCAGCTGCCGGAATGGAGACCCCAGAACCTGGCCCCCTTTCCAAGTCATGTGTGACCTTGTAGCCCCTCCAGGGACCACAGCCTCACCAAAGCCACCCTCCCCCTTGCTTCCCTGGTAGAGGGGGTGACTGTAGAACTCTTAGCATCTTCCTAAGATGGAGGAGGAGGGTCCTCTGCTCAGGCAGAAGGCTAAGAAATGCTGCTCCTGGGTGTGCCTGACCAGCAGTCCTGGCCCCTGGCGACACTGGGCCTGATGCTCAGGCAAGGACACCAGAAAGGTCAGGGGGCACATCACAGAGAAGTCCTATGATGCTGCTTGGAACAATGGCGGTGTCTGAGTGGAAGCCCTTACTGCCAGGGGCTGCTGGGCCGTTAGCAGAGCCACAGAGGACAGGCAGCCCCGGGAGGGAGGACAGAGGCTCTGGCCCCGCCTCACAGCACAGCCCTCTGTGTATAAACTCAAAGCTGTCCCAGCTGCATGCACCTCGGCCTACAGCCTTGCTCACTCCCCGCACGTACTGACAAAGGGCTCAGGGAGCCAAAAGGCCAGCCATCTGGCCCAAAAGGGTACTTTCAGCCTTCTCCCTTGGGGTGGTTTGGGATTTGGGTCAGCAGTCTGGGCAGGGGCTTGGCTCTTCCTTCCTTCCCCCAGCGTTGCCCTCAGGAAGGCAGCTGGAAGGCCAGCTGTTTGTGCCGAAGTTCTTGGCCAAAAGCCAGGCCCAACTGGATGGACTTCCCCGAGGAATGTCCACAAGGGCAGGTGGGACTACCATTGGGTTGAGGGAAGGAAGAGGCTGTGGGGCCCAGACAAGGCACAGCCAACTCAGCTGCGTTCTTCTAGCCGTGCCAGGGGTGGGACTGAGGAATGTGGGCTGTGATCGGCTCAGTGAGGGGATTATGAAGTGCTCCTCACCCGAGGGCTGGGGAGGTAGGGGCGGGGCCAAACGTGCATGGTGGGGACTCAAGGCTCTTATGCCCAGGGGACCACAGCACCACCCGTGAGACAACAGCCGCAGATGGGTGTGGTGAAACTGTGCACCTCGCCCTTCTCCGTGGCAGGCGAGGTTGGCCCTAGGCCTTAGCCTCTGATCTCTGGCCCTCAGCTGTCGCTCCCAAACACAGGCTGGCCCCATCTGCAGGAACTGAAGGGCAAGCCCAATGGCAGACAGCTCGCTGGACTGCGTCTACCCTCTACTACCCTACCTGAAAGTGACCCAGAGGGGCTTGCTTTCCCACTTCTGCATAGACCCCAGCCCCAATGCCCACCAGGCAAGAGGCAGTGCCTGCAGGCAGCCAGGTAGGGGGAGCCCCAGGGAAGACCACCAGGGAAGACTGCTGAGGAATGACTGAGGAAATTAAGTGGGAAAGACTAAATTTCCAGTCCAGCCAGTGGGCTCAGGGCTTGTTGCCCTATATGGGAGACATCAGAGATGTGGGTCAGGCAGCAGCAGAGGCCCCTGGAAGGCTGGGGAGGCCTGGCAAGGGGCATGGGATGGTTCTTCCTGGCTTCTCCCAGAACTCTCCTTCCTTTCTGGCAGGGCCATGGGGACCAGCTGACTTGTGTACAGGCAGATCTGCGGAAGCAAGCCGGGCTTGAAGTACTTGCCTCTGGTTTTCTTTCATACCACCTTAAATTTTGTAAATAGACTAACTTCTGTGTGTTGTCTAAATCATCTAGTCTACCTGCTGACCAGTTTAGGATGTAGCAGGGATATTTTACTGACCCAGCCGCTCAGGCCCACAGGTGCACACTCACATTAAGTGTAACTGCCTAGCAGAGGGGGGAGACAGAGGGGAGACAGGACAAACAAGCATGGAGGGGGAGCAAAAGGGGTCACCCTCACGAGGGTGGACCTGGCTTGTGACCAGCAATTTCACAAACACCTTGGCCCTTCAGTTACCTTCTGAAGAGCACAGGCTAAGAGCTTCAAGACAAAGGCAATCAATGGCTTGGTTCAGAATCTCCCGGTAGCGGGCCAGTCAGGTGCTGGCACTTGCAGCCCTCAACTAAACTGGTCTGGCCGAAACCACGTCCGCTGTCAGTCAGGAAATGCACTGTTAACACACAGGCTCAACCAGGTGTCACCTGGCACTGTCCAAGCAAATTGTGACATGTGTCGCCTTTCAGAGTAGGGGGTCTGCCTGTCATTACTGAATGCACTCCCCCCCACCCTCAGGGGGAGTCAGAAGGCAACTTTCCAGGCATTTCCCCACAGGAAATTTCGTGAAATAGGTGTTATCAATTCAAATGAAAACCATTAACAACGAAATAGTCTCAACTTCAAAAACTTTATTTTTGTCTCATCCATCAAGGGCACAGGATACCTTCATCAGCTCCAGCTTTTGCTTTTCTCCTTACAGATTCTGTTCCATCACCTAAACCCAGGGTTATCCTGTGTGGGCAGATTCCTAGAGCCAAGATATTTTTGCCTTCTGGGTTAAGAATGCTCAAGCAAAGTCTGGAAGCACAAGCTGCACTATCTAAAGCAGCAGATTCCCAGCTGCCCAATAAAATGCACAGATCTCTACATCAGGATCTAGGGAAGATGCGCTGGGGGAGAAGGTTCAAGTTTCACCCCACTTGGGTCATCACAACTAGTAAACTCCGCAAACTAACATCACCACAGTGAAGTCGGTCTACTTGTACTCAGACACTGCCAGGTACTCCACAGCATGTTCTACCGTCCAGGATCACAATGTCCTTCAGAAGCACAATGTTGAGATCATAACTGGGAAGTCACTGTTCCAGAGCTGGTTACGATGAACCTTCTAGAAAACCAATTCGTTATATATCGGACTCCACCTTTGATGCGTCATGAAGGCTCATTAAGTTGCCAAGAATCAAACCTATCATACCTAGCTTGTCTTTCTAAGTCCCTTGAATTTGAAACCAAGTATTTTTTTAAAAAAGGGCTACTTTATTCGGGCATAACTATCTTTCTATAGCTACCAGCTTCAAATACACAGAATGTTTGATGACCAGTGTGGCTCTTGTGCCCATGCCTTGCTGACATCTAGATACTAAGCATATAGCGGACCATCACTGGTCAAGGAAACGAGCTTTATATTGAAAAAGCAGCTTAGACCAACAAGGAGTTCTATACTCGTGGACCTGTGTTAAAATAACTTGTATAAAGAAATTTCATAATTATTTTTGTGTAAAATAGTTCCTTTGTCTACCAAGCAAAACCAGGTATAAACTAAGTTCAAACTTCAGGATACAAAGAATCTAGATAATGGATGTATTTAAGTTTTATATAGTCAATGTAGGTTTTTGACACTTAGTTGAATAAACAAGTTTATTTGTAAATTTAGTCAACATACATAATTGACCTAAAGACTTCAATAGAAGGCTAATTTTAAAAACCACCTGGAAGGCCATCTTTATAAAGTGATTTTCCCAGGACCATGTATCAGATGTAACCTAACTGGACACCATCTTAACTGGCAGAGGTTCAAGAAGCTGAAGTTGTGTGCCCCTCCCCCATAGCAAGTTTACTCTAAGGATTATTATAATACAAACTCCACAAGGAAAAGAACTTCGGTATTGTTTCCTCTTGCTAGAGAAAAACTCAACCTAGTTATGAGACCAACCACAACACAAAGAAAAGCTGCACTAACTAGTTTAGAATATTATAACAGATGATGCTGGTGTGAATAACTTGTATTATAGTCTAGAGCCCTTATAAATAAAATTCCCCCATTAGTGTTTGCATTAATCAGCTAGAGGGTTAGTTAACATGTGGTAGAATGAGGACTTATGCAAGGTATAATTTGCAAAGCATTTTACTATTATGAAAACAAGTGCAGTCTAGTTAGGAGAAAACCAACTGGACTTTAAATTACACACACCTTAATGACAAGACTCCCCACCACATGTGAATGTAAAACATTTAATTTAAAAATGTTGACACTACAATATATAAAATAGCTATTATAAATGCACATAGTGTATTCTATAGCTGCCAGGTTTACTTTTTTTTTCTTTTTCTTTTTTTTTTTTTAAGGAAACTGTAAGTTACACTGTGGTTAAGACTTGTATCTTCACCCTTGAAAAAGCCCACATTCTATCACAGTGATGTATGGTCAGACTTAACAGCCCCAATTGTTAAACACTTGGATCAAGTCATAACCAGTTTTATTGCAAAAGGACCCTGTACACATTTATCAATTCTAGTACCTTAATAGCTACCCAACAAGTCATTAACATACAGAAACATGCATCATGAGAAGCAAGAAATATCACCCATCCCTTCTGCATATTAGCAACTTGTCACTCCTGAGCAACAGTGCCCACATCACTGAGGTCTGTGAACAGTCACTTTTTGCATTCATCCTGAGTGAAAGATGGAATGACTTAAGTACAAATGCAACATATTATAAACAATTTCTTACAAAAAAAGTCACAAATTAAACCAAAGTATTTTACAGAATTTACTACAAAGCACCATAAAAACTGCCTTCACTTAAGCTCTCTCTCCCTGTATCCGGCGAGCCAACTGGATGTCTTTGGGCATGATGGTGACTCTCTTAGCATGGATGGCACACAGATTAGTATCTTCAAATAAACCCACCAGGTACGCTTCACTGGCCTCCTGAAGCACACCAATGGCGG